>CM034151.1:20305002-20880002 GCA_019776745.2 Taxus chinensis
CTAGACTCTATCCACATGACCCCCCCCTACTCTCAGTCAACGGGTCAACGGGGGGTCCCACCAGTATTTTCAATTAAATTAATATTTTTATTTAAAGATTTTAATAATAATATTTATTATTATTATTTAAATATTTTATTTAAATATTCTTTTAATTAATTGAGAAGACTAGGTCATCAGGCAATTAATGACCCATGATGGAACCTTCTCAGGTAGTTCAACTAACTGCAATAAATACATCATGGGCCTTCATTTTAGGAATGTAATTATGACCATTTCCTCTTCTTTCTCACATATTTTTCTATAAATGTAAGTTGGAAGCTCATTTCAAAGGGTTCCAACAGTTCAGACAAGTTGGACAGTTAGATATCTCAGGCGAGTGTATACTTTTCAAAAATCCTCTCTCTTCTGCAAGTTGTTCTTGTGTGTTGAGAGAACTTTCAAGCCTCCTCTTCAAGACTGTAATGGCAACTATTGCCTCTTCTGAATGTATGATGCATTGTGCATGTTATTGAAGCAATAAAAGTGTGTGTTTTGTGACTAATCTCGGTCCTTTCATCCTTCTATGCTTCTTTGTGCCTTTCTCATACTTGCAGGTACACTGTGCAAGTTTAAGTTCTATTGCAGGTTCTTGGAGTTCTGTGCTTATCGAGTGGTGGAGTATTGCATGCAGTTGAGTTGTGGTGTCTATTCACCCTTCTTGAGTTCATCCTTCTTCGCTGGGAAACTGGTATATTTCTCAGTCTGATACAGTTTAACCAAGGGAACGCGTGTCTCTTAGTCTGTGGTATCATGTACCCTCTCTAAGTTGCAGTAGGTGAAGTTGACCTGTGGTGCACACACCCTCTTCAAATTAACCCTTCCTGAATCTGAAGACACCCTTTATTCGGTGCATCACCATCCCTAGTATAGTTTCATTTCTGTAAATCTCTTTCCCTAAAACCCCATGAAAATGTTAGCATAGGACTAGATAATCATTTTTGTTACACTAGGAGTAGTACAACACTTAGTTTAGGAAGAGGAAGCCGGCCTTCTCCGGAGGTTCACCTCGAGCCCAAGTCCCACAGCTTGAGAGGTGATCCCATGTGTCCCAATCGCACCGAACGTCCTATTCACATCCTGGCCATTCGGGGGGTGCAGTGATTTGGCGACAACAATGACCATAGAAACTTGTTACAGACTTGTTAACACCTCATACACATGATATTTACCATGTTTGACCTTTGGAAAAATCCATACAACCTTTGAAATACTCACCACACACTTTAATCACTTGACCATGCACCTGAATCCTGCTTGCACACGATGACATCCTGATTGGACAAGACTTGACACCTCATGGAACTACTTGGAAACTTGGGGAGAAATTTTTCATCAATGTACAACTTTACATCAATGACAACCTAATGACTCATTTATCAACAGTAGCACCTACAACAGATTGTTTCAGTAAAGAAAAAGGAATTGAGATTTCTCTAGGAACACTCTCCCATAGTCCTTTAGTAAGTGAATCTTCATTGGCAAATGTATCAACTTCTTTAGAATAAATATCTTCCTTTTTCTTTCTTCCCCTCCCCATTTATTCTCTCTTCTCATGTTCTAATTTTTCATTAAAGGATATTGACTTTTCACTATTTTGTCTTATTCATTTAAATGAGACCTATGGCGAAAACATTTTAATGAGTTCCCATTAATTAATAAAAAGGGACTCTCTTTTTCCCATAAGAATATGAAGGGTCACAAGTTGTATAGGTAAGTGAATAGTCATGTGGGGGTAGGTGAAGAGCCTTTCTGAAAATCTATATATTGTATGACTCCCTCATTCCAAAGGGTTGTCAATTTGTGAGTCTCTAAGTAGATACATATTTGCACTACTAAGAAAAAAGAAAGAGATATAATTCTTCCATTTCCTTTTCTCAATGTTTCCTCTATTTTTTGACTTGTTCAAATTTATGAATGTGATGATCTTGTACAACCAAGAAAGATGTTAAATCCTTTGATAAATGGAGTAATGAAATTATGTGTTCATTATTCATTTTTTCTTGTCATTATTAGAAAAGTTGGTTTCTTCTGATTGTATTTGGATTAATTCTAGATGAATTATTTACAAGATTAACCCCTCTCTCTCAAAGTTCTCACTCCCTTTACTTCCTCTCAAGAAAATTCTTCCCTTGCACTAGGTGCAAGCAATTTACCATAGGTATAGTGGAGTAGTCCTGTGAGATCCCTGACCTTATAGCCACCTACAACATTTATTTTATCTGTATTCAATAAAGGTATCCTGCCCTTTAACAAGTAGGAGGGACTTAGTATCAGAGCATTGGTGAAAATCAACTAATTTTTCTTTGTGTTATATTATTTCACCAAGACCAACCAATTTGCATTTGATGTCATTTTTAACCAAGGAAGTGCCCAAGGAAGTATACAAAGAAGGAAAGGAGTATATAATTGGAAAGTGTGGTCTTGTTTTTTTTTTCATTTTGAGTCACTTGCTTATTTATCTATCTATTGAAAACAAAAACTTCTAGTCTCTTTTAGAAATAAACAAGTTTTACTTTATTTGGAAGTAAACAACATCTACACTACTAAAATCATCATATAGAAAACTACTCTATTTATAAATAAATAACAACTTATATTCTATTTGGAAATAAACAACTTCTACTCAACTAAAATCACCATATAGAAAAGGAATGACCTTTACAAAATGAAACTATTCTAAACAGAACATGTAGGAAAGGAAATACTTAGAAAGGAAAGTTGTAAGGATTAAAAATATAGTGCGAGAAAAGTACAATGAAAGAAATTCTTGTCAAGATATTGTAATACTAAAATTAATTTTTACCAAGCATACTCAAAATTCAACACCGTGAGAAAAAAGGAATCACAAATACCAACACAAAAATCCAAGTCCTTGGTTAAGTGGTCCCTTTCTCTTCCTTATATTGGTTTGTCAACACAAATTTCTCAAAACAACATGTCTTTATTGATTGCCAACAGTTTCTTACAAGGAACAAATCTCAACAACTTTTTAACATAATTATATCTCTATTTCCTATTACACACACATTAAATATGTCAAGACCATAGTTTTATAGCACACGCCTTTAGCACATGCCTAAGAATCTAGGTGGTTGGATGTGAGGTTAATTTCATAAGTTTCTTGCAACTCATAAAAGGTGTTGCGAACCAAGATCCCTGTTTTAAGATTTTATTAACTTCCTTAATTGATCCTCATAGTGGAGGACACCATGTAAACCTAGACTTTGACAGGAAGGGTGGGTGGTTATCATAAATTTAGTACCATACACACATCACCATATGTATCCTCAAAGTAACTAGTTGGAAAAACCCATAATCATTAGTCTACACTATTTGGCAAGGATAAAATGCATTATTTTCTACTTAGACCTAATTTTTCCAGCTATCACATGCATTGATCAATGAATTTGTAATCAAAATACATTATAATTTGTGATATAATGGGTCAATTAATGGACTTATCATATCCCCTGCACTTTACCTTTTTTAATTCCTCTTGAAAACTATTTATGCACTAATATTTTCTTAAGTATCTAGGCCATGTTGAATTCTCCGTACTAATCTAAATATTTATTTGAAGTGGTAGCCTTGAATCCTCTAGTCCATAGACTAAGTTTTCCTATTCTCTCAATTTTTCCTCATGTTTTGGTGAAGTGTTTTACCACATTGTCATGGGACTACGAACCAAATATGGCCTAGTCCTCATCCCCGTCCATTTATCATTTTCATCTTTCTCCAAATCTTGAATGATATTCACAATTGTTCTTACTCTCCTCATGCTCCATAAGATATTGTGTCAAGAAATTACTCTCCTCTTCAATGGCAGGTTTGGAGTTTCCCATTTCACATTACATTCAATGAGATACTCTCCCAGATTTTATCTACTAAGGCATTCCTCCATAACTTGTGGTTGCATACTTATAAATTCATGTTGGTAATAGTAAGCTTTGAAGTTTCTTCTCATTCGACCTGCATTGGCATCTTGAGGCCTTATGAAGAACACAATGGTCCTTGCTTTGTCCATGATTTCACTAATTCTTTGATTTCATAAAATTTGTTTATATAGCAAGGATTGGAAATATCTTAGATGAAATTCTCCCACACATATATTGAGAAGGAAATCTACCACATTAAGAACAACCATGTTACAAAAAAATAGTTCACAGAGAAAGTTGTGTTGTTCCTTGGCATTGGTCTTGTAGGCAGCCATAAAAATTATTTCATCATCAACCTCATTAGGAATACCATAACACAACTTGGTAATCTTCCAAAAATAGAATTGTTTATGAAGAAATAAAGTGTAAACTGAAGTTGGGTTTTGGAAAGCTACAACTTTCTAGGCTAGCTGAAAAATAATGCCTAACTTAGACTCTAACTCTATTTATTATTTATGATTGGAATCAATTTTTTATTTTAGCATCTTATTTTATCAAGAATTATCTTATTTGTTTTACAATTTTTGGTCCAGTAATTGTTTAATTTGGTCTAATCTTGTAGCCCAATATGTTTTTTCTTTCTTAAATCTGCAACTTCTAGACTTAACTCTGATTCTTTTTCTTTTTCAAGACTTTGAGGATTTTTCTATTGAAGTTCATTTTTTTGGTTTGTTTCTTGGTTTGATTGTATTTGAATCTATGTATTATGTTTCAAAAGTGGTTTCTATACCTCTGACTGTCTTTAAATATGGTCTAAGGTGATCAAGTGCTAACTTGATCAATTTGCACTCTAAAGGATGGACTGTGACCTTGATATGGTATAGATAACACTATTTTTTAAGTAAATTTGAGGTGCTACATGTATGAGAAATGATTTTCCCTACTATATATAAATTTAAGAGGTGTTCATCATGTTTTAAAATTCCTTTGCAAGATGGTTGGGTTAGCTTGGAAGTGACATGAGAAAAATTCAAGTAATATTGGTACTTCACTACCCCTAACTGAGTTTACACAGTCCTCCTGAGTGGTAAGCATGGAAACTCATTTTTTGATGACAAGATGGAAGGTTTATAAGAAAAAATTTTGAGAAAATATTCTAGGCTCATAGGGCTAGAGGATGTAAAAATTTTGAGCTCCAAGTATTTACAATTTTTTAGTTATCTATGATAATATTGAAAAGTTGCTCTTATTACACAATGATAAGGGTTTGCTCCCTAAAACCCTAACTCTTGGATTTTTTTTCAAAGGCTTGACAAGGTAAGCTATCTATTGACACAGTAAAAGGAATTTTATAATGATTCAAACTAGTTTAGAAAAAAATTGATAGCTCTTCACCATGATTTTTCCCAAATATTGCATGTTACAATTCACAGGTGGCAGAGGTAAATGACAAGGCTCTACAAGCATCTACAGGTGTGTAAGTTCTTACTTAAAGTGTGCTAAAGTTAGTAATGTAAAGGGGGAGAATATATTTTTACTCCATACAAAGTGCTTTAGTAAAGAAGAACCGTGTTATTATCATGATGGGGTGTTAGTAACTTAAAGTGAGATAGTGTTATAGTGGTTTGAGATGTACGTTTACATGTGTACCAAGTATTTCTATAAGTTGTATAGGTGTTTTAAGAAGTGCGATGGGGTATAAATGATAGAGGGATCATGTGGGATTCTCTCTAGAAAGTTTAGATGGTGGTATTAAATCCCTAGAGAAGTTTGAAGTTAGATATTACAAGTATGACAATAAGCATTGCTCCTACAGGTGTTGCTACAGTGGTATGTGCTCAATATAGCTTGCTACGAGTAAGAGATGTTTTCAGAACCTAGTCTAGCAATTTTGAAGTAACATAAATGTGATTAGCATGCATAGTTTGTATGCTTGATGCTCAAGGAAGTATAACTCAAAGAATTGTGAATGTGACTGTGAAGACCTAACCTACCGGTGTAAGATTTAGTCTCATAGGTAGGACAGGACCTTCCACATGTATGAACAAATGAGGACATCAAATATATGTTGATATAAACTTGAAAATCCATGAATGTGTCTTGTATATGATCTAATAAATAAATTTTGAAGGAGAATTCAGATGCATGAATGAATAAGAAGTTATATGATTGTGTGCTAGCATGAAACGATGTTATATTAGCTTGTTAAGGTGCTCCTACAAGTATGCTTGTACTGCTCAAATATGATATAGTGTTTTGATGAGGGGAGCAAGTGTATATATCCTAGAATGTGAAATGGTTCTTATTCAAAGGTATGTTTCTTTCAATTCATGCATATCTAGTTATAGGTTTCTATGTCTCAGCTAAATCTAATTGTGTAGACTGAAAAATTTGTTTTAGACCCTGAGAAAATGATAAAGTTGATTTCAAGGTATGATAGTAATGTTATTATCTCAAATTTGTACTCTTGAGTTAATTTTGGAGGTATTGTGTCTAGGGGGAGTTATAGTCGCTTGATTCAAAACATGGTTGACATGTAGTTGGATGTTGAAATTGGTCAAAATTACTCTAAGAAGTCTGTTTTGGACTCATAATATTGTCCTTGGTATGAAGAGTATGCATATTCCTTGTATTGCATGATTTAGGACTAGAAATGATGGATCATTGTCAAGAAAAGTAAAGTAATGGTGTGGCATGGTCATTCATGTCATTGTTGGCATGTTAAAGGTGTTCTTTCCTTTGTTCCAAAATTGCTACATTGACCTCAAGATGCTCAAAATAGGGTTATAGGTGAAAATATGCTTGTTTGCATGCTTAGAAGATGGAACATGATGTTTTAGCTCTTAACAAGGTATGATTTTGCTTCTTTCATGCCTTACTAATGTTTTTCAAATGTTGAAGTGCTTATTCCAGGGGGAGCATGTTGTTTGCATACCCAAAATGAAGGAAAGAATCAGATTTTGAGAAAAAAACAAGAGATGGAGCTTATTTGAGACCTTTGGTTGATGTTTCTAACCAAACAATGAAGGTATGAAGGTGAAGAAGATGAGCTACAGGTATGCCTTTGTCATTATTTTAAAAGGGGGAGAAGTTCAAGGTGTTTTCCATCAATGAAAAAGGGGGAGATTTTTGGCATGTAGGCCTAATAGGTGTTGTCATTGATGCAAAACCACATTAATGAAAAATGTAATGGTTGTATGATGGTCTTATGATGATGTATATGATGTTAACATACTACTTCAGATGTGTTTAAGTTGATACAATGAGATTAAGTGAGGATTACTTGCTCTTGCAAGCCTATACAGGGGTATAGGAGATGTATCTTGGAAATGTGAGATTCTTAGATTCTTGGGAAGAATGTTGGAATGGTTACTAGCATGATTTGAGGGTGCTTGAGCACTCACAGTAGTGGCATAGTACAGGTACATGTGTTTCACTTTCTTACAGATGTTCATTGAGAGAAGGTATAGTAGCTTGGAGGTGTGACAGAGTGGTTTGGAGATATATGAGCTCATGGAAGAATGCATTCATGTGTATCATGGCATATGAGGTATGTTTGGGTCATTTGCAGAGGTTTCTTCTTTAATTACTACATTATTTCAATTGACCATATCTTCAATAGTGAGGATCTAGCATGCACGCATAGGTAAGTATTAGTGACTGGAGATATTGAGGTATGAAATTGACATTCTGATGATTTGATATGTTATAAGGATGAGTCATAGTGCTCTCAAAAAAATTTCAGGTACACATGATGTGCATTTTGTTAGATATGACCGATTATATGAGATAATGTCAAAATCAAGTGTATTTGTAGCTCAAAGTTCAACTGCAGGTGCTCGTTGTGAAAAAATTTATTTACATGGGACCTTGTGAATTTTAGGGAAGATTATATGGTGAGTTTAGAATGTTTCAAAAAAATAATGAGGTCAATTGAATATCACCTTTTTATAACTGAAATTTAAATAAATGATGTTGTAAAATTTATAATAATAGAATGTCAATTTATGAATTAAAGTTATACTACATATAAATTTTAAAGAAAGAGCATAGGCTTTTAATTATGAATTCCTAAATAAATAAATGAGGTATGTATTGTCAAAACAAGGTCCAGATAAGTATTTCATACATTAGTCAAAATTAAAACAATCCATATCAACATCCATCATTAAAACATCTAACACCTCATTAACTATCATAACCCATCATATGCACATAAAACCATATATATATCACCACCATTAATGTATCAAATTTGTCTCTAATCAAAGGGTACCTAATTATAACATCATTTAAATTTTAACTGAAATAAGCAATGGGATTCTCATTATTTGATTCAAAGTATTGACTTATGACTGCACCTATAACTTTATCAATAACGTTTAAATACAAGATAAAAGGTTGTTACAAATCAGGTTTAGCCAAGACAAGTGCCGAAGCAATAGCATTTTTAACATCAAAAAATGCAGAATCAACATGTGAATCCCATGGGAAGGTGTGATTCTTTTTGAACAAAGTATACAATGGGGCAGCCTTATCAAAAATATTGATTTTTCAAAAGAAACAACGTAAAACATATTCATTTTTTATGAGGTTGCAGTTCCTTAATGGATTTATATTTTTCGGGATCAATAGAAATACATGTCTGTGTGATGATATGACCCAACAATTTTACTTCTGTAATGCCAAAAATAGATTGATTTAGGTTGAGATATATACCATAATAACAAAAACTAAAAATTTCTCTCAAGTGAACTAAATGTTTCTTTTTTTCCTGGAATACACAGTAGATCATTTAGATAAACTTGAATTATGAACCCAATTAAATCATCAAAAGTAACATCCATTGCTCTTTGAAACGTGGAACCTGCATTTATCAAAGTGAAGGGAATATGATTAAAAGAAAATGTTCCTTTCTGTGTGGTGAATGTAGTTCTATGTATGGTGACCCAATTTTGATTGAATCATTAAAAGTGATGATTGGATTATTTAGAGGACTCTATTAGATTTATAGAAATGTATGGTTGAGGTCATGGTGATGAGTGGGCCCCACCTATAAAACCAATTTCTAAAGAATAAGGTTTTAGGAAAAGATGGTCCAAAGGAGTAGCATGCAAAATTGATGTTTCATTATTTTTTAGAGTTTTTTTTATTTCCATATATGTATTAGGAAAATTTCATTCAGGTACATGGTTTTTTGAGGTCCAAATAGGTTGACTGGTCAAAGGGTAGTTTTAGGATCTCAAATAGCAAGGTTCAATCAAATAGGCATAATTTGAGCTACAGGTGGATTTTTAAGGTGATTCAAGTTGTGGTGGAAAGAGGATTAAAATATATTTCTAGTGATAGGAGTTTGTATTCATTATTAGGTCATTTGATAGGGTTTAGAGGTAATTCTTTGGACAGAAATATTTTTGGAGGTTCAAGACAAGATGTGTTCCAGTGAAAGTTTGGTGTTATTTTAAGCATGATATGGATTGTGTGATGCTTGCTATCACATAGAACATAAAGATAGATGAAGTAGGCATCCAATTAATCATTTTGGAGGTCCTGAATGTATGTATATATGATTTTATGAGCTAACATTTGGAAACAAAAATTTTAGTAGGTTGATATGGTGAAAGCAAATGTAGCTGTGGATTGAATAGATGGATTTTTCATGAATTATAAATTACTTAGAAGTATTCTACAAGTTCTGAAATTTCCATTGAGTGGTCAGATGACATATTTTTGGTTCATTATAAGTCATTTGGTGGCATTATGAAGTTTCCAGGGTGCAGGAAACAATTGTTTTGATATTTGTAAAGGGAACTAGGCCCAGTAAATGAAATAATTTGATTGATTGATAAAATGTGCGACCATGTATGAATTTTTGTATGATATTTTATTCATATATAAAAGGTTTTGGGTCATGAAAAAGTATGCATTTAATGTAAGGGCATTTTTAAGAATGTGCTTATGGGGTTTTGAGTCATTTTTTGCATATGTAATGTGAATTTTAGATAGGCTGGCCTAATTGAGTCACTTGTGATTGTTATATTTAAAATTTTAATTTTTTTTATTTATGGGTCGAACCAAATGGATGTAAAAGGTTGTGCCTAAGTTTGAAATGTGGAGAAGCATATAAAAGCTTATTTTTGGGTGTTTTTTCTGAACTAGTTGAGTGTGTGTATGTGGAGAGACCTAGGTGAAGTGTGATTGTAGGTGTTTGAGAATTATTTGGAGCTGATTCAAGTGTGTTCCAGGTTGATAAAAATCAAAGGACATGAGAACAAAATTTTGATGATTTTTAGAGGGTTTGATATGCTTGTTTTGTGAAGTGTGATCACCTAGGGTTTGAGTGAAGAAGTGTGAGAATATTGGATCTCCATTAGTTATGGCAGAAAAAAATCAGATATATACACATCATAAGGTGGTTTGGTTAATTCTTGATCATCTTTGGGGGTTGTATCCTCCTTTTGGAGTTGTTGTTTCACAAAATTAGGGGTTGGTGCTCCTTGTAGGGTTAGTGCTCCTTGTGGGGTTGGTGCGTCACTAAAGCTAGAAACATATCAATATAAGATTTTTTTTTAGTTGTTTTTCTTCCCCTTGAGGTTTTCCCACTTATATCTTTTGTTCTTATGGTTTATATTTGCTTTCATGGTTACATGTTTCATTGATGGTTTATTGTGTGCACACATAAAGTGTTAAATAAGTGGATATTGTGATTGAATTTGTATGAGATTTTGAGTTTCAGATCTGAAATATAATTTGAATATTTTATAAGGACTGATTCACCTCCCCTCCCTCTCATTTCATTATTCTTCTAACATGTCTTCTTAGCTAATAGTAAATGGACCAAAGTCTACAAATAGTGCAGCACAGATGGAAATGTTCCAGTTACCTTATCTTCACATTGTAGACGTGCCTGTGAAATTTCTTCTCCAATCTCCTCGACCATATCTAGAACAACCTTTACCTTGAGCTCCACTTTATCTCGTGTCTCTATCAAATGTTGTACATATTCCTCTTTATTATTTTTGTCCTCTACAAGGTCTAAGGGTAACCCCCTTATTCACATTTTTGTGAGTGACATCTTCTATTTTGGCTAGGGCATTGATTTATTGTTCATCTGAAAACTCTATGGGCTTGACTGCCATATGTGTTTCTTTTTCATTTTGTGCTTAACACACACCTCCTCCCCACATCAAACTTTGGTTCGTCCATGTGAGTCTGCATACTCCATGAGAGTTGTTTTCTAGTGCGCATGTTCACACCTTTTGGATCCATCATTTCCCAACCGTATAATTGTTCCATGGAAAGATTTCTCTGGAACCTAGCATGAATAATCTTAGTAGGGTCATTAACATACCCAAGTTTCAGTGTTCATACCATTTCTTCTTTATTTTTCAAACTAGTGCACCTGGCCATAAGCACATGTGTCCCAGTTCCTGCAAGTATCCCTTCTTCCATTTCCCCTGAACCTCCCTTATGTTCACTTATTCATTCCTCATTGTTCTCTTTTTCCATGTCACCTCCAGTGAGATCTTCCTCTTTGTGCTCACTGAGTACTTCTGTTTCATGTTGATCCTCTCCATCTTCGAGTCTTTCCTCTTCTCACACCAGTGTAGTAGGTGGAGAAACATTGTCATGCGCAACCCCATCTAATGACCCTTCTTCATCACTATCACTCCAAATAATGAGATTGTGCCTTCTCTTTTTCTTCTTCTTCGGACTCATTTTTATAGGTGTAGTTCTTGGCAACTTCCTAACAGGATGTGAAGTCCCAACTCCCTCATTTGGATCCTTGCACCACCTTCACAATATCCTTCTTCCCTAGTCCAATGTGTCACTATCTTAGTTCTATGTTTCCTCTACCTCAAGGTCATTTCTCCCTTCTTCCTCTTATTTCCTAGGAGGTGTAACCTCGCATGACATTTTTGTAACTACAGTCTATTTTCCCTTAGGAGGATCTAGACGTGGCAAGTCTTCACCGATGATATACTTACCATCCTAAAATCATGGCCTCAAATATACATATGTGTGTGTGGGCTCTATCTTACCAACTTCCATAATCTCAAGAGTAAGATCAATATTCTCTAATACCATCATTTCTTCATAAAACTCCTTATTGGGATAAACATAAGTCTTGCACAGAATATGAATATCTGCATCTACTTTTTTTTCATCAAACCTCAGCTTCTTCGCATTATATAACCTATTCATAGAGTCCTTAAATAACGCATGACAAATGCGAAGGGTAACTTACACCACGAACTCCTCTTCCTAGTCTTCATGTAGAATCTTTCTAAACAAAAGTGTTGATAAGCTACAAACTAAGCTTGCCCATCTAAAACACTAGGCAACTCCCGTGGAATGCACCACTCTCCCTCAAATGCATCATGCATTCTCCTATATCATTTATCCAAGCACTACTTATAGGTTCCCAAAATACTACCTTAACATGTAAATTTCATGAACCTTGTGGCCGGAGACTTATGCTCCAAAGGGTATACCCACATCTTATCCTTAGGCCCATCAGGTACACCAATCTCACAAAATACCAATAGAAGCAAGATTTCACCCTAAGTAATTTTCTATCCTTTCTCTATCTATATGTGCACCTCCTCAATGATGTTCTCTATAATATATTGTGTGATGTTGTAGTAGGTCTTGTTCACCATCTTATGTGCGATGTGTAGCAACAACTTTTTCACCTCCTTCCATCACTCAAACATGCCTAGATTGCATCTTAGGAGTCACACAACCACCCTCATAGCACGGTACTTAATATTGGTTATGTCTATGGCTCGGCCCCCTTACGGTAGTTCAGGGCAGCTGTTGTAGCTTCTACTCCATCATCATTGACTAAGTATGGTTCAATGTTTATTGTAGAACTGAGTAAACCAGTCAATTTTCCTATCATCTGGCTTGTAAGTCTCATTCTTGTACCTGCTAAGTAGTAGTTCTCATCGACTTGTGACATCAACCGCTAGTACAAACATTCTATTTTTTCAAACAAAAGTAGCTCATATAGTTGAAAGACCCTGACACTTTCTAGAAGTTTGTACATAGAGTTATTATAGACCCTCTACCAATCTTCCATCCTCTGGTTAGTCTTAAAAATGGTATCCTCTTTAATATCCTTCATGGTCTTATCCGTACAATGATTGATATTGTTGTTCTTGCACCTAGTCAGCTAATATTTCCACACTCTCCCTTCAATGAAATCTTCTGGGAATTAAATCTCCTCAAACCACTCCTCCAGAGCTTCCTCTATGACGAGTTCCTTATTCTTAGTCACAACTCTCCTTGGTGCCATTTCCAAATGATACTCTTTTCTTAGCTGATAAAATTCCCTAAAATCAAATGTCTTACCACCACTTCTTATAACCCTCAGCCTCTATTTTGTCTCTGTTTATTTGAATTTTGTGTGCCCTATTTTTGACTTCTTTCCTTTAAACCCTAACTCCTTGAAATTTAACCCTCGAGCCACAATTTTCTTCTTCCCACACCTTCCTATCACTCTAAAACTTCTCACAAAGGAGATTCCTCATAGGCCTTTCCAAATTCTCATTGGGATTGAGTGATTCATTTTTTTACTTCACGGTGTGCACTTGTTTGCTCTTTAATTCTCTCTTAGGGTTCAAACACGTAAACATGCAAGGTAAGAATGGAGTCGCTTTTCCTCCTTTTATAGGAATTTAAAAAATTTCTTGCATTAATTTCTCCTCACCTAGCCCTGTATTCTTCTTTAGTTACACATTTTTTGCGCTTTGTTGCTTTCTTCCGAACCCTAGTCATAACCTTCTGGTGCGCCCACTATTTCTCAGCCATAGATATTCTTACGTGCACCTCCATGCGCCGAAATACATAACCCTTTGTGCCTCATACTAATTAATTTCCCATGTTGTTGTCTACCTCACGTTACACTATTTGATCATATTTCTATGCGTGATCTTTAATCTAAGAAAAAATCCTTAAAAATAACTTCAATCTAAACACCTGTAATACCTTTCTTCTATTTGCACCACTCTTTTAGAGGACATTCATATTCCAACCCATATATGTGCCTATATGAAAACCTGCACCTTGAATATTATTCCAGATAAATCCATTTTGTTTGTACCTACTCCACTCCACACTAAAAATATGTGTTGTCCTTTACGCATTAACTCAAAAGATAGTATTAAGCTTCCAGTGCGCAAACGTGCTTATTACAATAAAACACTAAACTAAATTGACAAATCATATCATCGATGAAAGGAAACACATAAAAGGTAAATATAATCTAAGTGGCAATACTACTTTATTACAAGCACCAACAAGCCTTATTTATAGTAGGGCTTCAGCTTACTCCCATTAAAGTAACCAGGAAATAAAGTGTCATCCAATGCCTGTAACTGGCAAGCGTCGGAGTCCAATATCTATGTTACTAAAAATGGTCCCAACCAATGCACCTTCAATTTCCCTAGGTAGAGAGCAAACTTAGAATCATCAAGAAATACCATCTTCCCAACCTCAAACATCTTGTTCCTGATGTGCATATAATTTCATGCTTTCTGTTGTGTCTTCTTAGTCTTCTGAATCCAACATGCAATGGTGCATCACTCATCTAACTGCATTAGTTTATCAATGTGTTCTTCCACATCTTACTCATCAGCTAAACCTCCTACGTGCACAATATGCAAGGATGGGAACATAAATTCAATAGAAAATACAACCTCAGCACCAAACGCCAATTGAAAAGGTGTGGCCTTATTCAATATTTTATAGGTTTTCTGATATGTCCAAAGTACAACAGATACTTTATCATCCCAGTCTTTTCTTCCAACATCACACATTTTTTTCAATGTTTGCCACAAAATCTTCTTTAAATATTCAGCATTACCATTGGCCTGTGTGTGATAAGTAGTCTTATGGTTTGCCACCATAAATTCTGCCAACAAAATTCTTATTGTCTCATTAAAAACATGAGTACCCCTATCACTAGTCGGGCTCAAAATACATCCATACCTACTGATAATATTTTCCCATAGAAATATTGTTGTTCTATTTGTTGTGTAATCCTTTGTAGGCATTGCTTTCGCCCACCTTGTTAGATAGTGTGTAAGAGTTATAATATAGAGCATGCTAGTCCTACGTGTGAATGGTGAAATCAGACCTACAAAGTCAATAGTCAATTTCTCAAAAGGTTCAACACTTGCAATAGGCCTCAATGACATCTCATCTCTATGTCTAGGATTCCCAAGGTGTTGGAAATGGTCACATGCCTTGACATATTCTTTAATATCCTTGTACAAAGTTTCCCACCATAATCTAACCATCAGAATCTTGTGTACGGTGGCATTCCCATGATAATGACCTCCTACAATTACACCATGAGCTTCTTCCATAATAGCATCATGCTCATGCTCCAAGACACACCGGTGTAAAATTTCATCACGACCTAGCTTGTATAGATCTCCACCTATCAACGGATAAAGCATCGTGAGTATTGTAAGTTGCTTCTTCTCTAAAGTATTCATTTCCTCAGGCACATGTCCAGTGCACAAAAATACTACAATGTCCTCTAAATCTACAAGCGCACAGTTTAATCTAAATAATTATGCATTAGGCATTGTGTCCTCAATGCTCTATGCGTCCTCACCAGAATTTATCCTTGTTAAATCATCTGGCCCTAAATTAATATTTTCTGATTTCACAACTGTAAGCTCAAACTCCTGAAAGAGTAGTATCCACTTGTATATGCACCCCTATAAAATATGCTTGTTGACCAAATACTTGAGTGCCATATGATCTGGAAAGAAGATAAACGGTGTTTCCAAACAGTATTGTCTGAATTTTTGCAGCGCATAGATCATGGAAAAATCGTCGCGCTCAGTAGTCTTATAATTCTAATCTGCAAGTGTCAACTTCCTGCTTGTAAAATAAATTGGGTGGTCTACAATTCCTTCTCTTGGTTGCATCAACACTGCCAATTGCCATCCCATAAGCATCAACATGAACATGAAATGGTTTTTCCCATGAAGGAAAGTGCAAAATAGGTGCAGTGGTTAGTCTTTCCTTTAGTGTTTAAAATGTCTATTGTTGCGTGTCACCCTAATAGAATTTCCCTTTTTTTCAATATTTCCTTCAAAGGTGATGTTGGAACATAATGATTAAGTGGTCTAGCCAACCCTTAATGTATATGGGTCCATCACTAATATATAGTTTAATATTTAATAATATGAAATTATTTCTATTTCTATTATTAAATATGCTAACTAGGTATATACTTTAGGTTAAATATTTAATATCATGAAATGATTATATTTATAATATCTTATAAACTTAGGTGTATGTGTCAGCCATTTTAGGTTGAAAAGGTGGGTAAGGAGACATACCCGATCACCTTCTATAAAAAAGACTTTAGGTCCTCATTTGATATATTCAGGAAATATATCAAAGGTGTGAAAATCAATTGATTTGGTTTTACCCTTGGTAAATAGGGTTTTAAAGGAGGAGGTGATATTACTGGATGTAAAATAAGCTCTCTGAAATTAAAGGTTATTTTCAAAGTGATTTTTACCTTATTGGGGTTTTCCACTGTAAATATTGTGTCACCTGTGTTATTTATTTCCTGTAAGTATTTCTTTATTTACTTATGTTATGATGTAATCTTTATTTAAATATTTATTGTAATATTATATAATATGTAAGTTGATTAAATCTGTATTTATTAGAATCCTCAAATTCTAACATGGTAACAGAGAGAGGTAAATTAAATAAATTAAGATCAAATGTTTTGTATTTTATTTATTTAATTTTTACAGGTTTTTTCAACCAACCCGAAATGCTATTTAAAAGTATCTAGTCCCCTTTTTTTCCCCTAATTTATTTTGGCACTACATTTGTGCAGTTAAACTCTCGGTAAATATTTTAGGGTTTTTCAATTTTAAATCCCTAATTTCTGGGGGAGAGATGTAATATGATATGATTCTTACTTTCATTTACATTTTGTAAATTATATGGAATTAATGTTTGTTTCGAGATTGATGTGTGCACAGGTGAAAAAGGGCTTCAAATATTTACCTGCATGAAAATCACATACATAAAAGGAAAGGATTTATTACTATATGAAATAATATAGTTTTTATACTATAGTTTATAACTACCCCATTTGTATGGACTCCGTAAAAACATGTTTTAAACATACCTAAACTATAAAACATTTTTTTAATCTTTATGTCTGACATGGTGAATGGTGGTTAGTTGAAGGTTGGTGGTGGCCTTAGTAATCAATATTACTAAGTTTAATCATATACTTGTTCATTAAAAATAAATAAAAAATGGACACCTAAACCGTAAAAACTGCTTCAACTTTAAAGCGGCCCCATTCTTTTTTCTAAGTGAGATATAAAATAATTAAACTTAAAACATAAGTAGTTTTTTAAATCATATGGCATTTTCTTAGGTTTTTCATGTGGCATTGGTAAGTATGGCATGTTTAATTTAAAAAAACTAATATCATAACTTATGTTTCCAAATTATCATGTCATATTAATGTGGGTCGCCTTGGCATAGTTTATGTTTATAAAAACCTAAAATAATAATTACATACCAAGTGGCTGATGTTTTTTATTTGGTCATTATTTTCTTATTAAAAAAATATACTATAGTTTATAATTTTTTATGAACTATATGTTTTTTTTATTTACATTCTATAAACTATATACCTCTTTTTTTTTAAGTATATATTTTTATACTATAAATTATAATAGGCTATTACAATGTATTAAAATATAACCTCTCTAATATTATACAGAAGAAGAAATTCTGGAAATACACAGTAAGTTTTTGGTTTCATTAAATTTGACAGTCAAATGACCGTCACTGTAGACCAAACATAAGACAATATGACGGTCATTTAGACGTCAAATTTAAGTTTATAGGTTCCAAGAAACTTTCATTTTATTAAAATTGATGGTCAAATGATCATCACGACAAACCAAAAAATAAGTCATTATGACGGTCATTTAGACGTCAAATTTAAGTTTGCTAGATTTTTGTCTACATTAATGTTTTTAGAAATTTGAAGTTGTTATGCATTCTTAGGGGTCTCTTCTTCACTTCTATATAGTCGAAAATATTTTTATATAAATATGGGGTATAAGGCAGAGCCCTTTATATTGCGCGTTATTATTTTGATCATGGGAGATTAATTATAATGCATTGTAATGACAAAATTAATTATGATCAAATATTCTTTAGATCTATAAAATTTAGATCTAATTCTATTAAAAGTGTTGTTTTTATTATCAATAAATATGTATCTAACTCTGTGGCACATTGTATATTATAATGGGGTGTATTTTACAAGTTTATGAAAACAATGGCGTCTAGCTATTTCTGTCTTGACAAAACCTAAATCCTGAAAGAAACCAACTACAACATTTAGGTCAAAACATAATTTGTGGTGAGGAAACTCTAGACGATTGTTTTTGGATCTGAGGTTGCTCCCACTAGTTATCAACCAACTGTAGATAACATGAATGCATTCTTACAACGAATGCAGGAGGCTATTTCTATGATTTTGTGAAATGTGAACGACAAGTACCTTCTACACATTGGTAATATCGAACATCCGAAAAAGGTATGGACACAACTAGAATTCATGCATGAAGGATACTTGGTATATCAAGGATAGTAATGAGAGTATAATAGCTGAAGGAATTCAAAGAAATGGTCTGTATAATTTTGATGATTTCTCTTCTGCATCTTTTTTTATATCTTAGAATTTGAAATATTTAAAACTATGGCATGAAAGATTAGGACATTAATTATCGAATCTTATATGAAATGTATAGATATAATCTAGTGAAAGGTTTACACGTGTTATCTTCTTCTCTTGAATTTATCTTATTAAATGCTTCTAAATGATGATTTTGATTCTGATTTAGTAAATGGTCATGATGATATTTTGATGCTATAGATATTTCTTAAACTCTTATCTTCCTAGATAAGAAATTAAATTGGGCTCCATCTATGTTAGAAAATTCAAATCCTATTAACCTTAGGAAAATGACTAGAAGCCATCATATGTACCATGCATTAATTACCTTGTATGAACCTAAGCGGTGAAGTATTATAGGGTCTAGGTGGATATACAAAGTAAAGTATAATGTTGATGGTAGTATTAACAAACATAAAGCTAGAATTGTTATTAGAGATTTCAATCAGAAACATGGTATTGATTATGTTGAGACATTTTCCCCTATAGCTAAAATGAGTATTGTTATGGCATTATTTGCAATTACTACTCAATTTAGGTGGGAAATCCACCAAATGGATAAGAAAAATATTTTTTGAATTGCAATTTAAAAGAATAACTTTATATGTTTCAACCTAAAAGATTTGAAGAAACTGGTAAAGAAAACTATGTCTGTAAGTTGAGAAAACCTTGTATGGTTTAAAACAAGCTCTTAAAGCTTGGTGTGTGAAAAATTGTTTCCTTCTTTAAACTGTTAGGTTTTGTTAATTGTTCTTCTAACAATGATATATTCACTAAGCAATAAGGCTCACATATTATCATTATATATATATATATGTTGATGATTTTCTTATGACTGGTGATAATTTTGATTTAATTCATAAGATTAAAGAGAAATTAAAGCACTACTTTGAAATGAATGAGTTGTCTCTCATATCATGTTCTTTGTATGATTGTATTTCACTCTATTGTTATTTTTTAAAACACAATATGCAATCACTGTATTGAAAAATTTTCTTATGATTGATTGTAAACCATTTTCTACTTCAATAGAAGTTGGAATAAATATTGACCCTAAATCTGCATATGAAAAAGGTTGACCCTATTTTATATACGTTGTTACTTGATAGTTTGATTTATCTAACTATAACTAGATCAAATATTTCATATACAGTAGGAATTACTTAAAGGTTTATGCATGAACCTTTTTTAGAGATCATTGGAATCTTGCAACAAAAAAATTAGATATATTAAAGGAACAATCAATTATGGGTTGCATTATACTAAGAAAAAAATGTTGTCTTATATAGATTTTGTAATTCTAACCATATTGATGTTGTGTTATCAAATATACTGGATATGTGTTCAAGTTTTTTTGGTGTAGAAACTATTACTTGGAACAACAAATGTAATCAACAGTCTTCATTTCTTCTACTGAGGTAGGGAAGTAAATGGAAGAAGTAAAAAAGACATGTGGTTGTAGCCGTTGTTAATAGAGATACTAATGGAATTCAAAGGAAGTATTCCTCTTCTATGTGGTGGCCAGAGTTATATTACTCTTGATTAAGAATTCAGTTTAACATCATAGGACGAAGCACATTGAGATATATATACGCTTCACCCATGTGAGAAGGTGCTAAGTGATGACATAAATCTCAAGTTCATGTTGACTGAAGAGCAGGTTGCTGACATCTTCACAAAGTCCCTAAGTGCTGTAAAGTTTTGTCACTTTTATGAAAATATTGGATTGTCAGAGTTTCCATTGAGGGGGAGTGTGCATGACAATGTCACCTCCTAATGAAACTTCGTTTTTGTAAAAAGACCTTCGGGCATTTGTAAAAGACCTTCAGGCATGTATACCTCCTCGTCTTATTTTTTATAAAGAAGTGTAAAAATATCTTAAAGTCGGTCTTCAGTAAACTCTTTAGTGCTATTGAGTTTACTGGTAAATATCTAGTACAAGCATATTGTTAAGGAGGCCCTTGGTTGTAAAAGGTTCATATATGCTTGGGTTTAATAACCTTTTATGAGAACCTATGAGAACATGTAAAACTCGCAAATCATACTTAGCCACTGATCATGGGATGATCTTTGGGATTCCAAATCATTTTGTACCAAAAGATAAATTGAGTATGATGAAGGTGTTATAATTCCTTCAACCAATATGCTAGCCTAAAACCTTTGTGGTTTAAGGATTGTAAATCATGTAGTGTACTATGGGAAGGTAATCTATTGGCATATGTTATGTTATCCCACTTAACATTAAGGGGGCGTGTTGGAACTTAATGATTAAGTGGTCTGGCCAACCCTTAATATATATGGGTCCATCACTAATATATAGGTTAATATTTAATAATATGAAATATTTTTATTTCTATTATTAAATATGCTAACCTAGGTATATACTTTAGGTTAAATATGTAATATCATGAAATGATTATATTTCTAATATTAAATATTATAAACCTAGGTGTATGTGTCAACCATTTTAGGTTGAAAAGGTAGTTCAGGAGACATACCCAACCACCTTATATAAAAAAGAATTTAGGTCATAATTTGATATATTCAGGAAATATATCAAAGGTGTGCAAATCAAGTGATTTGGTTTTACCCTTGGTAAATAGGGTTTCGAAGGAGGAAGTGATCTTACTAGATGTAAAATAAGTTTTCTGAAGTTAAAGATTATTTTCAAAGTGGTTTTTACCCTATTGAGGTTTTCCACTATAAATATTGTGTCACATGTGTTATTTATTTCCTATAAGTATTTCTTTATTTACTTATGTTATGATGTAATCTTTATTTAAATATTTATTGTAACATTATATAATATGTAAGTTGATTAAATCTATATTTATTAGAATCCTCAAATTCTAATAGGCACAAAAATCTTTGCATAACTCTTAATGAATTTCTTTTAATACCCTATATGTTCCATAAATCGGTGCACTTCACTTTGATTATCAGGTTCTTCCAAACCCAAGATCACGGAGACCTTGTTTGGGTCCACCAAATTATATGCCCAAGTAAAATGCCAAAAAGTGTTACAAAGATGCACTTCTTAATGTTAAGGGAGATGCTTAATTACCAGAACCTCTCAAACATGAAACTTAGATTCTCACAATGGTCCTTAACTAATCCGTAAATAGTCCAATCATCCAGATACACCTATAAAATCTTATGAATGAAATCCTAAAAATTCTGCACAACTATGTGCAAGAATATCGTTGACACATTCTTCAGTCCAAATGGAATCATTGTGTATGCAAAACTTCCCCACTTAGTGGTGGAAATGTTATTTTCTTTATCTTCCTTCATGATATGTACTTGATAATAACCTAAAAACCCATCTGTAAACGATTAAATCTTACACCCCATAACTCCCTCGAGGATATCCTCGGTGAATGGGGTAGGGAAAGGATTAATAACACATGAATCATTCAATTCTTTATAGTCCACATAGATCTTTATCCTCCCACCTTTTTTAATACTAATGACCATGGGGCTAACCCATTCATATTCTTCAATGGGCTCAATTATACCATACTTGATCATTTTATCAATTCTTCCTTCACATTGACGCACAGATTAGGATTCATCCTGTATGGTCTCTTCCTAATTAAGCATGCACCATCTTTAAGATTTATTTTCATCTCCACTAAAGAAGGGTGTACTCCCTTTAATTCATGATATCCCCACAAGAATAGTCCCTAGAATTCATGCAAGCTTTTAATAATTTTAGTAACCTCCTACTCCAACAAGTAATCACCAATAATGGCCTCTTTGGGCTATGTATCTGGTCTAATGTTAACCTTATTTGTTTTCATAGGCTCATGATATGTGCACACCTTCGTATCTATTGTGTCCATCACCTCATGTGTACCTTTAGTGTAGTTAACATCCAGGTTATTGTCCTCGTCATCCTCATCGTTTATCATGCATACCAGTTTACCCTTTTCCATTTATTCCCAGGCACAGACCATATCTTCTTCCTCAATCTCTTCAAGGTCAAGGCACGCCTCTAAATCTAGCTCTCCAAACATTTATAACTAGATTTCCTCAACTTTTGTGTTATCCTCAAAAGTAAGGAGCTTCATAATCTACAATGCTTCATTGACTGGAGGCTTAGAAGAAAAATAATCAAAAGTATGAATCATACCTGAGCTCATCTCTTGCCAATTATTTGTTTCTCTTATTAGCTTTACATGGACATACCATGTGCATGCACAACCACTTAAGGTGGAGTAGAACTTATGTACCTAGAGTGATGGTAGAAAGGCCTCATGCCCCTCCATCCAAATTCTCTCATAATTCTGAGCGTGATGTGAGGTAGGGGACTTCCCATGAAATTCACATATTTGAGAAGGTAAATTACTCCTTAAAAACCTAGTAGAAAAGGTGATTCTCACTTCTCATCATTCCAACAGGTTTTCTCTGTGTGTTTCCCACAAACGCGTTGTTTTCCCACGTAAATCATATACTAGCATATTTATTTTCTCTTTCATTCTTCCACTAGGCTTCCATGGCACGCAAAAATACATCAGGGTTCCCTTCACCAGTGTACCGAGGTACCTATTTATAACTCAGGAACCTAACCATGTGCATCTTAATCATGCAAGTAATTGTGTTCTTGATCTCTCACCTAACCACTTCATATGCTCCATGTGCCTAGTTATCACAAGAAATACTCATGGTATCACTAACTGACTGTGCATCGTCCCATTATAT
Source organism: Taxus chinensis (assembly GCA_019776745.2). NCBI lineage: Eukaryota > Viridiplantae > Streptophyta > Pinopsida > Cupressales > Taxaceae > Taxus > Taxus chinensis. Next base: position 20,328,376 of record CM034151.1, read on the forward strand.
CACTCCCTCCTTAGATGGCTCAATTACCTCAGGGTCTCTGATTATGCACACATATATCCTATTCAAATCCTCTTCACTCAAAGGAAAAATATACAGAGTATCCTTTGCATTTGTCAAAGGTATAATAACGTGCTCTTCCTTATTCTCAAAGCTAATGTACTGTTTGTTGAAGCGTATATCTACATTATTCGCATAACACCAAGGTCACCCAAGTAAATATGGGAAGTTATCTACTTCGGCTAGCTCCAATACTTCAAATTCCTTAATAAATTTATCCCCCTGAATTGTAATAGTTACATCCTTTAGTACTCCAATGGGATTATCCCTAGTCATGTTTGTCATATACAACACATTTGAAGAAGGTTGTAATGGTGGTCTTCCCATCTGATTCCATGCATCCAATGTGAGTACATTAACTTTCATACATATATCTATCATAATGTTTCTCATAAGCCATCAATCTATGATTGCATTCAGTGTAAACTCCTTATAATACTCATGATTGTGTGGGGAAAAATTGGTAGGGAGTATCTGCCTCTCACGCTCAGTACCTACGTGCGGTATATTTTCCCTCAACTATTCTCCTAATAAAGGGATGATATTATCTTGGTGCAACGTTCAAAAAACATCCTTCAATTCATCTACATCCTTCTACAGGATTTCAACCTTATTTTATCGATCCATCACGCGTGCTTGCTCCTTAAGGCTCTGAATATCTCCTTACAGATCCCTGATAACATCCATAGTTTCCTAGTAAACCTCTTTCTAATGTGTAACATCATGGTACTTTTCATTTATCACTTCTTTCTTTGTTATAATCGGCTTATACTTTGGAGGTTCACGTGCACACACATCCTCGGTGCATGTATTAACTAAAAATGATGTAACTCAGGACTAAGTGTTACCTTAGGCATCCATTGATCTTCAACTGCACGTTGTACCTTTATCATTCATGTGCCCTTGTCTTGTTTGTGTTGCTTGTTCATGTGCTCATATAAGTCAAGGAATTCTTCAAGTTTATGTTATTTTCTCACCATGAAAAAACAACATTCTGAGGGCACTCATGTTGATAATGATCAAGAGATTCACAAGTATAACAAGTTCTTATGGGAAATCCTCCTCTTCCACAGCCACGACCTCATCCTTGATACCCTCCACAAAAGCCCCTATTTATATTATCCCCAGTATTGTGCCCTTCATTATGTTGTTCTACCTATTCCTTAAATCCACCTGCTACACTAGTATGGCGCACTCTAGTCTCATTGGCTTCATGGATATGATCAATCAATCTGTAGTCAATGGTGTCATGAGTATAGGTCTTGAAAATCTTACAATACATAAACACATTATTTCGAATCATGTGTTGTAAAAGAGGACATTTACTTGCATCATGGTCTAAATGAAAAATCTCACAATCCAACAGCATGGCGCGCACCAACTTGCGATGGTAGATATCCTTAGTATGTCCTTCAATCTTGTAGGTTGTACACCACATCCCACTACACATCTCATGAGCTGAATTAGAAGAGAGATTCCCAATTTCTTTTCCATGTCTGTAATTTGTGCCTCTAAAAATGGACTTATTTCGGTGTCCACACTTCCAACTACCTCAACGTGTAAAGCTACTTACAAGGAATCACGCAGATCCAAAAAGGTCTTATGAGATAGTGCCCTTCTGAATAGAATTAATAATCCACAAACAAACCACTATGCATGTTGACTAGGATGTATGTTATAAGACAGCTTTGACAAAAATGTCTTACAACACGCATTATATTCTCATGCACTCTCAGATAAGCCCTGCTTAATTTCCTTAAGCGTGCTGATATTTTTCTGCTCCAATTTTGGAATATAAAAATTGGATAGAAACGTAAAGCACGAAGCAGTATAATCTACCATAGTGTCATGTGGGTCATACTTTCTATACTAACTATGTGCGTGCCCTTAAAGAGTGGTAGCAAAATGACTTTCTTTTCTATCAGAAGTTTTGATTCCTTTAGCGTGCCATAGCAGCTCACACTTGTACACATGCTTTGTTGAATCTTCGATACCCCTATACTATAACAAATAAAGATAATGTTTGTGTTTCCATAGGTATATGTAGTGTCTAATGCACTTCTATATTCAAAGTAAATGATATCTACATGTACCTACGGGATTACCTACACTCACCCACTTATCAATGATTACCTCTGGAACTGGAACACGAAGCACAAGGGCTCAGTCGTCAGGTGGGATCAGATGCACACCTGCAGTCCTCGATCTCTCCTTATCTCGCATGCTCTCATCAAAATCCTAATGGGATTCTCTACTACACTTACCTAATTAGGGGAGAGCATGATGCTCCAGCTCCACATCTTCTACCTGAGCTTTAAATCCTTCATGGGAAATCATCCTCTACAACTCCACAAACTCCTCAATATCGCACTATTTTTCCAGTTTCCTCTTCCGCACTTCATTATAATTAAGTCACCTTTCTTCTCGTTGTCTTTCTGCAGTAAGGTTTGCCATCTTTCACCACACTTGTTCCTACCCCTGTGCGTGGTGGTGGGTTTAGTTAGCCATTGGTAATTATTCCAAACTTAATATCACCATCAATATTTTAATTGGAAAAGGAATAGTGCATATAGAAGACCCTTTAATCCTATTATTAGTGTGAACTATGCATGACCTTTGATCTTCCTCTTTGGTCCAAAAATATCTCTTGCTTAGCCATAAATTCTTCTTGCGCTTTTCTTTACTTTGGCTACACTCTAACCGGTTTTCTATTTTTAGCCCGTGCCATGCAAAATCGGCTAAGTCTTGAGCGCTCTTTTCCCGGGTGTTCCCTTCTTCAACTACAACATGTACATGCCTACGCACTCCCTTTTCATGCCCTCTTCATACATATGCAATTTTTTCAACACAACATATGTTTTTTAAGTGGGTTTTATGTGCATGGGATGTTATTAAAGCTAATTAATGAAGACATATGGATCTAGGAAAATACTAGTGCTTTTGGAGTCCCCGAAAGGCCTAATTTTTAGGATTTTTGCACTTAGTAAGCAACCTCCAAAAATGAACAAAGAAGATCCAATGCATCCAAGAATTTACCAGATAAAACCATAGTCATGCTAGCACATCACTCAACCTTACCTGAGCGCTCACCCAAAGCACACAAAGGTACCAGGTCCCTCTTTAGGGTTGCTATAGTAGGATTTTAGCATGATGAAGGTAGAAACATATAGATTCATAACTAATCCATCATTCTGTAATGCATGCTACCCTTAGATCTATGAAAGAACAATATTAAACAGTAATCATGATTGAATTAATAACATGCACTACTCAACTACACACAGAATGACACTTAGATTCAGCCAATATCTTCCATCTATTAATAAATATATAAGCTCCTTACAGTATTTTCAATCTATACCAATGCGCATATGGATCTGATACAGTAATTTAGTCATATGTGTATATCTCTATACCTCCATATATCCATCACACATACATACACACTCTCTGTATATTCCCTGTTACACTTACACTCACGCCTCTACTATGTACCTAAATTCATATATATATGGTGGGGACTTTCCCTTCACCACTTATCTATTCCAAAAATAAGCTGCATGTTATTGATAGCCACACACCGTTTACAGGCATAGCCACACATGCAAGTGTGCTATATATAGTCCTCTTGCAGTTAACTAAAGTGTCAATCCTATTCTTAGCTCATCTCCATGCAAAACACTTCGATCCACTCCTCCAAAGATAGAAAATGCATGGCGTGCACGTCTCTGCATTGTTGGTGTGTTCCACGCGCCTTCTTCTAAAAATAGGTCTTCATGCTCAAAATCAGCTAATTCCTAAAACATGAACTTGTCTTTCGCGCGTGGGTCTTTCCTGTTCTTCCGCGCCCTTGGTTTTGGGCCTTCTATCCTACAAGGAATCCTTGTGTGATCTTTGACAAGTATTCTTTGATCAACATTACCCCACATTAATCTCATTGTTGTCCCGAAAATGGCTATCTCCAAAAATTGAAGCAAAGAATAGAATAATGGAAATAATAAGAATGAAAGAATGTAGATAAATAAATAATTTCTATAAGGTTATGAGGCAGCCTCCTCTGTATCATTTTCAAGTATCAACTCTCGGTAGTCCTCCTTTACTTCGGCCTCCAAAACCTGCCATTCAGTGAGTGCTTTCTCTTCTTTTTCTGGGATTTCCACAGCAATGGATTCCAACTCATCCCTAACAATCTCTCATTTCTCATTCTACGGAACTAACACAACGTTGGACATTGATGCCATTCTCCCTTCTAAAAGATCCATCTTCTATGCAATTAGCTTCCCAAGCTCTTCCAGCTGAGTCTTGTGTGGCTCTTGTGTTGTTGTCAAGGCCTCGCACTTCTGCTTAACCATTGACAATCTTTCTACGCAGCCCAATGTCTCATCCTTCATCACTTTCTAGACCTCATTGTTCCCTTCTAGGGTCTTTATGTTGATAAGCGCCTCTGGAGCTGTGTATATGTTTAAAGCATGGTCTACTTTCTTCAATACTTCCTGTAACACTTGCAACATCCCTTCATAAGATGCAATCTTTTGCATTACTAATGCTTTGTCTCATTTGGCATCTTGTTCTAAGCTCCTTGGTGCTGGCATGTGTAGAGGTTCATCTTCAAGTACCAAGTCCACCAACTTTCCTACATAGTGTATTGTTGAAGGAAACGTCTGTGGTACCTTGGCCTCCAAGTGTGGCCTTACTCTGCTGACATTATCCCCAATATCCTCTGCGATGCTAATAAATACCTCATTTTTCTTCTGTGTGAAGTCCCTCTCCTGCATTATGTGTGCTATCTCTGCATCCTTTGTCTTCAGCTCCTCACACAACACTCTGATCATTACATCTTTGTCCATGTTTCTTCTAGCCACCTCAACAAAAACCTTCACCAGTTTGTTGCTAACCTACTCATCTGACATGACAGTAGGCTTTACTGTCATGTGTCAACCTTGGGGTGGCTTCTTCATTCATCTCAAAACGCATGACTCTTCACATACATAAAAGTCAGGCTCATCCATGTGGGTGTGCATTGACCACGATAGTTGCTTTTGAGTGCGTACAGTTGCCATATCCTCATCTATTAGCTCCCAACTGAATAAATCCTTCTGTGTTATCATGCTCTAGAAGCGGGCGCAGACAATTTTTCCTGCATCCTCTGCATACCCCATGGCTGGTGGAATGTGCTCTCCACTTGTTCTTCTATACTGTTGTTGCTTAGGAACTGTAGCTTCCAAATTTGGGACTTGTGTCTCCATGTCCTGAACATTCTCTGCAGTTGTGTCCTCTAGTATTTTCTCATCCTCTTCTTTTTCCTTTGATTCATCACCATGTTCTTCTGTGTTCTCTGGAAGTGTAGGAGAATTAGGTGTGCTTTCCTCTAACTCTTCCACCTTCTCATTTAACTTTAATTTACTCCTTCTTTGCATGGTTGCCTGGTTTTGTGGGGAGAGTCTGGGTGATTTTCGCATAGTGGTTAGAGTAGCACCTTGGGTCCTTGTTCTCCTAAACACCCTCTTAAACATGTACTCCCCTTGGATTGCATTCAATTCTTCAGCATCCCCCTCTTATGGCTGAGGTGGTGTAATGTTGCACTCATCTTTACCCTTATTTGTAGGATGTATCCTACCTCTATGCTCTAAACCACCACTATCTTTGCACTCCTCCTCCTCCTCCACTTCAATTGGCTCTGTGGGCTTAGGCGTTGGGATGTTCTCCATTGTATGCTTTCCTTTTGGTGGTGCTGGGAGTGCAAACTCACCTTCCACATACTTGTTATTCTCCATCTTTGGCTTTAGCTGGAGATACACCAATGTTTCCCCCACATCTGCTACAGCCAGACTTATTGGCTTAATATTCAGTGCCTCTGAAATGATCCTCTCTATATAAGCACTTTTTCCATGGTACACATACTTCTTCCTCAATGTATGGTATTTTCAGTCCACCTTATCTTCATTGAATACCAATCGGCGCGTGTCTTTAAATCTATGAACAAATGCTTGGAAATACCTTACAGTGAATTCATAAGGCAATTTACTCCAAGGGCTCCAGACTCCATCTTTCATTGGGAAGCACACGATGTAAAAATGCTGATATACAGCAAACTATACTTGTTTCCCTACCACTATTGGTAGGTCCTTTGGGATGCGCTACTCTTCCCCAAATGCCATGCAGAGCCTATCATACCATGTCTCCGCCCTTTGCTTTATGTCATCTATCATGACCCCTTTACATAGATGCTTGTTGAATCTTTCAGCTAGTGACTTATTCTCCATGGGGAATTCCCATACTTTTTCCTTAGGTTCGTCTGGTACTCCAATCTCCATGAATACCAGTGATAGTAGAACAGCCCCAAAGCTGATCTTCCCTCCTATGCACGCTTCTTCGACTATTTGCTCTACAATATAGCCTATAATTTTGTAGATTTCCCCTTCTGACATCTTACGTACCACGTGTAACCACATAGTATTTACTTGTGACCATCGCTCCTGATTATTCAACTTTGTAACAAGGTGTGTTGCAGCTTGCACAACTAGACAGTTCTTCAATTTTTCTATATCCATTCCACACGAATCCTTTAGGTACCCCAACTTCTGTCTGGTCTTTAAAATCATGGCTTTATCTACAAGATCACTTTTTATGTCCTCTCCTGTGGCCTTCAAACCTGTAACTGATGAGATAAGAGAAGATGAGATTCTAACTTTACATCCTGCAAAGTAGAATAAGTCCTCGTGCACCATGCTTATGAGCCGCTGATACAAGGGCTCATACTTCTCGAAATATGGAATCTCATATAATTGGTGTACCCCAATTCTCTTTAGAAGATTCTCACCTGCATCATCATAAATTGGTATGTCATCCACCATGCGCTTGTTCATCCTATCAGTGAGCAAGGAATCGAGCTCCTTCTTGTTCTCCAAAGTCCTGTGATTATATTCACTTACTTTTCTCTTTCTGATGGGTGAATCCCATTCCTAGCTAATGATGACTCCTTCTAGATATTGCATTTCTAAAAAATGGATTTTGGGTGCCATCTCTTCCTCCTCGATGACCACCTTCTTCTTTCCTTTTATTGTTGCTGCAGATGCCTTCTTAGGTGCCATTTTTACCTTACAAATGTCTCCTCTTTAACTCTGTAACTTTACAAATCAAACCCTAGCTCGATTCAATTGTGCCCTAGGTGGAAACTTCGTAACCTAACTCTTTTCTATCTCCCTTCTTCACTCAAACCCTTCACCACCGGGGATACAAGCTTCTTGTCGCACAGATATGGTTGTGACACTTGGTTTCACACCCTTCATACCTTAACCTGGTCACTCAACTCTTCACACTTGGATATTTCCTCAAATACTCTTAGTCACAATCGTAAAAATGAATCTGCATTCCATCCTTATATAATTTTTTCAAATTTTGATGCATTTATTGCTCCACCTACCAAATATCCCCTCATTCATTGACCAAATTTGTTCGTTCCACAAGGTACATCTTCGCACCCCAACTATAACCTTCTAGCATGCCTTCCTACCCTCTGGTCACAGACTTCTCTTTAGCACGCGCTCTTGTGCCTGAGTACCTCGTCACTGTACCTTCTCCTAGTAGTTGTCATGGCCTCCGCTTACCTCGCGTTATATTATTCTTTCATTCATCTCCTTGGTCACTTTTGAGAAGCAATCTTCTTTTGACTTAAATCACACCTGTAGTAGCTTATTCCTTTCACCTTTCAATTCCCACAGTCTTTTACTTGGATAACTACAACCACCCCACACTAAATTTATGTTCAGTCCTTTGCACATAAACATTCTTCATATAGAAATTAGCTTCATGCACGCAAGCATGCTTATTACAGAACAACAACAACTAAATTGACAAATTATAGTGACAATGAAGGAAATACATTAACATTAAGGAAATATAGAATTGAAAACCTCAGCTAAATGGCAATATTAAATTATCAAAAACACCAAGAAGACTTATTTATAGTAGGGCTTCAGCCTACTCCCATTAAAGTAACCGGGTAACCATGTTCCATCAAGTTCTTCTAACCGGAAAGCACCTGATTCAAGTATAGAAGTGATGACATACGACCCCAACTAATGTACTTTGAGCTTGCCTGGATGGTGCAAGAAATTTGAGTCATAAAGAAGTACCATTTGTCCAATTTCAAACTTCTTATCCTTTATGTTTTTGTCATGACATGCCTTCTTCCTGGCCTTTTCCTGCTTCTGACTCCATCGTGCTATGGTTTGGTGCTCATCTAGTTGAATCATCTTTTTGATACGCTCTTCTAAATCTTGTTCATCAGCTAGACCTCTATGGCGGGCAATGCGCAAAGAAGGTAACATAAATTCTATAGGGAGAACAACTTATGTGCCAAACACTAACTAAAACAGTGTGGCTTTGTTCAATCTCTTGTAAGTTGTTCTATATGCCCAAAGAACAGTTGACACTTTGTCATCCCAATCCTTTCTTCCAGCGTCACAAATTTTTGTCAAAGTCTGGCCCAAAATCTTGTTGAAGGCCTCAGCAGTTCCATTTTCCTGAGGATGGTAGGGTGTAGTTTTATGGTGTGCAACCCTAAACTCATCTAATAGGATTTTAATTTTCTCATTCAAAAAGTGTACCTCTATCACTTGTCAAGCTTAAGGGACATCCATATCTTGTAAGAATATTTTCCCATAGAAACCTAGCTGATGTAGTTGTACATTCCTTAGTAGGTGTTGCTTCTGCCCACCGTGTGAGATAATCTGTGCAAGTAATGATATAATGAGATCTAGTCCTACGCGTGACTGGTGAAATTGGTCCTACAAAGTCAATGGCCTATTTCTGAAATGATTCGACACTAGTAATTGGTCTCAAAGGCATCTCATCTCTTTGCCCTGGTTTTCTTAGGCGCTGACAATTATCACATGCCTTACAATATTCTTTATAGTCCTTATACAATGTCTCCCACCATAATCCAGCAAGTAGGATCTTTCGGGCAGTCACATCACCTGCATAATGGCATCCTCCAATACCACCATGAGCTTCTTCCATGATATCCTTACGCTCTTGCTCTAATACACAACGACATAATACTTCATCTCTACCTAGCTTATAAATCTCATCTTTGCAAGCTACTTCTTTTCTAATTCTTTCATTCTTTTTGGTGCCATACCTATTCGTAGAAAGAAAGCAATGTCCTCTAATTCCATGTGCCCACGTTGTAACCTAAATAACTGTGCATTTGGCATGGTTTCTTCAATTGTTTATGCATCCTCTCCTGAATTGATTCTAGATAAATGGTCTTGTCCATAATTACTTTTCCCTGGCTTCACCACAACTATGAAGTCAAACTCTTGAAATAGGAGCACACATCTACATATACGCCCCTGTAATACAGGCTTGTTTACCAAGTACTTCAATTCCATGTGATCTGTATAAAACACAAATGGTGTTGCTAACAAGTACTGTCAAAACTTGCACAATGCATAGATCATTGACAAAGCTTTGTGCTTGGTAGTTGTATAATTCCATTCAGCACGAGTCAGCTTCCTACTAGCAAAACAGATTGGATGATCTACAATACCTTCACCAGGTTGAGCATGCCAGAAGAGTCCACATGCACATGAAATGGTTTATCCCATGAGGGAAAGCGCAGAATGGGCATGGTAGTAAGTTTCTCTTTTAATATCTCAAATGTGTGTTGTTGTGTTTCTCCCCAATAAAATGTACCTTTCCCCTTTAGTAATTCTTCCAAGGGTGCAGCAATTTTGGCATACCCTTTGATGAATTTTCTATAATATCCTATATGACCTAAAAATCTGTGCACCTCACTTTGACAGGTAGGTGCTTCCAGGCCTAAAATGATTGCAACCTTGGCTAGATCAACCGGAAAACCTTCCTTGCAGATTATATGTCCTAACAGTATCCCAAATGGTGTAGCAAATATGTACTTCTTGATGTTCAAAGAGATACTCAATTGTCTGCACCGTTCAAACATTAAGTGTAGATTATCACAATGATATTTCACAAGCCCATATATTGTCCAATCATCTAGGTAGACCTGTAAGAATTTGTGAATAAAATCTTTGAATGCCTGAGAAACTATACGCGAGAATACAACATGCACATTTTTCAATCCAAAAGGCATCACAGTATAGGAAAAACTTCCCCATTCAGTAGTAAATGTTGTCTTTTCTTGATCCTCCTAAGTAATCCTAACCTGATGATACCTGGAAAACCCATCTGTGAAGGAATATATTTCGCACCCTGCAACTCCTTCTAGTATTTCCTCCGTGAATGGCGTAGGGAATGGATCTATGACACATGCAACATTCAGCTCCCTGTAGTCCACACATATTCTAATTCGTCTATCCTTCTTGATACTGATCACCATTGGGCTAACCCATTCTGACTCATCAAGGGGCTTGATAATTCTAGGTTTCAACATTTTATCAATTTCTTCTTTTACCTTTTCACGCAAATTAGGATTCATTTTGTAAGGTATCTTTCTAACTATCCATGCACCATCCTTAAGTTTTATCTTCATTTCCCTAAGTGATTCATGCACGCCTTTAAGTTCATGATACCCTCGAGGGAATAAGTCCTGATAATCCCTGAGTAACTCGATGATCTTTACTACCGATGAGTCTGACTAGTAGTCTCCAATTATGGCCTCCTTAGGCTTAGTCTCCAAACCTATATTCACCTTCTTTATCTTCATGGGTTCATGGTAGGCACGTGTATCCTTGTCTGCACTATCCAAGACCTCACGCACCCTTTGTGAATGTTCAATATCTAGGTTCTCAACTTCCTCATCATTCGTGATGTAAACCATCTTTCATTTCTCTTTCTCAAGGCAAGCACGTTCAAGTAGTATGGAGTCCATTTCTTCTTCCTTTTCAAAACGTGCTTTGAACTCTGCCTCACTGAATAATTCTTGAATATGTTCTTCTACTTTTGCACTATCTCCCATAGTTAAGTGCTTGACAAATTTTAATGCTTGTTCTACATGAGGTTTAGTCAAGAAGTAATCAAAAGTCTGGGTCATTCCTGTAGTCAAACCTTGCCAGTTTTCAGTCTCCCAATGTAGTTTTGCATATACATATCAGGTGTGTGCACATCCTTTTAGCGTAGAATATAGTCAATGCACCTAGAGTGAAGGTGGTAATGCTTTTTGTCTTGTTGCCCAGAGTCTCTCACACTACTGAATGTGATGCTGAACAGGTTGATCACCATGATAAGTGTAGATTTGTGTAGGTGCATTGTTCCTTATAAACCTAGTAGACAAAGTGACTCCAATCTCTTCCCAGTTTATTAGATTATCTCTATGGACTACCCACCAGCACGTTGTTGTCCCACGTAATGTATATACTAACATATCTCTTCTCTTAATTTAATCTATCCACCGTGTTTCCATGGCCTTCAAAAATGTAGGAAAATCTTTTGCCCCTATATACCAAGGTACTTTACTACCTATCCATTGAATTGAATGAAGTCCATTCTTGTGTGCAACCACGCTTTTCACCTCTTGTCCTACTAATTGATATGTACCATGAGCCCAATTATCTCAAGCAATACTTTTAGTATCACTAATAGAATGAGAATCCTCCCACTATAGGATGCCTTCTTTTGATGGCTCATTGACCTCTAGGTCCTGGATGACACGTACATAAACTCCGTTTAAGTCCTCCTCACGTAGAGGTTCAACATATGGTGAATAATTTCCATCTTTCAAAGGTATCACAGCCCTTTCCTCCTTATTTTCAAAGCTAATATACCCCTTATTGAATCTCAAGTCAGCATTATTCGCATAACACCAAGGGTGTCCAGGCAGTGCTGGAAAATTGTCTGCTTCTGCAAGTGCTAATACCTCAAAATCCCCAGTGAACTTGGCCCCTTGTATAGTTATAGATGCATCTTTCAAAACTCCTATGGTGACCTTAGTCCAATTTTCCATAAACAACACATTAGATTATGGTTGCAATGGAGGCCTCCCCATTTGTACCCATGCATCTAATGTAAGCACATTTACTTTTGCACTTGTATCAATCAATATGTTGCTCAACAGCCACCCATCCACAATAACATTCAAATAATTTCTTTGTCATAGTCAATTCTATCAAGGGGAAGATTTGCATGTCGAATTTGTCGTCCGGTCTCAAGACTTGGGCACAGAGTGTTTCCCTATAACCAATTTCCTAATAGTGAAATAATGTTCTCCTAGCGCAACATCTTACACACCTCTCAAAGATCATCGATATCAATTTGGACTATCTCTTATGCTTTCTTCTGCTCCTTTAGGTATTGTATCTCACCATGAAGATTCCTTAGCACTTCCATGGTATCCTAGTAAACTTCCTTCTGATGAGCAGGATCTAGGTACCTTGCATGCAAAACCTCTTCTTTAGTGATCATAGGCTTTTGGTGCAATGCCTCTCTCATGCGTGTTGCTTTAGTGCATGTAGTAATCTTCACTGTTAATACCTCAAGTCCTTCTACTATCTTGGGAATCCACTAATCTTCTACCGTGCGCTGGATTATAACCATCCCAGCACCTTTGTTTTCTTTCTTATGCTTCTTACTCAAATACTCATATAAGTCCAGGCACTCTTCATAGTTCTGGTTCTTTTCGTAGAAAGAACATGCAATATTCTGAGGACATTCATGCCTATAGTGGTCAGGATATCCGCACATATAACATGTTCCACTAGGGAACTCACCTCTTCCTCCACCACAGCCTCGTCCTCCATATCCACCACGATATATGTGTCCCCTTCCATGACCTCCTTCAAAACGCCCCTCATTCCTGTCATAGCATATTTGATTATGATCCCAATCCTGGTGCTCATTATTACCTTTAGAATTATCTGTTATACTTGTCTATCATACCCCAATGTCTATAGCATCCTAGATCTGACCAATCAACCAACAATCCTCAGTATCATGGGTTGTGGACCTACAAATATTATAAAAGCAAGATACATTCTTCCTTATCGTGCTCTGTAATAAAGGACAGTGACTAGCATCATGATTCAAATGGAAAATCTCACAATCTAACAGTAATGAGCATATAGTTCTACAAGGAAAACCATCTTTGGTGTGACCTTCCACTTCACAATTTGTACACCAAATTCCTAAGCGCGTTTTATGGGCTGAATTTGCTAATAGCTTTTCTAACTACTTTGTCATAGCTGTAATTTGTTCCTCTATGAATGGACTAACACCATTGTCAATGCTCGCAACTGCCACAACAGGCAAATATGCTTCCAATGCTTCGCGTGGATTGGTATATGTCTTATGTGATAGTGCCCTTCTAAAAGGTGTAATCAATCCTCCAACGAACCATTGTGCATGCTGGCTAGCGTGAATATCATAAGATAGCTTAGATAGAAGTGTCTTAAAATGAGCATCATACTCACACACACTCTCAATAGTGCCTTTCTTGATATCCTTGAGTGCACTTATACTCTTCTACTCAAACTCAGGGATATGGAACTCTTTCAAGAAAGCATCCCTCGGTGCTGCATATTCCACGCAAGTTTGATCAGGGTCAAACTTCCTATACCAGCTATGTGCACGCCCCTATAATGTAGTGGCAAATTGACTTGCCTTATGCTCAGTAGCCATGATCCCTTTAGCGCGCCACAAGATTTCACACATATGCACATGTTCGGCAGCATCCTCTATACCTCTATATTCCAGGAGATGAAGAGGCATCTCCATATCGATATTCTATGGTTGTTATGGACCTTGACCACCTGATCCAGAACCTCCTATGTTCCCTCTGCCTCAAGAACCACCAGATCCAGTAGAACTAGAACTACCTATACCTCTTGATCCTCCACCTATAGTTAGAATATGACCTATAGATGTACTCCCCTATTCTCTGACAGTAGTACTATACTGAACCCCTACAGTCTATGAGGTAGTTCCATTTCCAGAGGTGAATCCAACATTCTACGTGCTCACATTCTGTGCAGATGATGTACCTAAGAATGTTCATCCAAATAACATTGAAGATGTTTCTCCTGCCATTGATGTACTTGATCCCTAACTTACTCCTACTCTCCTACTTCCCAAGTTAGTTTGTTGGTTACTTGTCATAGTAGATACTAAAAAACCAAGCACAAGGGCTAGATCACCAGGTGGATTAAGATGCGTGCCTACGGTCCAAGTAGTCTCTGCTGGCGCACATCTATGTGAGGCCAAGGGGGGGTCTATATCATGCTTTCCAAGATGGGGGAGTTCCTGATGCTCTGGCTCCATGTCTTCTACGTAAGATGTAAATCCTTCATGATCCATCTCTCTCCTCCACACCATACTTTCTGCAACAGAACGCTACTTCTCTATCTCCCTCTCACATGCCACATTATACTTAAGCCACCTTTCCTATCTCTACCTCTCTGCCGCTAGGTCTGTATATGTACCCAAAATTGTAGGGTACTACACCGCCAAAACACAGTTACACGTGCCACAATGATGATACAGGTCTCCTTGCAAGGTATTCGAGATCTAGAAAAGCTCTCCAAGTTTACGTTAACATTTCACATGCCCCACTTAGCCCCTGTGTGCTTTGTTTTCTCTTTTCCCCTCCTTTTCTTTACGTTTTGGTCTTCAGTGACAAAACCACCGCCCCGCCTAGGAGGCGGTCCTTCACGCATTTTCCAAAATGTTCTTTTTAACGTGACTCACGTAAATTTCAATGTTTACCATCTTTTTTCACCGCCTTCGCTTGTATTTATGATTTTGGTTCCCTGGAATAGTGTTTTTGCATTGTTTATGGTTAAAGAGTTCAATTTGGTTTTCACCTTTGGGTAAATGGGAATTCTATAAATAGCTGGCTTGTGCTCAAGCAAATGGCCCCTCAAATTTGCCTCTCAATTTCTCATTTCAATAGCTTAGTCTTTCAATTTTGCTTAGGATTCATAGTTTTATTTGTAGCATGCATGGTTAGTGTTGTTTAGCTGTTAGGAAGCCACATAATCTTCTTGTGCTAGTGTTGTTACTATTTCATGCAATTCATTGGAATAGGATAGTTTTATTTTTAGTAGGAAGCCATTAAAGTTGCAGGTCTTGTTCTTCAAATAGGATAGTTTCAGGTTCTTAGCATTTTATGTTGTATGACTCGCAATAAATCCCACTAGGAATTGCATAAGCCAAGCCCTATTCTCTTGCGCTATCCGTCTCCTACTTGCATTGTATTCAATTTGCATCCTAAACTACCACTGTCCCAATACCTACTTCTGTTGATGCTAACATCACACGCTTTTCTGGATTCATGTGAGCACAAAGGAATGAAGAGATCACACTAAGGGGACAAAGCCACACACAACCGGATTCACCATTGTTCTGGAAAATCCAGGTTCAAGCTTTTAAAGTTCTAGTTAAAACATATCAAATATAGTAGTCAATCATTTCATTTTAGTTAATCTCACTTTCGATATTGTTGGAGAAGCTATGGGGATTGATAGTTTCTGAGAAACTATGATTCACTCCTCACTTCTGGGGTAGGATTGAGATTCTTTCAAATAGATTAGATCAGTTATCTGGTTATTTAGAATAGATTTACAACTGCACAAGCAAATAGCTATACTCGGCTGCTTTGTTTGTTTTAATTTTGTTATTAGTTTAGCTATTAATTTCTAGATATCTTAAATAGTTGTTCTTTCAAGATCGTTCAAATAGTTCATCAGAAAAACAAAAAAAACAAAAATTATATATGTTGTAAACATACTTTACATAGTTAATTTTACTTTGCTGCAGTTGGAATTATATCATTTCCTTTTGCATGACAATCACGGGACCTAGGGAGCCCAGAGAATACGTGTTTGAGCCAATAGTGCCTCAGCCCAATCTCGTTATGGAAATAACTGATATAGATCAGAATCTTAGAATCCAAGTCTTCCGAACAACAACAGACGTACAATAGATCAGCTCACAGTTAAGAGGGTTAAACATAGAATACAACCAAGCACACACATTTTGGTCAAACCAGCCAAACTACAGATTACCCTAGATAAATATCCACATGACTATAGAAGGGCTTGAAAGAGAGAAAATGTTCGGTTGTGACCCTTTGGTCCCACAACCAAACGTAGGAGATATTTTCACTGACATAGACACTAGCTTAAGAATTCAGGTTGTCAGAACACCTATAAGGTACTCTGAGAAGATTACACAACTTGCAGTTCTAAATATAGAGGCCGAAAAGGCATACGACTACTAGATATTAGGGATTAGAGATTGATTCTACATATGACCATAGCAGGTCCACAACAACCACAAATCTACGGTTGTGATCCAAAAATCCCACAACCCAACGAGTCCACAGGTCAATCAGACGTAGATGTTGGCTTGCGCACATTAGTATTTAGATCCACTCCACTTCCACCAACCATTATCACACAATTATCCTTGTTAGATATAGCAGCTAATGAAGCTAAGTATTTCTGGACTAGACTGGAGAATCGACCATAGAATCCACTGTACCCATCGTCCATCGTATGACCCTATCTGGAGATATACACAAAACAATCCCAGGTCATTTTCCCCATATCCCACAACCTATAGATCGGATCACGCTAGAGCTCAATATTGATTGCATCCTACGAGCAGTCATCCTCACTGACTGATCTATCACACCAGTTCAGGCTAGGAGGGCCTTCTTTGCCTTAGATTCACAAATTCCATTAGTGCGCGTCGAAGACATAAGATTACCTAACTAGCTTTTCTGCATCCCGTGTATAGTCCATCCCCACCGGCTATCTTGGCACGACCTCGGGAGGTCGGGTGCGAGGAGGAGTTACTTATAGATTCCCAAACTCGTTTGTCACTTTTCCATCGTACAGTCTTCCATCTTAAACCAAACCTGTTCCTACCCTCGCGCGCGGTGAAGTTTAGTTAGCCATCGATTTACTCTCTAGGTTCAAAGTTACCATCAATATCTTAATCACCATCGAAATACCTTGCAAATATGTTCCTCTTAGATACCGTAAAAATTGGAATTCAACTGCCTCCGAGAAAGAGTACATCAAAATTGAATATTCCATAATATAACTGTTTAGAACACCATGAAACCACGTATCCACAGTGCGAGTCCAAATCAGATCAGCATCTTAAATGGCCTGAAGTTCTTCCTGTGTCCAGAAAAGTATGCGGTACCTCCAGTTCTGCTGAGATGCATAAGTAGTAAGCCACTTGTATAGTTCTACTGGAAAGATAGCGAAAAAGCTCTCATATAAGCTATCATATAGATTTTTTTCTACCCAAGAGCGTGCATTAAACTCAAGTCCACTGATGAACCATTCTTCCTCCAAATCATGTATCCATTCCTCAATACTTGCTAGAGTTAACCGGTATGTCTTCATCGCGAACCATCCTAAAAATAATTAAAAAAGAGGTCCCGGAAATGGAACCAATGATGCAGCCTAGAATTTACCAGATAACACCCTAGTCGCGTTGGCACATCACTCAGCCTTGACTGAGCGCTCACCCGAAGCACGCAAAGGTACCAGGTCCCTCTTTAGGGTTGTTGTAGCAGGATGTTAATCATGATTGAATTAATAACATGCACTACTCAACTACACACAGAATGACACTTAGATTCGGCCAATATCTTCCATCTATTAATACATACAGAATCTCCTTACAATATTTTCAATCTATACCAATGTGCATATGGATCTGATACAGTAATTTAGTCATATGCGTATATCTCTATACCTCCATATATCCATCACACATACATACACACACTCTATATATCCCCTATTACACTTACACTCACACCTCTACTATGTACCTAAATTCATATATATATGGTGGGGACTTTCCCTTCACCACTTACCTATTCCAAAAATAGGTTGCATGCTATTGATAGCCACACGCCATTTACAGGCATAGCCACACATGCAAGTGTGCTATCTATAGTCCTCTTGCAGTTAATTGAAGTGTCAATCCTATTCTTATCTCATCTCCATGAAAAACACTTCAATCCACTCCTCCAAAGATAGATAATGCATGGCGCGCACATCTCTGCATCATTGGTGTGTTCCACACGCCTTCTTCTAAAAATAGGTCTTCATGCTCAAAATCAGCTAATTCCTAAAACATGAACTTATCTTTCGTGTGCAGGTCTTTCCTGTTCTTCCACGCCCTTGGTTTTGGGCCTTCTATCCTATGAGGACTCCTTGTGTGATCTTTGACAAGTATTCTTTGACCAACAGGAAAATACTAGTGCTTCTGGAGTCCCCGAAAGTCCTAAGTCGTAGGATTTTTGCACCTAGTAAGCAACCTCCGAGAATGAACAAAGAAGATCCAATGCATCCAAGAATTTTATAATAGATACTTGAAATCACCCGAGGTAGTTTAGAAAATTTTTGCAAGAAAAATAAGGTTTAGGAACAAGTTGTGTAACACTGGGCTACTTGTGGCAGGGTGTAAGGAAATGGAAGTAATGAAAAAGCTAGTTATCTTATTCTTAGTGGTTCAGGAGCCTTAGGATGAATTGGAAATCAATTGGATACTTTTCATAAATCTAAGAAGGCATGATCCACATTGAAAAAGGTTTCAGAGGATTCTCTGGTGTATATTTTGTTAAGTTTTAGAGGAGCCTTGTATAAATAATACACTCATAAAATAAACACTCTTGTATTCAAATCATACAAAACGATTTACATGAGTAGAGAATAAAAATAAATAGGTTTTAGATACCCTATTATTTAGGATTCAAACCAATCACTCAACTCCCTTAATCTCTCCCAAAATCTCTCCAAATGATCCCACAAATCTCTCACACCTCCTAGGATAGCTACATGAGTTGTTATAACAACTCACTCACAGTAACTATATCAATATAACTACTACATTATTATATTATTATCTAGATAATATAATTCCATGTTCACAATAACTAATATTTCCTAAAATTCACCCCTTTATTGAGAACATGGGGAAAAGTGGAATTGAAACTAGAATCATATGCCACTGCATGACTTTAGGTCTGCATACTATTATCTAAATCTTGTTGCTTGGATCTTGTTGCACATGACCAAAACTATGCAAAGAATGCATCCTGTATTTATGCCATATGAATGTAAGAAATATTTCACCAGGTGATCATCTTCATAAATAAGTATGACACTCAAAGGATCTATGTAGTCAAAGAATTGCTGCAGTTAGTTGCCCTTTTATACAGTTGTTTCATTGTTCCTTGACTTTTATGGTTTGACTAACCATATAACATTATGACTGAAATTTATAATTTTATATATTTAAGACATAAAATAGTAACAAAATAATAAACCAAGAGATATCTTAATAATGAAATTAAAAAAACTTTTAATCAATGACACATACATTAATAATAATAAAACATATACCATGACTAAAGAGCTATATGAAACTTTAACTAAAAACTACTCTTTAAGACTACGTGGAAGAACATATAGATTTCTTATGAAATACCTGGTGTATGTGTACACTTCTATCCATCTGATAACTAAATACTTCACTAATAGTTTAACACAAATGGAAAATCTTGAGATCTTTTTTATAATGCACGAATCCTTATCAAGTCGTCAACTATGTTGCACACTTGTGCATGGAGACACATGTCAAATTTGGAGTAGAACTAGTGGAATTCATGCATACATTCATTACGCTGAAGGCATTCCCCCTATGGTAAGGGACCTCTAGACGTTTCTGTAACAATGTTAAATTTGACGGTGGTTTGGATGTTTTTACTTTTAAAAGTTGTTTTTAAGTGGTTTTTGTTGTTATAAGTCCCGTGAAGTCCTCAAAGTTGACTACAAACTCTCAGGTAATTTTGACGAATTTGGCCTTGAATTCCAAAGAAAGATATTGGAGATATCCGGTTTGGGGAGAAAACACTTATGTCCCTTTTGCAATGCATTGCTTACCCCCCTCAGCCCTCGATGGATGCAACTAGGGAAGAGGCAGAGCAAGTCATGTATGGTGCCCTGGATAATCTGTTTCAGAAAACTAGATTGAAGCCCAAGGATATTGGTGGTGTCATTGCCATTGATCTTTCCAAGGATATGTTGCAAGTTCATGGATGCCCCTATGTAGTTGATGTCGGCACAGAGAACATTACACAAAATTGGTATTTTGGTAATAAGAAGTCCATGTTGATACCCAATTGCTTGTTTCGTGTAGGAGGATCGGCAGTTCTGCTTTCCAATAAGAGATTTGGAACACAGTATGGAAATCCATAAAAGAATAATGGAGAACCAGCTTTTGTTAGATGTTGTACTTGTGACCACTCTGATAGACATGTATGCAAAATGTGGAAGCATGCACAAGGCACGCCAATTGTTTGACAAAATGCCTAAACGAGATGTAGTCTCATGGAATGCAATGATTGTTGGATATGTGCAAAATGATAACCTTCAGGAGGCTTTAATACTTTTTAAAGAAATACCTGAACCGAACGTGGTCTCATGGACTACAATTATTATTGGATATACTCAAAATGGCCTTATTGAAAAAGCTTTTGAGATTTTTATTGAAATGCAATTGGTAGGTGTAAAGCCAAACGTAGCAACCTTTGCCAGCATTCTTCCAACTTGTGCGAAACTTGGAGCTTCGGAGCAAGGCACAAGAATTCATTGAAAAATAGTTGAAAGTAGACTTTCATTAAATGTTGTAGTTGTGAATGCCCTGATAGACATGTACGCAAAATGTGGAAGCCTACAGAAGGCACACTATTTGTTTGATAAAATGCATGATGCAGACCTAGTCTTATGGACTGTGATGATTGCAGGGTATGCAATGCATGTCTGTAGCAAGGACTCCCTTAAGCTATTTGATCTAATGAAGCACTCTAGAACTAATCCAGATCATGTTAGCATTTTAGACTGCGTATTGTTAACATTTGATTTTATTTCTTACAATTTGCAAGAAATGAGTGTTGTGAGCGATTGGCATACTATGGCATCAATACAAATTTGGTGACTTATTTGACTACGTAAACCCCTATTTTTTATAGTGCACAACATGCTAATCGAGGGGTGAGTGTGTTGCATTTTGGCTTGTGGGTGCCAGCATTTTAGACTACCTATTGTTAACATTTGATTTTATTTCTTACAATTTACAGGAAATGAGTGCTGTGAGCGATTGGCATACTATGGCATCAATATAAATTTGGTGACTTATTTTACTACAATATTACATCAGGCAGCAAAAAATGTAACTACCTGGTCAAGCACATAAAGTGGGGGCAGTTTTGGCTGATGCATATTGGGGACGATATTGGACTATTGTTGTTTCCTCAACAATTTATTTTCTTTTGGGGCAGACCAATTTGATGACACTGATCCAATAGAAAGGACGAAAAAGGGGTCTTTCTTCAATTGGTTTTATTTCTCGGTCAATGTTGGTGCACTTGTTTCAAGTAGCGTTCTTGTATGGATTTAGGACAATGTTGGGTGGGATGGGGATTTGGAATTCCAACAACATTTCTAGCAATAGTCACAGGGAGTTTCTTTAAGATAATTATTACAATTTCCTCCCCACATAAACTTTCTAAAGACTCTTCTTTGGTCTCCAAATATCTTATAATGTTGTATTTTTTTTGTCATAGAATTAAACTCAAATAAACTGAGTGGGAAGATACCGGCGTCAATCAGAAATCTTGAACAATTTTACTAGTTGAACATCGCAGATAATCAAATAGGGGGAAGGCTTCCAAATTTTAACCTTTCATAATTTTGTTAGAACAACAGAATCCTTGCCTACATTCCCAATAATTTTGGTGCCAAACTAAGAAAGATCATCCTGAACTTTGGAAGAATGAATTCAAATAATAGATGATACATATACGGAATACTTGATGTCCTATAATAAAGAAGTATTTACTCTTGAAGTCATATTGCATACTCTTACCAGGTTATGCCCCAGGCCAGAAATATGTGATTGATTATTTTACAGCAAAAAAGGTGCCAGACTAGAGATGACATTTAAAATAGAGTAGAGTATATCAAAATAATCAACTCTTTATGAATTTTTCCTTCTTCAGGTTATTAATGATTAAGATAAAAATATGATATATCATTATAGATTCCGTGCTGCAACAAAAGAAGCCAAATCCAACATAGAGATATATGAAAGGCATAGAGTAACATATCATTATGGGAAATGTCTTATTGAATTGTTTTCCATTAGGATGGTTATGAAGAGTTCATGTATTATCTCAATGTTTTAGGGTAGCTTTAGTTCAGTCCTGTGGAGTTGTTATTATCTAATTTTCATCTTGCTTTAGCATTTTGTTTGTAAGTTATAAATTTCAAGTGTAAGTTATATTTTTTCATTGTATAGGTTTCTATATTCTAGATATTGTGTATAATAGGCATTGTAGTATACACATTTATGTTTGCTATAGGTTATATCTTATGAATGTTACTTGATGAACATTCACACGATGCTCGCGTACAAGTTCGTTGACAATGGCAACTTAGAGCAGTGGCTTCATGGAGATGTGGGACCTTTCAGTCCTCTCACATGGGAGATCCAAATGAGAATTATTCCTGGAACAGCCAAAGGGTAATCCATCACAATAATAATATATAGGATTTGTAATTTTTAGTACACATATCAACATAAGGCTTCACATTTGCAGCAATGTATGTTGTTGACAACAATGTGGGAAATCCATCTGATTTATGATCATGAATGTTGTTACAGGCTAGCATATCTACACCAGGGGTTAGAGCCCAAGGTGGTTCACAAAGACATAAAATCAAGCAACATTCTTCTGGATAGACAATGAAATGCCTCTTCTGGGAACTAAGAAGAGCTATGTTAAAATTAGGGTAATGGGGAATTTTGGGTGAGTACATATCCCAATCCTGCATTATGGCTAATTCTGTAATTCGAATCCCCCACCTTTGCAACTGTGCTAAATCATAAAACTAGTAGCATGGAAAATTGCTTTCCATGAGAAGAATTCCAACACACAAAATCAAGTGGCTCATTGGGCATCCCAACCTTATTATCAGACCATGGAAAAACTTTGATTGGAATGTTGGGATGGAAAATCGCTTTCCATCAAAAAAAAATTAACACAAAAAATGAAGTGGCTTATTGGGCATCCCAACCTACTATCAGACCATGGAAAAACTTTGATTGGGATGTTAGGCATTTGGGATCTACATACATCCTATATACATGCTAGAAGTAGATAAGATCCCATTTCATGATGTATGTATATGCGTGAAACTATATATATATGTGTGTGTGTGTATATGTTTTTATTTCTATTTCTACCTATGAAACCTAAATTATAAGACTGTGACTTCATGTGAATAGGACCATCGAATAGGGTGCGAGGCTGCTAATGCTCATTGTGAGAATATGGGAGAAAAATTCTAAACCAAATGGCAAAGGAACACACGAGAGCGATGGTGAAACAGGCAGCCCCAATCGAAAGAGTAGGTGGAGGTATAGATTTATTATGGTTTGTACGATTTTCATCAATTTCATGTGCCCCTACCTTGGTGTGGTAGATACCTCACATATATATAATCATACATATGATTTTTCTTGCTATGTTTGGAAGGCCTGTAACATATGATTGACTTTGAGTGGGGTTCATTTTGATGTTGTTTCTAGAATTTTTATTTTTTTTACAAAGAAGAATCTATTCGTTTTTTCCCTTGAGAATTTACAGGTTTTCATAAAAAAACGTATGGATAGTATTGTTTTTTCATTTTTTCTACCTTTTTGATAGGGTTTGATAAACGATCTATTGGAGAAGATAATTTCTCTCTCTCTCCTTTATCCCTTAATACCATCCCACCCAGAGGAACCCTCCTGATCTTAGTACCCCATCCCAGTCAAAGACAATGAAGTCTAACAGCTACAAATCAATCCATGCATCAAGAATCCCTCCCGTATGAATGAGATCCAATGTGTTGCAAAGAAGGGAAACCTCTAGTTTATGGTAATATATAATGGAACAAGCCCTCTTAAAGCAATCATCTCATTGAAGGGCACTCCTAGATTGACAGCAGGAGAAACAATCATCACATTGTGTTCTCTCATCGTGGCAGAAAAAGTGCCAATCCCAACACAAAAATCCAGCCCTATTCTGACCTCCCCTGGCTTGATGCTCAAGACTTCAGCTATAAGGAAATCTGCATTTGAACTATTCCTGATCCATGTAGGGATCTCGTTTTGGACAAGGTTGAAACACCCAGATCATTTGAAGAATCCATTATTAGTCATGTTACTTGACAAGCAGGCAAGGTCATTACATTTATAGTTGTTCCATCTAAAATTTCTATCATCAGGCATGTTCCAGAGGGATTGATTAATGGGAAAAGGATTCTGAAATTGCCCAGGAGCTCTGACCAAGCATCTTCTCCTAGGCAGGGGATCACAGCCTTGTATCATCAACCTCTGTCCCAAATTCTAACCATCATGTCATAGCTCATGTACTATTCAATCTCTTTCTTGATCAAAACACAGGTATGCCCAATTGTTGTGTAGGTCCAAATAGTACCCAAAAGGTTGATTTTTCTAAGCCTGTTCTCTTTCCCCCTGATATACTTTTTTAGTTCATATGATAGGAAGAAGTCCCCCAATGGATCTATTTGTTTTTGTTTTGGTTATCATTGCAGAGAGAGACTCATTTTTTTTAGAGACCCCATGACATCCCCCGCAAGAAAATTCCTATGCTTCAAGTATTCAACTTTGAGAGCATTTGGGTCTTCTGACTTTGCATTGCTCTCAATTTCATTAACTGCCTTCTCTACTTTTCTCTGCAAGTCTTGGAGTTTGAGATTGGTGTTTTGAAGCCTTGAAGAGAGCTTGCCAGAGAAGGTATCTTTGGATCCATAAAAATGTTTACAATTATTAACTTCCTTCTTCATTTTACAGCATAAAATGTATCAGATTTCAAATGTTTTCCTTATATGACTATGTGGGCTGAGAACCGATGTTCAGATAGTGAATTTATTATACTTTTGAATGTAATTATCCTAGAAAGTAAATTATTTTTTTTCATGTTTTTTAAATTTATTAATATTAAGTAGTAGATGGAAATTATCACTAAGAACCTTAAATCCTTTTCAAACCGATGCATTCTTTTTATGTTTTTATCTAATATAGTCTTCAGACCTTCATCTACATTGTTGAAACTACAAAACAATAGTGTAGCACAAGCTCTAGCTCTGCTGACAGAAAAAATTGTAGACATTTCTTAAGCATAACAATCCATTCAACATGTGTTGCTCTAATATTCTTTTTTTCACTTCTGAAATGAATTTTTGCATTGGTCCATGTATGTAATATTGCAATTTTCTTAACTCGTAAATTTACAAGAAAAAAACTTCACATTAACCTTTTATTATTTGAATGCCTATGGTACTTATAAGCGTGAAAAATTCCAACATGCATGTGTTCCCCTTTCTATAACTTTGTCTTGTATGAGTTTGAACAACACAACATAATACATCAAACAAGCTTTTGATACAGGTTGTGCCACTTATTATTAGCATCCCCTTCTGCAAGTGTGGACTGGTTACAATTTGAATGATGGGTGTAATATGGTGAATCAAAGCACCATTTACAACATAGTATGAAATCACTAGGTTTACGCTTAATAGCATTTTCGGAGGTATAATGTGGTACTATTGCTTTTTGAACTTTTCCAACATTTACTATATCTACTTGATTATTTGGAAGACCCATCTTCTTGAGCCATTGGAATATGTGATTGATTGTATGCCTATTGGGTCTTACAATGGGAAATGAAATTGTCAAATGTTGTGAGTAGGAAAATACGTTGAGACCCACAAAAGAAAACTGGATCACTGGTCATGACAGCACCCACCCATTCAAACTAGGAATGTTCGGCTACTACACAAATAATAGAAGTTAACATTTCCCATCAGGACCATGCCAACAATTCAAAACTTTTATTTGTAGTAGCCTTAAACTGAAGCAACTTGTAGAAGAGATTTTGTAAATCATCTTAGTAAGTGAGCTCATCATGGAGCACGACTTCTCCAAATTTAAAAATCTTCAGTTAAACAAAGGGCTTCCATTTTAGTAATACCCAAATACTTTTTTGGAAATGATTTAACAAATCGAGGATTAATGTTGAATTTTAATAACAATTCAGTGGAAAATACACTAAATTAAGGAAACTTAATGTGTGGTATAAATTAACAATAAAAAACAAGGAAAATTTTAAAAAATAAAGACAACATAGAAATGTAAGTAAAAGCTTTATTGCAAAGATGATACATAAAAATGGAAGCAATATCATGTGTATCCTGCAGTAATATCCTTGTTCCCTCTGTATCTATCATTAATGGGAAACAAATGATAGAGAGCATAAATACGCTATTTTTTTGTTCAACTGGGTAAGTGTTATTTGGCAGGAGTGTCCAATCTCCATTGTTATAGGGGACAACAAAATATCATAGTTTTGTTGTATGTTTTCTGATCAGGATATTGTTTGTGGATGCAATATAATTATTGATTGCTTAGGCTTTTGTTTGCAAATGGTAGCGGTCATGACAGTTGAACTTTGTTACAAGAATTGACCTATCCTTTGTTTGCAAATGATGATGGTCATGAATTTCTTGAACATTATTTACCCCGATTCTGTGCTTCTTAGTGAGGTTGAGTTTTCATGGTTTATTTTTTAGCAGATGTTTACTTAACATGTCGGGCATATGGAGCTTTTTTGATATCATTTCCTAGAGTATTTTTTCTACCAATCCATCAGCTGCTTCAATTGGTTCTAGCTTCTCAAGAAAGGCAATAGTTGTTCTCACCACAATACACACACAAGGAAAAGGAACCATTATAATTATGAGGACATAATTTTGAGTTGTATATTACATACGCCCATGTATTATATTGTCAACTTCAAACGTGTGTGATATTTAGGAACAATATGTATTATAAGACCTTTTCTCTGAAGGTACACTTTAGACAATCAAATTTTTTTGAAAACCTGTTAGACATGTTGTAGATGTTCTTCCAAAGTCTTGTAATGGATGAGTTGAAATCACTAATGAAAACACCAAATGTAGATCTAAAATGTCAAAGGAGGAGATAAAGGGTATGAGTACAACCAAATTAGAAGTTAAAGGCTTCACAAAGGAGTAGTGGAGTTTAAGGGCACGAGAATTTTATGATCAAGAAAATGAATTACTAGAATGTTACTGCTTATAATTAGTATGTATTATATATGCATGCTAACTGGATTTGAGAGGTGCCAGAGATATGAGAATTGAGGAATAATGCATTGTATTCATATTTTATGAAGCTCTAATCTATGTATTATTGAAGAGGCTTAGGGTATACGATCCACATTTGGAACCCCTAGATCAGGGCACTAATACAATTAATTCTAGGAAAAATGCTCTCTAGCCCAATAAATGGAGGAATCTCAATTGTCAAAATAAAAAAACTTATACCGTTCGGCGTTCACATTGCATTGTACACATGTGATTGCTAGTATATATTTAATGTGATGTGTTGCAGATCAGATCACTAACATTGCTAATGATGCAAAAGACATTGACATATCATAGAAACTTCCGCCTATAGAGAAGACATGGGCGGATCAATTTTATCAAGCTAGAAGTCCTTGGCTGATTCGATTGGAGGTGTTGGTTATCCACGTCAACAAATAGATTCACCTTAAAGGTAAATAAATCAAAGGATGAAAAAATTCTTTGAAATCAATAGCATATATTTTGAAATGCAAACATAGACTACATGCAAGAATATAAGACATTTTTTTTACAATTAATTCTCCAACGTGGGCAGTGATAAGATTATTTGTGCATAGAGAAAGAAGTCATCGTAGCTACACATAAAAATTTTCACGATCTGATTGTGCATTGAATAGCATAAAAAATGACAAGTAAATCCCGTCAAAACTTGGATCTGCATACTCTGATGCACGAGCTAGAAAACTATGGGTCTACAGTTGCACATACAATCATGAGTCACATTCATATACGTATACATGTATATGCTAATAATATTAATTTTCACATCAACATTGTGGATCCAATCTAGAATATAAAATAAGCAGTAACAGACCCACAATACAACCTCCTCTGAGTGTACCTTCTCTGCTACCAATGTTAAGTTTTAGAGGATCCTTGCATAAATAATATACTCATAAAATAAGCACTCTTATATTCAAATCATATGGGAATTTAGGAGTCAAACCAATCACTCAACTCCCTTAATCTCAACATTGCGTATCCATGTTCACAATAACTAATATTTCCTAACAGATTTTGAGATATGGGCGTGACAGTGTTGATGAATTATTGGAAGAATTGGGACCTGATTTAAAATCCAAAATTAAATATGTGAGCCTCTCTTTCATAAGTTATGGTGGAAGTTCCTTTCATCAGTGCACAAGCTTGATAAGAATTGAAAAAGAGGGTAAATTCAAAAATTTAAGGAATAATTGGCTCCTAAAAATTATGTTAATATTCTCACCGGCCCATTTGGAGTCAAAATATTATAATTTTTTCCTATGAAACTCCTAGGGAAGCTCTCGTGGCAAGAAAAAATTATAAGGTGGTTATTTTTGGTAGTGTTTAGTGAAGGCAAGATTCCAAAAATGGAAAACCACACTTAGAGACCCTTTATTTCCCTTTTCCCCTTTCTCAAAGGGACATACGGGACATCAAAGTGCATTGCCACATGAATCATAAACATGTGTCACTTAAAAGGCAACTTGATGGGTTAGAAAGGTGTTATAAACTCACATTGAGTTTTCGCCCCCTCCTCGTGATGGTTGGACCCTTAGTAGATTTTCAAGAGGATGATGTACCTTTTTCACCTTTCCCAAAGGGACATGGGGGACATAAAAGTGCACCACCACATGGAGGATGATGTTGTGTCACTTAAGTTACTACTTCAAGTGTTGGAAGAATGTTTTCAAATCACCCTCACCTCTGGCCCCTTTTTTCATGGAGATCTAACCCATGACACATTTTCAAAAGGATAATGTAACTTCTTCCCCTTACCTAAAGGGATGCGAGGGACATTAAATTGCACCACCACATGGAGGAGGATATTTCGTCACTTAACACCTTCAAACTTATCCACTATGTTGTCACGTTCAACTTCTTAACTAATGTGTTTTGGCCCCCTCCTCATGAACCCTTCATCCTTGGTGCATTTTTCATAGCTTGATGTCCCTTTTTCCCTTAATAAATGTGGTAAGATACATGGGGACATCTCAAACCCATTTGAAAATTTTTAACCCATCCTCACTTATTAGTTAACCCGGGTTAAGCTAGTTTGGTCGAGGGTGAGTTTGAAGGTGAGTTAGCTAGGTAGGTGTTGTGAGGTGAGTATGAATAAAAACTTAGCCATTTTAAACATAATTTTTCATAGTTTTCTTCCCTCAATTTCATTTTTAATAAGGTTATATTGTCCTTTTTTTCATAAACCCCATTGCCAAAACAAGTTTTTTGCTTATATATTCCTCATCTTGGTTCCTTTTTTCCTGAAATGTTTCCTATAGCTCCTGATCCTTAACACCTTAAAGATGATATAAATATTATTTCCATTGATGATCTACTTTTTTCATAGCATCCCCTTGAATATTTCAGAAAAATATTTCCTTTTCAAATCCTAGAAAACCTAAAGATCAAAAACATTTGATAATTAGACCATGAGATCACAAAACAAAAACTAATCTAATGAAACAATTTTCAACTCAATCAAACATCCAAAAGGAACCTTTCCATATTTAATAAGTTGGCATCTAATTTATTTCAAAAAATATTAAGTGTTGATGACAAGAAGAAATAATTTTGAAACCTCTGTGCAATCCCCATGTCCAGAACTCCAAAAATTGCAAAAACTAAAAATTGTGAAAATTGCTTATAAATACTAAGGGTGAGGTGTGACTTACTAAAAATAGAAAGTGATATTTTCACATAAAAATATCACCAAAACCTTTATCCCCTCATTTCCATGTTATTTCCAGACACCATGAAGATCAAGTACACCATATTTGAGCCAATTTATATTTTGGTTATTGAGTACCAAATATCAGAGACAATGATGTGACGCATATAGATTTGGATGACTTGAAGGCCAGAATAATGAAATAACCATGGGGGCCTATTGAATAAAATATATTCATTGTAGGACTCTAAAAAGTAAGAGGGAACCCACTTTCTATGTAGATCACTGAGCTAGTAATAGCTTGTGTGAGGAACTCTGATATTGTAACAAGGACTATCTCTGACGATAAAAACTCTCTACTAGCAGTTCTAACACCAAATGGAATCTCTCAATGCCTAAAAATTCCTACTCAAAGCAATATTCTCATCATCACAAAGGAGTTTGCATCCCAATAATGGTCAAAGATGGATTCCTATCTTCAAGGGGTTACAATTGGCTCATGGCTCAAGCAAGGGAGAAAGCCTTATTGAATGCTAAGGATGTTGTCCCGAAATGAATTCCACAAGGCATATTGGATGTAATTGTGTTGCTAAATAGAGTAATGGGTGAAGAAAAAACTAGGTAATTTCATGAATAGATGCCCCAGTTCATATTGTTAATCAATGAATGGGATCAAATGATTGATCAGGATCATATAATCAGTGACAACATTCACAAGAAATTGGAGCAATTTTTCGTCACTAAGAGGTTCACTATGACCTCTTTCTTGGTATATTCCCTTGCATATGGAAGGACCTTTTTTGGTATCTCTCTTTCACAAAATTTACCTCAGAAGGATCCTGCATTTGAATAATATCGGAAGCTCACTTTCAGGGAGAGCAACTCACATTTCAAAAGAGTGAATGACCCATTCACTATGTACTTTGTTTGATTTCTCAAAAGGGATCTTGAATGAATAATTTAACCTCAATTAGTGGAGTTGATCACAAGGTATGGAATTTTCTTCACACAATTCTTCACTTTCACTTATCTTTGGGTAACTGGATTCCACCTTGCTCCTCTCCTGTTTCTGAGGTACCCAAGTAGCAAGATCCTCCTGATTGAGTTGTGTCAGCTACTTTCTTAAGTTCATATCAGATACAAATCTTTGAAGAAGAAGAATGTTTCCTTTCCCATCTCCTTGGGCATTTATTCATGCAAGAGTGTGATTGATTCTTCAAACATTAAGAGCTCTAATGTTGCTTTAAATATGCACCCTAATGTGGTTGGGAATAATTTTGATATCAGAATGGACCCTAATTTCGTCATTCTTCCCACCTTGCATCACATTCCTCAAATTGAGGACTTTTAGTCCAATTTTGTTGATGATTTTTAGGTCAAAAAGAGGGAGTACATGAGGATGAAAGTTAAACAAGTGATCTCCTTCAAGTTTGAATGGTTTTACCAAAATGTTCCTGATGATGACTCTAAACTATTTGACCTCGAATATGAGGTAGTGAAATATTCACCTCTCTCTTTTATCCCATGGCACATCATAGAATCATGTGATATTAAGGAGAGGACAATGCACATGATTCAAAGGTCTAAAAAGTGGTATAAGAAGATGCATAATGGGTTTTTTGCATTCTTCTCTCTCTTCATCTAGCAAAGTATTTGATGAAGGTTCAGGCTCATCTCATTCCAAGAAGAGGAAACTTTCATAAACTAGCTAATCATCCCCCTCAATGAAAGTGCATAAGAGGTCAAAGGTCAGTGAAGATCCTATTGAAGAGCTTGAGCTAGGTGAGATAGATCATTTTCAATCTTCGGAGCATCTAGTAGATCCACTTGTTCCTACAGAGGAGGTTGAACTATCCTTTTCAAGTCATGCTTTGGTTCCTTACCAAGCTCTCAAAGTGTTTGATCTTCATTCCACCCCTTCTAAACCATTCTCATGGGTCAATGAATTTCTCTGAGAGGAGTAAAGAACTATTTAGTAGGATATGGCACCAAACTTTAAGGCCATCTCAAATTACATCAAGAAGAAGAGGGTTAAGAAATCATAGACAACCTATAGGTTCTTCACAAAGGCTTTCAAATCTCATTTTGTAGAGGTTGTATGTCTGAAAATAATCAAGCCTATGGAGGAAATGACATGTGATGATTGTGAAATGACTAGAGTCACTTTAGGTCAATATTCACATGAGGGTGATACTCACATGTTCAAGGAATATTCAACATGGATCCTCACAAGGAGTGAGAAGTACAAGTAAACAATTGATCAGTTAGAGGATCATGTGAGGACCTTATCTTTACATGTGCAATAATTTCTTGAATCATGTACATCATCCTTACCTCCAGATGAAGTAATTTCTCATATTTGTAGCTTTGATCCTCAGTCCCTAAAGCAAGCTCAAGAATTCACAATTCAAGGGCAAGTGGCCAGTGGGTGAACCTGATAATGGAAAAACAAAATTCTATCATCCCTAAGGTCATATTCTTGTACACATTTCTCTTTTCAATTTAAATTAAGATCAATGAGACTAGGGTAGAGATTAAGAAATAAAAATCCCTTTGGGAAAGTATTCGCCCATTAGTTTTGGAGATGAATGATTTTGATTCTCTTATTCTAGTAAGTTCAAATGTGTTCTCATCTTCCTCAGAAAATGTGTCACCCATTTGGTCGCACACCATAACTTGGAGTTGTGATGCACTAAAATAAGTTAGTGCTGATTTGGAGTCTTGCAAAGAAATTACATTAAGAATTATATATGATCTTTCCACTAGCATGCAAGAGCTTGGCACTTCTTCTCTCAATGAGAGTATTTCTTTAAAGTATCTCTAGGATTCATTTCAAACAATGTTTCATGAAATGATTGGTGATCCCCTTTCATTTAGTGGTGACACTGTAGAGTCCCTTGCAGAAATTAGAGGTTCCATCTCTAATACTGCGAGGAGTCATAAAAGATGGCACAAACAATGTGTAAACACTTAAAATCCACCTACGCAATTTTACTACTAAAATTATACTAACTATCATCTTTCCTGTCATTTCCATCATAATTAGTGATTTCCTGCTAATTAGATAATATTCCCCTCTATTTCGGTCAATTAAGGACACATCGTTAATTAACAAGCCTTTACCCCATTCCAGATGCCAATTAACGACACTTCATTAGTTATAACTCTCCCATGATTAATTAATTAACTATTATTAGTTAATTAAGCATTTTTAACCTTGTATTTAATTAATAAACCCTCTTATTAATTAAATCCCCCTTTTAAATCATTCAAATCCTACCTATTTCCCTGTAAATCATCTCTAAATAACTTTCTAAGCTTATCCTAGCCTATTAATTAATCTTAATTGATTGATTAAATCACATCCACCTCTCATGAGTTGTTAATTGCTAATTAATTCCTTTAATCATGCTTATCTCTTCTAATTCTAATTTATCTTTTATCTCGCGTGCACTAGGATTCTCGTTTCTCCCAAATTGGAAGGCTATATAAAGAACCTAGTACCTTCCTTCCAAACTTACACCACACTTTTTATAGTGATTATTATAGGCATATATTGATAAGACATTCTCCATTGTTGGAATAGCTCCTTCATCTTTACATCCACTCATCTCATATACGAGTAGTAAAGGAAGATCTAAATATGGCCATTAAGCCATTTGGTGAGATTCTTTCCTCACTTGGAGACAACATACAAATTGATTGCTTATGATCTAGATAGATTCATGTTAGATAACAATCATACATTACAAAGCACATCCAATTTCAAAGGGATGGCTTAGCATTAGATTTTTTAATTCATGTTGATGTATTAGATTATCTATTTTCTTTAATCTTTATCATTGACGTTTATATTATATTAGCTTTGTTATCGGAACTACTTGGTGTCATTTTCTATTAATTAGCTTAGTTTCTTTATTATGCATAAATTTAGCACACCCTGTGGGAGATACTCCATTGTCTCATGCACTTATTTTCAATTTTTTGTAGTTTAGTTTCATTTTTTCTTACTAACCCTATTGTTAGCATTTTTAGATAAATCTTGTGTTTCTTAACTTGTTTTGTTGAGTTTGCATGATTTTAGTGCTCTTTGTAGGTATAAGGGAGGTGGGGTGCTGCCAAAATTGAAGATAATTGGCAAAGATTTGAGCTTTTTGACATTCTTTTTTTCAAATCTTGTGTTTTTGAAGTTACACAGGTTCCTTGCGTCATCATTAAAACCTCTACATCAGTGTTAAAAGCCATGTGCTACCATTGTATCTCATGCACTACTGTTAAACTATCTGTGTTAGTGTTACTTTGCCCTATGTTACTGTTCTCTAGAATTTCCACCTTTATGTAGCTCATGCGCTACTGTTGATCTGGTCATATGTCTTCGTTAAACCCCATGTGTTAGTGTTGATCTACTTTTCTTCTGTCTGCATAGATAATTTCCATGTGCTACCATTGATAGCCCTACGTCTACGTTAATATACTTACGATACCATTGATATCCCTGTGTCTATGTTAATATCATTGCACTACCATTGATATCCTTACGTCTGTATTGGTATCCTTGTCCTACCTTTGATATCCCTACGTTACCATTAAAACCCTTACACTATTATTATGTTACCTCTGTCAAATTTTGGCTCGAATTTTAAGAAATTCCATATTCTAATTTTTGATGTTTGCAGTTATTTTGTAGGTTTTGATTTGAATCAATTTTCTAACATGTATAATGCTTTGATGAATGTTTTTTTCCATGATTTACTTGAGTTAGGCTAAAGTTTGTGTATGCTCTTTTCTTGCACCTTTTGGTGATCTTGAGAATCAAAAGTAGTTTTAGTATTTTTTTTCTAACATTTGGATTAAACTTGAAATTTTCATCTTTCATATCACTTAAGGGAATGAACCTTGTACAAATCATTTTAATGGTTTTCTGATTTAAAGTTCTCCATTACTATCTAGTTGGGTTAAATGTTGTGTATGCTCTTCTCTTGTGTCTTTGGATGATCTTGAGAATCAAAAACAGCCTTTGATTCTCTTTCAAATATTGTAAGTTTCTTGGAAAAATACTAACCTTTGAGTGGAGGACCTATACGTTTGTCAAAGAATCAGGATCTAAATAAATATTAATTACATTTTGTTACAGGTTTTCAATGGTGTACTAAACCTCATTTTTAATTCAAGATAAAAAAAACACACCACTATTCAAAACATTGTATGTGTAGGTTCAAATAAGGGTTAAAACCCATCTGCTTTAAACTGTGGGAAGTATCTTGGCATAAGCCATAAAACTCATTATGAGGATTACCATAGGAACCCCAAAGTAGTCCACACCTTGAGGGAACTAGTGGATGAAACGGAAGTGCCCCACTACCTACTTGATTAGAACAAAAACCCATGAGGAAATGCTTCAAATTACCCGTATGAGGCGCCATTCATTAATTTTATTGTGGGGTAATGGTCCTTTGTCTAGAATTTATTTTAGAAAAGGGTACCTCTCTTAGGTAATAATTGGTGAGTATTGTGAACAAAATCCATAGGTAGCCATTTGGTAATGAGGCCAACTTTGCTTTATCCAATCGTGTTCTAAAGAGCTCTCACAAAGCAACAAATTTCTCATATTCAAAACCTTGTTATTCGAACAAACGGAAAGTCCATTAAATTTGGCATTGTGTGACATTCATCACGAAATTTATAAAGCAAAACTTTGACTTAGTTTCTACCTTGTTATAAGACAAGGCGAAACTCATCTAAAGTTAAGCCACGTATTTTTCATTGCCACTTGTTTTATCTCCTTTGTTCTCTTATTGACATTTTGGGTCAAAAGAAGAGAAACATACATGGAACTTCCAAAAATAATCGTGTCCACCACTTTTGTATTCACTTACATATCCATGTTGTGGCAAGGATGATAAGTGTTGAAAGTGTGTTGGTACGTCCTCATGTTTTAGTAAGCCTTTGTTTTGATACCCATGTCAAGACACTCTCATTGTAGTTTTAGGTTATCTCATCATTGATTTCCCCTTGAGTTGTTACACTTCTCACATCATATCAATACATTTTTTATAATTACATCTTGTTTTTTTGAAAACTTGATATATGTTTCTAAATTATATCATTACATTGCTCGCATAATATCAACTCCTTGTTATACCTAGACCTTCTTTTTTTCCAAACGTTGCCTTGAGTTTTAAAAGGTGTTGTCATTACGTTGCTCACATTGTGTCAATACCATTTTGATACTAATATTTTGATTTTCATAAAAGCTTGATTAATGTATCCAAGTTGTATTGTTGTGCTTCTCGTATTTGTAGCCTCCATTTTCAAAACTTGGACTTTGTTTGTACTTAAACTAGTTTGAGTATACCTTGAATCGAAATCACTTCAACACCATTTTAATACTTAAGTCTTGTTTATTCCAAACTCGATTTAAGTATTGACATTGTGTTGTCATTATTACATGAAACCATTTTTTAGGCATAAGGATTAGATACTTTTGTGATTGGCTCCTTTTTCATAACTTGGTTGAATTTTCCTTGGTACTTATCACCATACAATTTCATATCCTTGGAATATTATTTGATTCTTTGATTCCTTGATTCAATTTTCCTTGATTCTTTAGGATTCTTTTCCTTGATTATTTGATATTCATTGTGACATTTGCAGCCATCACGATACTCAATTTTTCCTAAGGTCCTTGTAGTCCTTGTACACATTTGTTAAACCTTAGCTAAACATTTTCTATTATGCCAATTCTTACAAGAATGGGACATAAAAGAATAGGGTCAAATCCTTTCACCAACAACAATTTAGAACCCTTACTTGAAGAATAAAACATGATTGACCATAGTGGTGATGAGGGACACTCTCCTCGAGGTGACTTTGAATTTGACCCCACCCACATGGATAACTTCCTCTTTCAGAACAGAAACGAAGTCTTGGTACAAGTTGTAGAATTATGGGATAAATTGCCACCTAAATTTGGCCACTCTTCTTACGAGCATGATTCGTGGAGAAGAGGATGCAGATTTTCCCCCTCGATCCATTGAGGAAATATTAAATCAGAGGATTCCTTCTACTTCTGGTCAACAGAATGACGAGGAATTTCCTTCTAAAAAATTGGTAGTTATCGCATACCCTTGATTCAAATTAACCGTGACGGTAATATAAAAAACAAATAACATGAAGATTTTGAACAACCACCTCCACGCAAAACTCGCAAGGAAACCCAAAATGAGGAGGTCACAATTCAACAAAAATTACAAGCTCTTAGTCGCCAATTGGTGAGTTTAACTTCCTATGTTCATAAGAACCTAGGGAAAATTGTTAGAACTCCACATCATGAGAAACCTAGGTCAACATATCAAGATTCTTACACTAAGACTCCACATAAATAAAATCCTAAGGTTACATATCATGAGTTATACACTGATAACTGAGGTGATGACACATCTAAATATAACCTTGTATATATTCCTTCTTCACCTACATGTGGAAAAATCTTTGACCAAGAATGTAATTCTATGAAGAATACCCTCACCAATTTGTAAGAAAATAACACTGGACATAGTAAAAAGTACCAATTTGAAGAATTATGCCCATATCCTTTTGATAAATAAATGTTAAGAACACCATTTCATCCTCACTTTGACTACCCTAAATTCAACAAATATAGGGGTAAAGATATCCACACAATCATATCAAAGACTTCTTTACGGCTTGTCAAGAATTTTCCTATAGCAAAAATTATCTCATTTGCCTATTCCCATGGAGTTTTAGGGGCCAAGCACTTGAATGGTTCCTTCATATACCTAAAGGGTCTATCTTTACATTCACTGAATTAGCATAAAATTTTGAGCACCACTTTTCATTCAATATGGAAAGTTGCATTACCATCTTAGACTTATGCAATGTCAAACAATGTAACAATGAGAACTTTGTTGGTTTCCTACAAATATGGTGATGGTTAGCTAGTCTCTTCCCTTGCTCAATATCAGAGAAATAGCTTATTAGCATTTTTATGCCAAATTTACATCTCGAAAATGCTTTCCATTTGTAATTGTATTAAATGAGTAATTTTGAGGAGGTTATATTAAAAGGAATTCAAATCGAAAAATCTTTGTTAGCCAAAGGGACATTAAATCCATTTTTAAGAGAAAATAACGAGTCCAAACCTACAAACAAACCTAAATTATTTCAAAACAAGAACAAAAACATTGTAGGTGATGGTATAACTGATTCAAAATGTGTATAAGCAGTCCAGAATAGTGTTCCTTTGAAACTTTCCAAAGGAGCAGTTGTAGCTGAAGTTAAACATCATGTGTTCACTCCTCTCACAGATTATTCATCATCTATATTAAAACAATTAAACGCAGTGAATATGATCAAATTCCCAAACACTACACCCTTCACAGAGGATGTCATTAAACCAACATGGTATACAGACCATGAATATTGTGAATATCATCGTGTAAAGGGTCATATCACTGACAAATTTTTGAAGTTTAAACACTACATTCAAGATATCATTGATAGTGGAGAGGTTGAACTGGATTATCTTGTGCATGATAAAATTGCTAACCAAAACTTGGGAATTTACAAAGATCCATTCCCAAAACATAACAAGGTGAAGAAAAAGACAAATTAAGGTCAGTCATCCCAGAACAAGAGCATCAATCATATTATCGTCGAAACCCATAATCTGTTTGATTGCCTCATTAGTTATGTTCATCCACCTGTTGATCATGTAAATACTATTAAGATTAAAGCACGAGAGTGTGTCATGGAAATTCAATGTGCTCATCTTGTTATTCCAGAACCTCCTTTGTCTACCCCTCAGGATAGTCACTATGATCTCCTTGAACAGTTAGAGAAGACTACTACTAATATTTTCATCTTAGAGCTTCTAAAAATATTCAATGTTCATAAGGACATTCTATACTAAACACTTCAGGGGTTGGGAGTGTCAACTGATATTGATCTTATGCGCTTCTAAGCCTTGGTCGTGTAACTTGCTCCTTTCGAACACCTTACTTTTGGCTAGCATCATATTCCTAACGATAATCATACACATAACCTACCCTTATATATTTAAGTCATTTTTACTCGCAAAAAAATAAAAAAGGGTGGTTTTGGACGACGGATCTGGCCTAAATATTTGTACTTTGAAACTTTTCAAACACTTGGGACACACTGATGCTGAAATGGAGCATAAAATCATCACGATCAAATCTTATGATAACACAAAGTGATAATCAGCTGGTATGATCACTATACATATGGGAGTTATGCCTACTAGTCACGATATTAAGTTCCATGTCTTGGACTTGGAACTACCCTATAATATGCTCCTCATTCGCCCATGGATCCATGTCATGTAGGCCTTTCCTTCCACTTACCATCAATGCATTAAATTGTACCATGAAGGGAAAACTCTTACCATTCATGGGGATCCCCTACCCTTTTCCCATTGCAAAGCATTTTCAGGATATTTTCCCTCTGCATATGAATGTCCTTCAACCAAGATAGCTATTCAGGTTCAGTCTGAGGTGTTTTCCTCCAACGTTGATCTAGATACATTGAGCTCATGTGATAATGGTGCTTCTGTGTCTATATATTCCTTTTCTTCATTGGAGATGAAGTTCCTTGCAACCGACTGCAAAGAATATAACCTCCAATAGGCCCTCCTAATCTCCAACCTCCCCCTATCACCCAGAACACATAGTAGGCCTTGTTACAAATATCAACGGTCTTAGGAACACTATAAAATTGACACTTTTACTCCTCGTGGCTTCTTGGCAGATGAGAAACTACTCAACACTTCTATATCTCGGTCTCCTGATGATGATATGGCTTTATGCTATCAAGCGCCCAAATATGTCATCCCTAACAAGATGATGTGTTCCATGGGTTACCAAGGATATGGATGTGGCGTAGACGAGCAAGGTGTGTGGGAACCTCTTTCAACACTGCATCACAAAGTAGAAAAATATGGTATTGGTATCCAACCGTATCGGTCTCATCCTCTGGAGGTCGAAGCTACCTCTTCTGAGCAAGAAGATAGTTTGTCTAATTATGATGGTGAAATAGATTCACAATGTAGTCTCTACAAAGACCTTTCCTCTACGAAATTATTCCCTGACATGGATATCCTAACCATATCCCCTACCATTCATGAATTAAATAGTTTACATCCTTCCCTCGTAAACTGGTACCAACAAAAACATGTACCAATTGATTTCTTTGAGAATGATGAAGCAATTGGTGAGTTTATGGGTCTTTGTGATAACATTCCTATTGGTGACCACAAGAAGGGATTCTCCATCAATATAGATGCATCTGCATACTTTGGGGAGGAGGTTGATTTTTTTGGTCACCAAAATCAAAATAAAAACAAGGGCAAGATATCCTTTGAAAATCCTTGTGAAAATAAAAATTCCATGTCTTAGAGTGAAAACCTCTTCGAGGCACTAGCGGAAAAACAAGTTAAAAAATTAACGGACATAAAAAGTGAACAGCCTAAGGGTGAAAATCTCATTGAGATGCCCTTAGAAGAAGATCTCGATCTCCCCCCTAATCCCTGTGTATGGAAGATGAATCTAAATTGCTCGTGGAGGATACTATAGATGTGAATATTGGAACAAAGGAATAACC
The DNA here is from genome assembly GCA_019776745.2 of Taxus chinensis. Lineage (NCBI taxonomy): Eukaryota > Viridiplantae > Streptophyta > Pinopsida > Cupressales > Taxaceae > Taxus > Taxus chinensis. The sequence continues at coordinate 20,368,966 of CM034151.1, forward strand.
TAAAATTGTTAAGTTGGATGCTTCCCTCTCAACATAAGAACAAAAAACCTTTGTCATGCTGCTTCAAGAATTTTCAGACATATTTTCTTGGTCCTATGAAGACATGTCAGGCTTATATCCGCCATTATTAGTGCATAAACTAGTTGTGCACAAAAAAGAAAATCTCGTCAAGCAAAAAATTTGAAAGATGTATCCTCGCTTCGCCCTCTTAGTCAAAGAAGAACTTGAGAAATTATTGGTAGTAGGATTTATTAGACCTATTGACTATTCAAATTGGATTTCCAATATAGTTCATATGCTAAAGAAACCCATTGGCATCAGAATTTGTATGGATTTGAGAGATATTAATAAAGCATGTGCTAAGGATGAATTTCCTCTTCCAAATATCGACATGATTGTCGATTCAACTGCAGGATATGAAATGTTATCCCTCTTGGATGGATTTTTAGGATAGAATCATATTAAGATTGCATAAGAGGATCAGCATAAGACTGCTTTCACTACCCTTGGGGTACATTCTATTACCAAGTCATGCCCTTCGGCCTAAATATTGAGGGCACAGCCTATCTGAGGACCATAATTGTCATCTTTCATGATATGATCAATGATATTATGGAGGATTATGTGGATGACATCTTGGGAAAGTCCAGGACTAGAGAGGATCATCCATAAATCCTAACATGCATCTTCCAACATCTCAGATACTACAAGGTCAGCCTTAACCCAAAGAAATGTGTCTTTAGGGTGTGTTGGTGAGAAAAAATTTCAGGTGGACAAATTAGGTGTCTCCACCAACGTCCATAGGGTTATGCCCCTTTACATTGAATGGTACAACTCATATTATTGAATGTGACTAATCCTAATCCTATATAAATGATGTGGGAGGCCAAAATTGGTCGAGGATCACACAACAACACTCCACTAAACTTGTGGAAAAGTGATTGTATATGGACAAGGGAGTAAATTACAGTGATTATGGGAAAGGAGATAAATTATGAAAGGGGGATTACTTCCATGAGTAGGAAATCAGAGTCTCACACCCAGTAACCAGAGTAGTTCATCATTCAATATAGAGGAAACACAATGAAACTAGCAGGATCGATGAATGAAAACACAAAGTCTTAAAATTCACTTACCAAAGATATAAAGCTCTTGTGTCACTATGCTTACAGAGTGTATAAGATAGGTAAATAAAAGAACCATGAGATGGCTATAACAACCGTGTTTATTATGTCAATGATAAGAGGAAACCATGCATACAAAGTTGCACACATTCATACATATTGGAAAGCAGAAACTCTATTCCTTAATTGACATTTACACAAGTTATACAAAGAAAGGGAAAAGAAGAAAACATGCAGAAGAAGTGTAGCTTTATTTCATGTATATGGATGACATAAAGTCCAACAACATATTACAATCCACTATTGCTACAAAGTACATATTTTTCAGCATGTAATTTTTTAATGTAATTTTCAAGATCCTTTGGAATGGAGAAGTCATCCCAATTTATAACAATATGGATTGACCTCTCATCTCCCTCATATGACTCTTCATATTCCTATTCCACTTGTGACCTTTTATTTTCCTCTAGAAAAGGTAAATTAAGTATTTCTCTTATAATTTTGAGAAAATACTTTTACAATTACAAAATATGTCACTTAAGTAAATAGGATAGAATATAGTGATTACACCCAATGAAGAATTAGAAAGGAGAGAGAAATATGAGGGAGAAAGAGAGGAGGGAAAAAGGAACGTCGGTGAAGATGATGACATGTCACCTTCGCCTCATTGCTTGACTGATCTGAAAAAATGTCCCAGTGTGGTGAAATCTGGATCTCTGACCTTTTTATACCATGAGAAACCTCCTCTAGATGATGCAATAACACCTTGAACTGACTATTTAAAAACACTATTGAATTATCACCTCTATGACCACAAGAGTTACTCACTAAGGTCCACTTCGAAGAATCTTAAGGATGGAAACCGATCTTTGATGGCTTCTGCTACATAGCCACATTGTTGTACTCATCAGCAATCTTTGATGAAGTATAATTTGAACACTTTATCTCACCGATGATGATCATAATTCATCCTTGGTACATGATACATAGATACATCGGTCACAAAATGAGTGATGAGAAACATTGTTTCAGGGCTTCCCAATGTGGGCTTAGGATGGACACAGGAACTATTCATGATGATCCCCTTTAATAATTGATTGATGAACCAATTTAACTTGTTGAGCTCTCTATGACCAACTTATTTTGAATCAATCGGCTCTCCGAGTGATGAAGATGGATCCACCTGCTGTACCTTGCAATTCCTTGCATTACTTCTGAGCACACTTGAATTCAGGACAATGCTTCCAAGACCAATATGAAGTTATCAATTCTCTGTTTGAGCCTTAGAATCATCTTGCAATCTCAAGAGGATGAGAAAATTCAGTGACATAAGTTACTATGGAGATGGTAGCAACTTTCTGCAACTGGAGCTGAAAACTATTATTTTTATAAATTTGGTCTAAGGATTTGTTATTTTAGACAGTGTCACTTTTTCACCGTGTTGCTTGCACGAAGGTGTTTCCTTCACATTATAGGTTTGCAAAAGATGTCTTAGGGTTAATTTTAAGTACTTTCAATTTTTGGAAACTTGATTTTTGCTTTTTTATTTTTTGGCTTTTTTGATCCCTTTGCCCTAGTTTTCAATTTGCATAATTTTCATTGTTTTGTTCTTCTGGAGGAGTTTGCCTTTTCTAGAAACTTACTAAAAATGGCAAGTGTGAACCAGCAACACTTGCTATTTTTAGAGGATAAAATTTGGAGTTTTGGATTGATGAAAAAAAATCAAATTCATCTTGGGTTTTTTCTCTTCATTCTCTGTTTGGATTTTCAAGTCAAACCTCTTCCTAGATTAACAGCAAATGAAGAAGAGTCAACTTAGGGCCAAAATTTTCAAATGGATGCCATTAAAAATAAGGGAAACCTTTTAAATTTTATTTTTTTGTAGCTTCAAGGAATTTAGATGTAGATAATTACTATATATTTCTGACGACTACTTGTTTTCCTCTTAAATCCTTATGGAGCTCCCAGAATCATCCCAAGAAGTTAGGATTCGCCATTAGGTTGTTTGTTCCCAGCACCTAGAAAACTCGTTTTTGAGTAGATTGTCCCTGAATGATCAAACCTTTCCTAAATATTCATAAATTACTTCCATCACTTTCTAGAATCTATAACACCACCTCTGGATTCCTAATATATTTTTTGAACTCTCTTAGAGGACATACACATGCTCCAAAATGGCCAAAATAGGCCTTTTTAAGCTTCCAATAAGACTAGTCTTTCACTAAACCTCAATAAATGGAATGATGAACCTTATTACACTTCTTTTCACACCAAAACATGTTCACTAAATGCATTAGGACTACCTTCAAGGCCAATATGATGATTTCATAAGATGTAGATTGGTCAGGGGAGAGATTTAGGAGGGTCGGAAGGTAAAAAACTTGAATTGTGGTTTAGTTGTCGTGGTTTAAATTTTGCATTTTTTTGCTTTTCATTTTACATGACAACACATCTACATAGATCTCACTGATATCAGTGATCTTTGTCATCTACCTGTCCTCGTGGATCTTCTCCCTATCCTGTTATAATAACTTGGAGCCCTCTAAATGTCAGGAACTATTGCCTCGTATATGGATCTATAATATCCAACCTCATGTGATATTTTAATCACATCATGTAGCACATCCCCCATCCCACCTAACTTTGTCACACAACAAGCGACATCACTCTCCACTTTAAGTTGTCATATCTATGAGGAAAATTGATCCCTCTTCATCATCGTTTGCTACATCTAATGTGACTGTATGTGAGACATGATCATAATGAGATCTCTCTCATGTAATTTGGACTCACTAAGCCTATATTGATATCTCTATAGCCAATGGTCCTAGAGGCAATACCCATGCAAGATACTCCCAGACATCCTCCTCTACCTTGTCTCCTTAACCATCAAAACCACTAACCTCTTTGTCTTCAATATCATCCCCATCTCCTTTTCCTCTTATTGGGGTCAGTGGTCTTAGAGGTGATAATGGAACCTATATTGGAACCTATAATGGTACATGTACCTTAATTGAAATCTGAACTGACACCTACACTAGAACCTAAAGTAGAGCCTGAACATGTATTGAGGCTTACACCTGGGCTGGTCCCTAAACCTGTAACCAAACATGTGCATGTTCCAAGCGCAGTGTGCCTTTACCTCTCCCTCCTCTCTATTGTACCACACCCTTAAGTTTTGTAGTTATACCTACTGCTATAGCCACCTGTGGAATAGTAAGAAACATGGGAATAATCCCTCCATACCATGCAACATTATTTTTTGTCATCCCTGTATCCGTGACCTAGGCTCGTGCATCCTAAGCCTGTATTATAACTCCAAAGAAAATTTCCATGACTACCCTTTGTCTAATGCAGGCTTCTGAGATCCACTATCTCTTACACAAATCATGCATACCACTGATCACCTTAGGGTATATCGTATGTCACTCCTATTTGTCTCATGGTCATATCTAACTTAGACCTCTCCATAATGAGCTTAGGTCTCGATAATTTAATGGTCAACCTCCATTATAACCAACTCTATATCATTTGCATCCCACATGTATCTCATCTATGGTCTCCATGTCACCATGCATAGTTGTAAAAATTCAAAATCTCATCTTTAAAAATCTATGTTACTCTATTATCCCCTATGACCAAGATCTATTTTCTCCCATCTAAAAGCTAATGGCTCCTCTATATGTCTATCTTGCAATATCCCCAATGGACACCATATAACAATATGGTCTCATGACCATATTTGAAGTAATGTCACCAAACCAAGGTTCCTCTAACCTCTGTATATAACTAAGTGCAAATACTTAAACAAGTGAGCCAATACACAAGGCCCCCATGCAAACAATTTCACATACTCCATCAATTGTACAACTATGCCAATCAAACTGAGATGGAAGTTATTATCAGTCTTATCAACTAACAAACAGCTGCTAATAAGATCCATAAGCTATATTGGTATCCTCGCCACAATAACATCATCCATGCACTCATATAAACATACAACCATTTCCTCCCTGTGATCCAAAAATAGATCAGGAATATCCCAATTCTATGTAATCTCCATATATTGTACTTGCTCTACATCTTTTCGGCTCATTTTCGTTCTTCACAAGATGGTCTAGTCAAGTTGGGGTGATCCAAACACCTCTGAATGACATTTGGGAAAATTAAAATCCATGAATATATCATCAAAATCCAAATCTAATTACTATTTGTGTTCCTCTCAAAAATTTATGCAAGTTAAAAAAAAATGGCACCCGATTTCGAGTTCGTATGCAAACGTTATGGCCTCCGAAAGGTAGTGGACTTTTATGATGACCGAACCAGGGTGGCAATTCTAAAATTGTATGTGTGCCTTGGGCCATGGTTTTAAAACCACCGCCCTGGCGGGTGGCAGTTCTGAAACCACCAGTTTGCACTAGATGGTGGTTTTGAATTTAATGGTCCAAAAACATGGGAATCTCAACAGTTACAAATGTTTGGGCTTCCATGTGGTTCGTTTCATATTTCCACACCTTCCTAAGCCAAGAATCTATATATACAAGCATGTTGAAAGGATGAAGCAAGTGATTTTGAGTGAGAACAAGTGTGAGTAAAGAGAAGGATTTGTTTTACTTTCTTGTTTTGTTCATTGAGAGTGAGTTCTTCATTGTTGAGGATTGTGAGCAAGTAGATGCAAATAGGAGGAGTTGTTTATCTTCCTAGAAGGCCAATTGGCAGTAAATTATATCAATTGAGATTACATAGTGGAATGGGAACTAATTTTCTCACCCGCTAGAGTTTTTCCCACACTGGGTTTCTCCAGGATAAATATTGTCTCATTCTTACTTTTTTTCTTTCAAGTTACATACCTGATCCTACCCAAACCTCCACTACCTTTCTCCCTACCCCTATTTCACCCACATTGGATTAACTACCCTTCCCATTTCCTCAATTATACTCCCAAATTCAAATTTAATTCCTACCCAAACCAAATTCTACAAACTATTTCAACTAACAAGCGTAGAATTGGGTCAAATCCTACCTCATCACGATATCATCTGTGTGGTGGCACATTTATCTATTACACCAGTGGTCCACCCAACCCCTCTCCCACCTCTGCCATGACCAAAATCCACTCCTCACCTCCAACCAATCAAATCGATCACACCGCTCTCATGGACCCGTCTGCTAACTCCTCTCACCAATAAGTAATCTTCACCTCAGTCTGGTATAATGCCTTGTCCTTCTCTCTAGGAAAAGTGCTACAAGGTCAAATGTCTCTATTGTTTTCTCAAAAGTCACAACACAACAATTATTTCATAAAATATGGAATTTTTATTTTATAAACCTAAATCGATCTGACCGACGCTGGTCATATTTGTTCCCTAGAAAACCGATGTCAGTCACCCTATAACCATCATCAGTCAACCCTTATAGTTATTTATCCTTGCTAAGATTCCTTTTACATTCACCCATTAGTGCTCAAACACCTTTTATCATTACGGACACCTATTGAACCATACCTACATGCCCAAACTACCCCTACATTTCCTTCGTTGCGTCTTGGGATTTGTTATCTTACCTATACTTGGGCCTTACACGTGCCATGACCTATTTACCTGAACTTGACCTACTTAGTGTGATCATTGACCTTATGTACTCATTATACCTTACGATGTTGTTACCTATGTTTTTTATCCTAACAACCATACATTTCCTATTGTTGTTCCATTTATCTCAACCAAACCTTTGGTGTACCAGAACATACCTACACGTTCCTGCACCTTACCTATGTTGTGTTTCCAAACCATATCCTATACCTTGGATACCTAAACACTTCACCCTTGTTTGGATAAACCTATCGACCTTAGACGATGTAGAGTTTGCAATCTCTTCAACCTGGTACCGCATTACAATCTATATGTGTGCGTGAATTTTATTTTCATTACCCATTACCTGATTTTGGACCCTGGCCTATTTCCTATTACCTGAATTGACCACTACCCTTCCCCACCTACCTTCACTTCCACTAACTACACATTTATCAACTCACTCACCAATTTTGTATTACATCTCATCAGTGTCTGGTTTGAGGGGGATCACCTTCACCCACACATGGGGCAATGACTTCTTGTTTTTTTCAGCATGGCTTACCAATATAAGCCATGCGAAAAAAGGGGAAAAATGTAGACACCAAATTTAGGTCACACTCCCCCTTTACCTCACATTTATATTAATTTAATTACCCACAATTAAATTAATTCCCATGCTCACAATATTCATTATTTAATTACCTTTATTAAACAAATTTCCACCCCACCACCTCACCTAGACACGTCATCATAAACCTATTCTTAGCATGTTTCCCTTTTACTAGGACTTAATATCCACTCACCATAACTAACTAAGACTTATTCCTACCTACCTTAATTAACTAAGACTTATTTCAACCCTAAAATCACATGTTTGTTCTTCCTCTAACCAAATTCCCACTTATCTAAGCGTAAAATTTTATTTTGATCCACGAGAATGGACAGAGCTGGCCAAAAATATTGTCAAGATCTGTCATTTTAGAAAACCTAGGATTTCTCATGTTAACCGATGTCGGTCACCCTAAACCATCGTCAGTTACCATATATTCACTTTGGTAACCTTGTTTGAGAGGTGGGAATAATTATTCAAGTTGTTGGAGAAGATATATTTACATGCAAGCACGCACCAGAGATCTCCTGCACATCCAGACACCCTGAACCAACACCAAGCATTGATCTGAAAGGCAAGCATTCATGGTAACATTCTTGGGAGTACATTTGTGGCACTGACCACCGGTTATATGGATCAACCATCACCTCTATCTAACCACTAGGTCTGTAAACACCAATAAGTATCTTTGGATCAACACCTTCCCATATTTATTTAGATTATTTTCTCCATATTTGTTGGAGTATTCTAGTCTCCCTTACATCCCATCATCTCTCGCCCTCCTTCCAATCCATCCACCTAATCACCTACAACCTTTTAACCCCCCATACCTGACTCTAGGCATCTCTGATTACCCCCAACATGGTCATCTACCTCCCCATTATCTATCAATTATCTAGGAAATCCCAAAGAATCACCATAACCCACCTTCACTAAGTTTCTATCATCCTGACCCCACCGACGCCGGTTAACCCAAACCGTCATCAATTTCCTCTTAACCGACATCGGTCATACAAGACTGACGTCGGTCTTTGTATCTGATAAACCTGCCTATAACAAAAACCTCATACCTTTCATCCAAACAACCCAAATCACCTAAAGCTTGATCCTGACCTATCACAACCACTTTATTTACCTTTCTGACTTTAAGAACTGATCATAACCTATCCTATTAGATTAGATTTATTTATTTTACTCGAATGAGATACCTAAATCATATCAACTACAGTAGGACATTATTGGTTCATATTATTTCTTGCATTAAGTTGTTTTAAATAGTGGATTGATAGTCATCTAGGAAGTACTACACTTCTCGGATCTAGCATACGCTAGGAAATCCACTTAAATATATTGTTTGATATTCCTTTTTTGGTCTTGTTTGTATTCGCAGGTAGTTCCTCCTAGTAAAAAGGAAGTTCTCACAATCAACATTGGATTGGGAAATCAGAACACGTGCACTCTACCTTCCACCTTCACTCACAGGTATTCATCGTTACCCTTACCTTATCTGTTTTTCTCTTACGTACACATACTATTCAGCGAAACATTTTGGCACGCCCAGTGGGACCCATTTGGGTTCTTTGCATTGTTCATGAAGAAGTGTAGGACGAATACTTGGAAGGAATTCATGAGCATCGAATAGTTGCACTTCACCAAAGTGTAGGAGTTGCGAGATTAAAGCAAGCAAGCTTTGTAAAGAAATGTGCATTCATATGAGAGCTCAAGATTCAAAAAGTGGAGTGGAATGGAAGCCTTAGCTTAGTTTGTATTGGCTTAACATAGATAAAAAGAGATGGTGTACATATAGGGGAGTGAATGTGTAACTCCCATGTAAGAGAAGATTCCTCCATAATGGAGAAGAGGAGTTACTTTCCCAAATGGGAATGTAACTCCTATGACACACTTACACATATGACAGATTCTGTAAGAGAATCTGTCATAACTAAGATGACACCTAGATCCGTGTCCACCTAAGTGAGATGACTCACCTGGTGAGGTGAAATAACACTAAATAAGTGAATAAATATACCACCTACACCAACACCCCTCCTTCATCGTAACTTAGGATGAGGCAGCAAGTCAGAAACAAGAAATGGGTCCCGGCACAAAGCTTGATGAGGCACCCATGTACAAGAAGAAGTCCCAAGCAGTGAAGGAAAACCCAGTGGGAAAAACATCCACCACAAGAGAACAACACACTCTCTAATCTAAGAAGGATGTCAAATATGGGTCCTGGCCATAGATGAGCCTGAAAGGGTACCCATGTACAAGGAGGCAATCTCTCGGAAAGAAGAAGAAGAGAGAAGAAGAGGGAGATGAGAGGAATGCAGAAGATGCCATGGACGGATCTGAACTCTTGCAACTCTAGGAAGTCTCCCAGAAGAATGTCGATGACGAGATCATCTGCCTCTGGACTGAAGAAGAGCCACCCACAATGAACTGTGTGTCTGCCCTTAAGAAGGACAGAAATGACGTGTTGGAAGTCCGCCCACTCCACAAAGGAAACTAAAGGTAGCAACACGAAGAACTCTGAGTCTAGTGCACTGAAGTGTGACATAGGTCTAGCTAGTGAGTGCCAAGGAACCGAAGGTAATGCCACATGTGTAGAACTGTCAGAGTGAAGAGGAACACCCACAGAAAGGATGTCCAAGTGATGTGAAGGGAATAGAACATCCTCCACAATAGAAAAGGGATCCACAACTGAGGGTGGATCAATGAAGGTCTCTGGAAAAGTGGAAGTGGTAAGAGTCCCAGAAGGGGCACTCCCAACAACAGAGATGATGAACTCCTCTGAAACACCTATAGATGGATGAGGGACCTGTAGAGCATTACAAGTGGAATCTATGAAAAGAGGACTAACGTCAGGCAGATACTCGTCCCAATGAGGGGGCTCAATAAATAGAAGAGCGATGTCAAATAGGTATGAATCATCCAATGAAGGTAGAGGAGTGAAATGGGCCTCGCACACTGGAAGTGGAAAAGAGGCTGGTGTAATGATGGTGTGAGACTGAGTATGAGACTGCTCGATATCTGATGAGATGTGGGGGGTGATAACAATGTCTGGAATAGTGAGAGAAAGAGGAGAAGAGTCCTCTGTAGTACTCTCGACATCAGAACTGGATGCACAATCCTCGTCATCAGAAGTACAACCAAGCGAGCCTGTGTCAGTGGAACTGTCATCACATGAAGAAATGGAGGAGACAATTGAATCAGTAGTAGCAACAATGGCGGCAGTATGTGAAGGGTCTCCATACAAGGACTGAAGAATGCTCCAGACACGGTGAGGTGGATCTGAGTCTGCCACATGAAACCAGAGAAAACGGGAGACATGCATCATCATGTGACCAAAGACATGGTCACAAGTGTCGAGGAAGTCCTCTAGATGACGATGATTAGTGGGTGCAGGAACTGGCCCAAGCAAGAAGGCTGAAAGACCCTCATAGGCGAAGTAACGTTCCATGGAAGCACGCCAAGCTGAATAGGTCTCTCTCCCAGTGAGAAGTGGTTGAGGCTATAAGGTGATCCTACAACGCTCACTTCTAGAAAGAGCACTCTCCATGATGAAAAAATGCAAGATGCAAGGTGCAAGACGTCAGACTCGGCCGATAATGTGTCTGTGTGTAGGCCCAAGAGTACAAACGACCCCCCCAGAATGCGGTACTTTATAAAAGTAGTGCATTTACAAAATTGCAAATGCCATCACGTAGAGTGCAAAAAATCATGCAACTTTGACCAAGGAATCGCTCAAAAATGAGCAGCGAGTCAAAATTTATCGCATTAAAACGATTCCCGCAACTGATGGAAAAATACACTAGACATTGCAAACGCATTAAAAAAGTGCACGAAAAGGGTGCAAAGGGTATCATGTGGGTACTCGTTGGAAATGGCATGAAATTTTAGTAGGGGTTTGTTTTGACTGTGAGGGGGGGTTAGCCTCCTGCCAACCCCGGACCTCACCCTCCGTCTTTGACGCTCGTAGGAAGGGCAGTAAAACAAGCAAAAAAGAACCCAGAAATTATTACAATGTCATGGAATGTTTTTTTTTTAACCTCAAAACATTAAAAAGGAGGTTTTTTTAACCTACAAACAATTTTAAAAGGAAGTGGGGCCCATGTGAATATGTAAAGCCATGGTTATGCAAATCCACGTGGCATATACCAACAAAGGCGTTAAAGTTACAACGAACTGTGGTGTAGACCAGGCGTTAACACGCAGTCAGTGCTGAAGCAGGTTACCACTTGGGACAGGTATGTGCTTGGCAGAAGTGTAACGGCTCAAATGTAACGGCTAAACACATACATCGACCAGAGCTGGCAGAGAAACCATAGGGGGTGTCTGAAACGCCGAGGGAGCTGCTACAGGTCCCAAACGCAGGTCTGAAATGCCGAGGGAGCCAAGGGAGCTGCTACAGGTCTGAAACACCGAGGCAACTCCAAACAAAAATGTGCCAGAGGTCAAAAATTCCAGTTCCAACTTATCTGAGAGGTGTTTGTTGAGTGCACAGAGTGGCAGTGGGAGGCCACGCGAGAGATACAATGGTGAGCAGAGCCTGGGATGCGGAGAACCTGGAAGGCAGTGAGGGACCCAATCAATAACGTAGGCACGACACAATAGCTCAACCAACGAGCTCGATGCAGCAGTGTTTGACAGGCCAAAGAAAATGGCGAGAAAAAACAAATTTGAGCGAAATGAAAACATAGGGGAAGCAAAAACCGAGGCACGGGGAGATGCGGCTTCTCTCAAGCAAGGCCGAGCACAGGTAGAATGAAGGAGCAGGCTGCAAAGCAGCGAGCAACTGGATCAAGCCCGAGCAGTGTAAAACATGGCAAAGGAACCCGAGGAGCTGAACAGTTTGAGCTGAGTCCAGGAGGCAGCAGACAATGCAAAGGACAAGACAGAGGTCGGGGGTGAAAAAGCAGCCAAGACTGATAAAAAACCTTTAGACCAGAGCCCGATAAAGCCAATGCACGTGTTGGAGGAAAATGAAGAGTGAGTTATCAACCTTTAAACCTATAATATGCTGAAACCTGAACACTGCAAAAAGCCTCCAAAGCACGCATGCAAGGCCATTGAACACTTGAAGAGCACAAACACCCAAAAAATACACCCACAGAATCTCAAAATATGCAAGTAGAGCACATGCAAAAGTGAGAGCTTGCACAAGCAACTACACAGTGGAGTAATGATGGTGAGCAACGTGATTCTGGTCCCCACGCTCTGATACCATGAAGGAGTGTAGGACGAAGACCTGGAAGGAATTCACGAGCATTGAATAGTTGCACTTCACCAAAGTGTAGGAGTTGCGAGATTAAAGAAAGCAAGCTTTGTAAAGCAATGTGCATGTATATGAGAGCTCAAGATTTGAAAAGTGGAGTGGAATGGAAGCCTTAGCTTAGCTTGTATTGGCTTAACATAGATCAAAAGAGATGGTGTACATATAGGGGAGTGAATGTGTAACTCCCATGTAAGAGAAGATTCCTCCATAATGGAGAAGAGGAGTTACTTTCCCAAATGGGAATGTAACTCCTATGACACACTTACACATATGACAGATTCTGTAAGAGAATCTGTCATAACTAAGATGGCACCTAGATCCATGTCCACCTAAGTGAGATGACTCACCTGGTGAGGTGAAATAACACTAAATAAGTGAATAAATATACCACCTACACCAACAATTCATTCTTAGGGAATCATTTTGTGTTTATTTCTTTTTGAAAGATATTTCACATTAAATCTTTTCCCTTGGAAACATTCTTCTTCTCCTACTTGTTTCAATGACACTCGTAGTTTGGATTAAAAAGAACACTTCTTTTTTTATTTTGTATTACATTAGTAAAAGGCATACTCTTGCTTATTCATTATTGCTCTCATCGAATATAATTTGTGGATTTGGGTTTAAAATCTTGTTGCATTTCATCCTTGTATGATGCATTATTAACTTGCATTTAAACATAAGGGCAACCTATATGCTGGAAGTCATGCCCAGCTGATGGTTGACACAATTGAACCATAGAAAGCACATTTCTCTCTTCTCTCTCTTTACCAAACTACACAAATTTGAATTTACACATCTTATTAAATAACATCCCACCCAAAAAAAATTTCTATGATCACACGATCAGAGGATTGATAGTGGGCACCTAACTAGTTATCTTTGTCCAGTCATCACCTCAAAGAAAGGACCACCCCTACCATAACATAACCTGAAACCTCACCTTTAGATTGCCTTCTTCATAGGATGCCTTCCCAACCAAAAACTTTGTTCTAAATTCACAAGTCAGTCTTAAAAGCATAAGCTAAAACAAACATAAATTCATTTTTGGGATTATGTGTTCTCTTAGCTTTGTTCTTGAATTGCATTTTGAGGTGTGAGTTACGATTCTCCATTTTTCTTCTTCCTTTCGCACTCACCATCATAGTTGGAGTATTCTAGTTATTTCTGAGTATGTCAGGACCTTATCTGGTCATTATCAGATTTCTAGGTTGACCCTTTATCTAGTTTAATTCACAAACATATTTTTTCTTCATTTATTTTAATTTCACAGTTATCGATGTTGGTCCAGGGATCATCATCGGTTTACATCTTACTGTCATCATTTTACCTAACTATATTGGTTATTTTACCTGAAACAACCTTCATCACCTGTTCTTTTCTTCTTTTAGTCCTCAAGACACCATTATATCACCTAACATTCTGATTTGCTAAAACTTGTACATTCTACACTAACTGTTATCGGTTATCATAACCTTTGTCAATTCCCCTGTAACTGTCATCGGTCATACTAACCATCGTCAGTTTCTGTGTTTGATTTTTAATCAAAAAATAACCAGGTTTACCCCCTAGATTTCATCATTCTCTTCTTTTGCTATTTTTTGTGTCATTTACAGAATATAGTTTTACCATGTCAACACTAATTTACATGGTGTTGACTCGCAGCCAAACTAATGCCCATGTGTTTCATGTCAGTCATCAACCATTACCACCTAGTCCATCACCATCATCCATCTTGTCACCTATGGATCTGACTCATCTTATCCCCATTGCTACCGGTGACAAGGAGTTTGCAAGACTCCTTGATCAGAATCCCACGGCCTTACAATACTATCTTTCCCACTCATCTACCTGGGAATCCTCAGGAAAGTTAATATACGGCATGCTCATATCTATCCCTCCTACCCTCGCACCCACTTCTGCGTTACCTACCACTAGTCCGGCACTTCCCTCATCCACATTAACCCCTGTGGTCTCTCAATTAGGTTCCACCTCTACCATAACTACTACCCCAACGATGTCTATTGCACCTGTGGCATCAATTTTTCCTTCACCAACTTCCCTGAGCATAGCCCCATCCATCCCTTTTTCCCCATATGTATCAGTTGCATCACAACCACCTACAGTGTCGGTAACCCACACTCCTTTCCAAAATCTAGTTCTTTCTATCCCTCAGTCTCTACCACCCATTACCATGAGAGTCGTTACGACCACCCCACCTATTTACACACATCATCAGCAGCCCCCAATTTTGTCTATCGCCTATTTGGGGTACATTCCACCTGTATCTATGCCCCCTTCATAGTTTTTATATTCCACACCCTCATGTACTAGGATGTCATCTACATCATACACCCATCATCATCCTCCCTTTACTGTGGGAGGCACCCATCCCTCAGTACCCACCAACGACCTTATTAGGATGGTGATGGAAAATATGTAAACATTAGAAGCATCAGTTTTCAGCTCTCATAACTCCTTGACCTATGATGAAATCTGTAATGAGCCTATTCATCCATCCATTCCTATTCGCCCATACCCTATACATTAGAAAAATCCTAAATTCAATTGTTTCAACAGTAAAGAGGACCCACAACAGCACTTGCGGTCATCCAAGCATGGGTGTTACCTAATTTTCCATAATGATGCTCTGCTCTTACGAAAATTTTGCATATCCCTAACAGGACCCGCCTTAGATTGGTACAGCAGTTTACTAAGACATTCCATCTAGTCCTTCAACCAAGTGGCTCAAGAATTCCAAGACCACTTCTTGATCAATGTAGTCAAGAAGGTCATCATGACTGATCTGTATTCGACATGACAGTATGAAGACAAATCTATCACAGATTTCATTGCCCACTGGTGGAGTCTTATCAACCAATTAACATTCCAGCTACCTTATACTGAACTTATTGATTTTTTCACTAGAGCTTGTGCCAGACACATCTCACCAACTCTGCAGGTCCAAACCTTTCGAACCTTCAACGAAGTGTTCGCCATGGCATGAAAGCTAGAAATTCATGTCATTGAAGAAAAGAAAATCCAATTACAAAACAAGAACGCCCCATTCAAATAAAATGATTCTTATTCATCTTCAAAACCTCAAAATAACTATTCAAAGGCCAAAGGATCTGCCAACATGGTAGTCCTCAAGGTGGGTCCATCTTATCCTTCTAATCAAGCCCAACCTTCTTCCAATATTTCCCTTATCTAGGCCTTTCAACTCCGGTGGGAGCAGCGGAAGTACACTTCAATTGGAGAGCCCTATTCTTCAGTCTTGGAAAATCTTCTTAAATCTGGAGCCATTACACTTCCTCCAATAAAACCTCATACAAGTTTCAATCCTTCCCGTCTTATTCCTGCATGGTATAAGGAACATGACTACTGTAATTACTATCGCGTCAAAGGCCATAGTGATGGTAACTGCATAAATTTTAAGAACATGGTCCAAGATATAATAGATAATGGAGACCTCATCGTGGACAACCAAAACGCGCGCCGGCAAATCAAAATTTGCACATCTTTAAAAATTTGTTCCCTAACCATAAACCATCGTCTAATCAAAATAGTGAACCTTCATCCAACAACAGTAAGGTCCATGAAGTCCACGTAGTTTTTAATATCATACCAGTTGTTCCTCAAATCCCACCTATTTTTTCTATTGAGGAAATTTTGGCATGAGCTCCTCTACTCACAAAGGAACATACATCTTCCACTCCTTCACCCACAGAAGATTTCCCTTTGTCTCTTCCTTCACCCACGGAGGAACTTACATTTTCTACCAATTTCATTTCACCGTCTACCTCACAACCTACCAAACAGTCAACACTTTAAATTTTCCCATCCACAGGAGAATCATCATCACGTTCTCCTCCACCAAGGGAAAATTCTACCTCACCCCACCTACCATCTCTCCTACACATGGGAGATTCTTTAGATATGACACTAGCAGTTGGGGGAATTTCTCCCTTAGTATCCTAGGACCCCATTGATATGATCTCGGCTCTTTTACCCACAAATTCTGAGGCTAGCCAATTCCTTGTCTTGCAAACATATTGTACAGGGATTTCCACTAAACTAACCCCATCTCTTCCTACAGTAGTCCCATTTTCACGGCTAGTTGATCGCTTGGATTACGTTGATAATTCCATGCTGTGGGGACGTCTTCATCTCCCCTTTTCAACCCAAATGTAAATGTTTCCTGAAGATACTTCCACGATATACCCAAAGGTATTTCCGGAAATGAGATCGACATTGGCCATGCCTATTGAAATGGCTTCTTCTTCATCATCCCTACCTACATCCAAACCTCTACCCACAACTAAAACTATTTGAAGACCTCAAAACCTACCCACACCTATCTCCTCACCCATATCTAGACCCATCACTACCTTGGGTGTCATGCCAACATCAAGCCTTACTCACCCACCTATCAAATTAGACTTAGCCACGTCTTCCCAAACCCACACCAACATTATTCCTCCTCCTAAAGGAAGACCCAACCTTCTAAGCCACATATACTGGTCTTTCCTACCACACTTTTGTCACCTTCCCCCTTTCCATCCATCCTAGGGCCCCATCCATCATCCCTGATCAAAAAATCTCCTACCCAAGGCCAGTCAAAAGTTAAACAACCTAATGCTACATCACGAGCCTTCGTTACACCTCATTCACCCAAAAACTAAACACCCTCGCCCTCACCCGTGCACTTATTACCACATATGCCTCCACCAGTTACTCTAACCCCAACTTTACCTATACGACTTCAACCCATACCGTCCACACAAACTCAACCAACCACTTCCACCGCAACTCGGTTGCCCTATGGGTAACCCATCCTCTTCCACCATATTCTTTCTCTTCTACATCCCATACTCTTGTGTCACCTTTACCTAAGAAGGTGCAACCCAAAGATAAGAACCCACTACCCTTTAATAATATAGTCAAACCAAAAAACTTCTAGTGCTAGCTCTTTTACCATACCTATACCTAAACGGATGCCATCAAAGCCTAAGACAATACCACTTATCAAACCAGTGGACCAACCCATTCCCCCTCCTATAAAACCTCTTCCCTCATGATCATCTATACCCTTACCCAAACCCATGCTAACTTCCCATTGTGAACCGTTAGCAGGGTCCCATGCCAACATTTTAACCAATCTCTTAGAGACTTCCATCATCACATTACCACCACTTTGACCTTAAGATCCTCTCAAATCCAAACCTAAAGGGTTTGATGGAACCAATATTTGTGCCTATCATCGTGTGTCAGGACATGATGTAGAAAATTATAAGGCCCTAAAAACCATTCTTCTCCAACTTTGTCCTCCTGAAAAAAATTTTGAGGATGATGATCTCCTGGATGAAGACCCTATTCCATCTTCACCAATCACCCCACATCTTCTTCCATTACCTATTCAATGACCAATATCTCCACCCCCACAACCTTTTTATCCACCTCCAAAATTCTAGATCAACATAGTCCGTATAAGAGAGTTAGCCAAATCACCACCCAAATGTCGGTGTGCCCAACTCACTTCACAAGGATTTTTCCCCCCGATAGGTTGTTTCCCATCATGTCGTTACATTACTCACCCTACACCTTCTCCATTTACCATCTCCCCTCAGATTAACATGATTCAAGTTGCCACCCGTGCCCAGAAAGACAAAGGAAAAGAAAAATTAACTTTCTCATCAACCAACCTCATGCCCAATATACCATCTGCCCCCGCACCCAATATTACCATTTTCAGACCTACATACCCTATCTCTAATGAGGTCACCCATCACACAATGATAAAACAATTACATCAGTCCCCTCTAAATATGTCTTTGTATGATCTCGTCCAAACTTCTAAATCTTATAGGCAAGCCCTTGTAGAGGTTTTGTAATCCATTGAAGTTTTACCCAATGACCCCACACCAGTGGCCTCCATTATCACCCCTCACCATGTGGCCCCACTTACCAAATCATCTCCTTATTCTACCCCCAAGCCCACTCCTCAAGTTGTCACCCCCAGCTTCTCTGATGAGGAGATTATACCTCTCCAATCAAATGACCCAGATCCCACCCTTTTCATTTTCATCTATATCAATAATATACGCATACGATGCTTCATGATCGATGGCGGTACTAGAATTAACATCATATCCTCCCACACGTATAATCAAATGAGCATTCCTTCTAATTATATGCATAACAACCCAGTTATACTACATTCCTTCAACGACGTCGTCACCTCTACCCTTGGCACCATTATTATCCATGTTCGAGTAGGTCCTCGCACTATCCTGGAACTATTCTACGTCTTAGAGGGAAAGTTCCAGTATAACCTATTGCTCGGAAGACATTGGATTCACGTCATGGGTTGTGTCCCTTCAAATTTACATCGTTGTGTAAAATTTGAACATGAAATGCATAACTATACCATCCCTCCCGACCCGTCACCATTCAAAACTTGTAACATTTTGTACTGACCTAACAATGTACTTGTACCAGTTTAGGCATCTGCCACTACCCCCACCTCTCCTTCACCCACGATCCCATCCACTAATTCTGTCATCATCTCTCACATACCTAACTCTTCTATTCCCATTGTGGCTGCAGCCTCTATAGCTGGCCCATATACTTCCCAACCAACTGATACCCCACCTGTCCAATCATCTAGTTAATCATCTATCTCTGCTACCCACATATCTACTACCAGTCCCTTAGAAGGTGTTTTTCAATGCCTCACTCTAGGGGAGTACCGCTTATACAATATTGATACATTCCTTACTCCACAAGATTATGGAAACTTGTGCCAACATCCTCATTATGACTACCATATAGGTGAGGTTTTCCCTTATGGTATTCCCCACCTTCACACTAACCTAACGTATACGGGACTGGATACTGCCACTTATTCACCCAAACCTCCATCCCAAACATGACCCTTTTCATCTGACCTTCAATCTCTTACTAACATCCACTTCGCCCACACTTTCCTTCATCGTTGCACATGGAAAGGCTTTGGCTTCAAATTTTATGAACAAGGCCGACATACCATCATTTCATGTACCACTCATAAACAAAACGGTCGCAGTGGCATTGGCTTTGCTGCACCACCTACCAAGAAGGCCCGCATCGACCTCATTAAGGAAGAAAAACCTTCTCCACCCCATTCACTAATATCCCCACCTTCACCCACGGAGTCCATAGATCCTAAAAAAAAAATTCGTAAATACGATTTCCCTAAGACCTCTGACTTATCAACACGATGGCGAGGATCCCTTTTCTCTTCCCTTCTTGTATCCTAACATAATCGATGACGATAAACCTTCTATTAATGTCGTTCAATGTCATGTTGATGAGTCTATACTCACCTAACTTGGTGCGGAAGATTCTTATATTCACCAGTCATTACCTTCTGAGACATAAACCATGTTGAATGAATCAACCATTGAAATCAACATTAACACTCAGGACAACCCGCACATTCTAAAGATAGGCCAATCTTTAGATAATGTTGAATAGGAAGCTTTTACTCCTTTCCTCCGGGACCATAGAAATGCTTTTTCTTGGTCCTATTCTGATATGTCTAGTATTGACCCAAACATTGCAGTCCATAATATCATAACCATTCCTGATGTAAAACCCATAAAACAAAAGTTGTGGAAAATGCATCCTCACATTATTCTTCTAGTCAAAGAAGAACTTCAGTGCCTCCTCTCAGTTTCCTTCATCCTACCCATTGACTATCCCCAATGAATTTCTAACATCATTCATGTCACGAAAGTGACATGAGGACTCCACATTTGCACAAACTTCTGTAACCTCAACTTAGCTTTCCCCAAAGATGAATTTCCTCTCCCAGGCATTGACCAACTGGTTGATCTCACCGTCATCCATGACATGATATCTCTCATGAACAGTTTCTCAGGTTATAATCAAATATTACTCCCTCCATAGGATCAACACAAAATTACCTTTATCACTCCTTGGGGGAACTTCTGTTATCGATTCATGTCTTTTGACCTTAAAATGATGGTTCTACATATCAATGAGATATGACTTATATCTTCCATGACATCATGCATCGCATATTGGAAGATTACGTAGATGATCTTATTACAAAATCCAAACATTGGGATGAACACTTGACAATCCTTAAGGTCATCTTTGATTGCCTCATCAAGTATTGTGTTCACCTTTAACCTAAGAAGTGTGTATTCACATTGCTTTCAAGAAAACTCCTTGATTTCATTGTTTCTTTGTGTGGCATAGAATTTGATCCTGGTAAAGTAAAAGCTATTATAGAAATTCCTCCACCTACTAATCTTCTTTAACTTTGAAGCTTGCAAGGTAAGTTACAATCTATTCGTCAGTTTATTTCACAACTTTCTGACCACTTCCAATGATTTCATCATCTCCTCAAAAAGGACCTCTCATTCAAATGGGATGATGAATGCCACAAAGCCTTTGACACCTTAAAGCAATACCTTATCCAACCATCGATGCTCATTCCTCCTAAAGATGACCACCCCTTTTACCTATACATCTCTGTTATTGACCATTCCTTAGGTGTCATGCTCGCTCATCCCGATAAGCAGCACAGAGAACAAGTGGTTTATTACATAAGTCATACACTTCTAGACTACAAAACTAGGTACACCCATACTGAAAAAAAATTCTTAGCCTTAGTCTTTGTCACCACTAAAAATTTTCATTACCTACTCAACCACAAAACCTTTTTCATCACCAACAATGATCCCCTACATTACATGTACGCCAAACCCTACTAGCATCAACGTGTTGCATGTTGGCTCATGCCTCTTACAGACCTTGACCTCAAATTCATCCATCAAAAGTCTATTAAAGGTCAGGACATCGCTGAACAACTAGTAGATGCACGTCTTTCTGGAGATTAACCCTCTAACTTTGATTTCTCAAACGAATCCATTACTACCCTCTCTTTAGACAATACCACTTACCAAATGACCTTATTCTTTGATGGTTCCAAATGTCATCATGGAGGTGGTGTAGGTGTTATCCTCATTCCTCTTGATGGTGAACCTATGCCTTTATCTTTCAAACTATATTTTGATTGCACTAACAACATCGCTGAATATGAAGCACTCGTATTAGGCCTTCAAACCGCCATCTCTCTAGATGTTAAATCAATTAATATCTTTGGTGATTCCCAAATAGTTGTAAACCAGGTCTATGATATATACCAGTGTCGTAACGAAATACTCCAAAAGTACAAACATTATGTCGACATACTTTTGACTACCTTTGACCGTTACAAACTTCAAACCACCCCTCATTCTACTAATAAATTTGCGGATACCATGGCCTGCCTAGCTTCTCATATACCCGTTTCACCTGCTGACTCCAAAATATTTTTCACAATACAAAGGTTTTAATTACCCTCTTATTTATCTCATGATGTCAACTCCATCAGAACTATTGTACCTGACCCATGTGACCTTTGGTATAAGCATTTTGCAAACTACCTTTCCCTTTCCATTCTACCTCCCAATCTCACTCATAATGGACAGCGTGGCTTTCTTAAAAGTGTCTCTCACTATGTCATCATGGGTGGTCTCCTTTATAAGCACAACTTCGACAGTATCTTCTTGTGATGTCTTAGAAGTTCTGAAATTCCTTACACCATCAAGGAAGTTCATGACGGAATTTGTGGAGATCACTTTAGTAGTTTATCTATCATTAAACACATTCTTTAATTTGGCTATTATTGGCCACTCTAAACTACGATTGTTGTGACTATGCCAAACGTTGTGTGAAATTATAGCAACATACTAATGTTCATCACACACATATTCATGCCTTACATGTCACATGAAATCTTTGGCCTTTCTCTCAATGGGGTTTGGATCTTGTCGAAGAGATCAATCCCTACTCTTCACAATGCCATCAATGGATTATAACTGCTACTGAATACTAAACTAAATGGGTAGAAACCATTCCCCTCATTTCTACAAAAGCCAAGAAAATATGTGAATTCATCAACCACCACATCATTTTTTGTTTTGGTGTTCCTCGCCACCTCATCACTGATAATGGAAAGTAATTCAAAAACAAAACCCTACGAAAAATTTGTGATGCTTTTGGCCTTCAACTAAGTTTCTCATCCCCTTATTACCCACAAATAAATGGCTAAGAAAATCAACCAATAAAACCTTGAACAAAATTCTTATGAAAGTAGTTGACGATACTGTGAAGGATTGGCATACACACATTCCTTTTGCTTTATGGGCTTACCACACTAGTATTCACACTTCGACTGTTGCCACACCTTTCTCTCTGGTCTACGATACTGAATTTTTCTTATCTCTCAAAGTCTATATTCCATATCTCCGCATCTCACTACAAGACATGCTCAATGACAATGACTTTAGCCAGGGCCGTTTAACATAACTTGATCTGTTAGATGAACATCATTTCAATACTCTTGACCATCTCCAAATCTACCAAAAACGTATCAAATGTGCCTATGATAAACATGTCCATGAACGAACCTTTCAGGTTAGGGACCTCATCCCTGAAGGAAAATAAATATGTAACCAGAGAAGAGAAAAGTAAACGGGGAAAATTTTCTCCTAATTGGCTTGGAACCTATATCGTTACTCATGCCTATGGATCATGTGCTTATCATTTGTCTTCACTTGAAGGTAAACCCGAACCTGAGCCCCTCAATTCCTTACATCTTAGACAATTTTATTGTTGAAATCAAGTCATAGATCACCTTCTGTCTATTGACCGCTCATCCCTTAAGCACCGTTCACCTTCCATGTTACCCAATTTTGAGGATCAATGACTAAACAAGAAGCATGTGATTACTCATCACCTTTCAGCCTTATCTTCAATATGAGTACCACAGCTCTACTCATGGTATGATTCCCATGAATACTTTTCATCTTTTTCAAATATGGAATCCCATGGTCGTTCATCACTTAAAACCATCTCTTTCATAGTTAACCCTTGTGTGCTATGGTTTTGTCTTTTAAACAAGAACCTAATATTCCTCTATAGTCTTGTCCATGACTTAAACATCCAAAAGCATACTTGGTATTCAACTCCTTGAGTCAACCTTCCAACAAAAAGATGACTCCCTCAAAAGGGACATCTCTTCTCTCTATCACGCCGTTATAAATAGATTGCTCCCTCGAAGGAAAGATTTATGAAGTAATTACAAAAATACAATAAAATGTTCAGAAGCTTCCCGCATTGATCAGCTTCACAAAGACCTCGAGGAGATAATATACTCATCCCATATAGACTTCCCACATCGATCATTCTATCAAAAAAAAAAACAAATGAAGAAAATTAATCTTTTTTCATGTACTTGCCTATTTTTTATCATGGGTTTCTTGTTAGGTAAACATGTTGTCATACATTAAGTTACGCTCAACCACCCATTTTCACCTCATTACCTTTTCACCCTAATTTCCTATCTACTCAAGGGACTCGCCACAATTGTGACATTTTGTGATCATGTGACTTTCTTCACCCTTAGAATAGTCCATTATGCAGCGCATTTAGGGTCTTACGTTCATAAGCCCATCTTGGGTATGGAAGCCTCATTACGGTTATTATCAATTAAGCGGCTCTTTTACCACCTCTTACCATTCACCTTCTTCATTACTTATTGATTACCTTATACAAGACCAGACCATCGACACCTACATTTTAAAATATTTTCACTATCACCTAAGACTCCACCATGCCTATGACCTAGACTCAACCATGTCTATCACTTAAGACTCCACCATTCCTATGACCTAGACTCAATCATGCCTAAAATCTACCAACCCGTTCCTTTAATTCATCATACTCTTCCCTAGCTTATGGGAGAACTACATCGGCCTAAGGCCCCTTTTCGTCGGGGCTATGTAGGCACCACTTTAAGGGCATGGGGCCCTTAAAGGTTAGCTCGGCCACTCTTTACCCTAACCCATTTCCTCCCACATGTCTGTCTATTGACATTTTACCGTAATTAGTTTCCATTCTTCACAAATCTTGGGAATTTACCACACATACATATCTACCATTTTATCACATCCAATCAATCATTCCACATTTCTATAATATCACAATGTTTAGCAATTTACACCATAACATACATATAACTCATCATTTATTTCCCATCTTACCAATAACTTGGAAATTAAATCAAAACCAAAAGCACGATCAAACTATGCCTAACCAACCTAACTCAAAAATGTTTATACCTGACTCAACCATGTCTAATCCACCTAGTTGCCACCCATATACGTATAAAAATGAAAATTAAAGCAACTACATAATCCATACCATTAATTCCATCATCTATATCAATAAAATTCTACACATCAATACAAATGTACACTGATACAAAAACATAAAAGTATCTCAAGACTCTCATATACAACCTCACCATCTTCGGCACGTAGGCCAGTATATAGTCAAAACTCTCAAAAATTATCATGTACAACCTCACTATCATTGGCACGCAGGCTGATATATTTCAAAAAAATAAACAAAATGATGACATCAATCATCGGCCCATCTAATGTCTAGGCTAGTCTCATTTGTCTCCTCCTCCTCTCCCCTATCCTAGCGCCCTACCATCATCTCTCCACCCTCTACAGGTCTAGCCCTTACCTCTACCTAGTCTACAGCTGGGTTAGGCCTCCATGAACTAGGGGCCTCCCCCTAACCCTGTCTCTAGGTTCGTCGGCCCCCTATACTCTCTAAATTATGTGTGCGAGATCTCGTCCTCTCACTCAAGGCTTGTTTTACCCTCTACTCCGCATAGGAAGTGACGTCTATCCCAGCAATAGTCAAATGATCCTAGTAGTATCTAGCCTCATTCATGGCATCCTTGAATCTGTCCATCGGTACTATCTGTGGGGGTGTCATAGGTCTCGCAGTAACCTGCGATCTCTGCCCTGCTACTGGTGGCCTCGGCCCCTGTACCTATGAACCATGTCCTCCATTTTGTACCATGGGACCCTATCCCGCTGATGCTTGTACCATGGGACTTTGTCCCTGAGCCTGAGGTGCTTCCTGTGTTGTGACCTGGGCCTATAAGTCCATAATCTAAGCTTGTGTAGTAGCCAACTAGCCCTGTAACCCTGCTACATGTTCTTGTAGGGCGGCTACTAATGAGGGTCGTTAATCCTCACCATTAATAATGTCAATCCGGGTTGGTGTCTGAATGTTGTATGCATTAAGATAAGAAGATCTTGAAAAGTAGCTCCTTTAAACATAATCCAAAATTGCATAAAATAAATCACACATGCAGAAATTTAAAGGCACACTTGTAGAAATGTAAACACACTTGCATAAAGGAAATCACACTTGCACAAATATAAAGGCATGCTTACATAAATTGAAATTACTAAATTGGAAATAAACATAATTAAATGAAACACCTGCAGGTTCACAACAGACTAAATTTTCACAATATAAAGATAAAAACAATACAACATAATGAATTACAGACAAATGAATAAACATAAACATAAATACCCATATCCATCTTTCTTGAAATGAGTGGTCAGCTCATTCCTTGGAAGAGGATTTAAATCATAATTCTGAGATTTTAAAACTACATAATATTTGAGAGGAAAGAACAAATCCTTATTTCTTAGGAGAAAGAATTACATATCTCAATGTAGAAGGTTGCATTTATAATTCACACATCCAACCAACTCCTTATTTTAGGAAATACAATTTGATTTATCTTTATTCCAATCCTAACAACTAAGATCTTCATCTCCAAAAAATATGGAGAGAGATATATTATTGGAGTCAAATATTATCTTACTTATTTTAGGAAGATTTGCTCCCAAAGCTTTTCCTTGATTTTTTGTAACAAGAATCACAATGATTTTATTCTCCTACATTATTGGAAGGAGGTTTTTCCTCAAAAGATGATTTTGACGAAATACATTTCCCGGATTTTCTATTTGTCTTTGTTGTTTTTTATTGTGGAACTTTTGACGTTTGTCTGATATATTTTTTCTTAGGATTATAGTTCACTAAAAGTTAGATTTCTCTTCATTGGTAAAACATGTAGTAAATATGAATGAAGTTTTTGTTAAACACAATGCTATGAACAAAAACCTCTCTTATATTTTACGTTTTACTTTTTCTGTTTCTTTTTATGGAACTTTTAGTGCTTGTCTGATACACTTTTCCTCAGACTGCACCTCACTAAAAGTTAGATTTCTCTTCATTGGTAAAACCTGTAGTAAATCTGAATGAGGTTTTTGTTAAATACATTTCTATAAACAAAAACTTCTCTCATATTTTCCATTTGACTTTTTTGTTTCTATTTATGGAACTTTTAGTGCTCGTCTGATACACTTTTCCTCAGACTGTAGCTCATTAAAAGTTAGATTTATATTCATTGGTAAAACCTATAGAAAATATGAATGAGTTTTTTGTTAAACACATTTCTATGAACAAAAACCTCTCTTAGATTCTCCATTGGATTCTCTAATTTTTCACAATTCCTCAAAAATTGTCATTCCGTTGATGTAGGTTCCGAAGCTAACATTACTCTATTGATGCAATTTTTGGAGCTAACTCCAATGGTTCTGAAGCTAACATTACTTTCTTGATGCAAGTTCCATAGCTAAATCCAATGGTTCTGGAGCTAACGTTGCAGGTTCTAAAGCTAACTCCAATGGTTCTAGAGCTAACTAAAACAACTTTAACTTTTACATGCAATCTCAGATTGAGATGATTCTTTTTTTGAATTTGCATAATTTTCTGAGAGAAATCTAAATATAAAATCATATTTGAGTTTATATGGATTGTTCATGATCAGTTTCATTTTTCTCAATACTAGTATTATCTTTCCTTTATGGCCTACATACATAAGACTTTGCATCTTTTCCCAAATAATCAATAGGATTAGTCAACAAAATAGATAACAAAATATTTTTAAAGAATGAACAAGATATATATCCTATATTCTATCTTAAGCAAATTATAAGTTCCTAGATTACATTTAAATCCACTTTCAAAGGCAACTTGGAAGGACAAAATAATGGTAAATTATGGTCAATTTATGGCCTCATCATTATCCCACACTTAATCTTATGCATGTCCTCGTGCAATACATTATTATCTCGTTTTCTTAGAGTTTCTCCACATAGGGATATGTTCTTTTGGATCTCCTTCTATTTTTTTTATCTCCTTTCTTTTACAGCAGGTTCTTGTGTGGATCGTCTTCTAATTTTTTTTCTTTTACAGCAGGTTCTTGTGTGAATATTCTTATGTTGCTTTTGATATCCTTTATTTTGCAGTAGATTCGTATGTGGAGCTCCTTCTTCTACTTTTGATCTCCTTTCTTTTACAACAAGTTCTTGTGTGGATATCCTTCTGCTATTTTTTATTTCTTTTACAGCATGTTCTTGTGTGGATCTCCTTCTGTTGTTTTTTATTTCTTTTACAGCAGGTTCTTATGTGGATGTCCTTCTACTACTTTTGATTTCTTTTCTTTTACAGTAGGTTCTTGTGTGGATCTCCTTCTGCTACTTTTAATTTCATTTATTTTATAGCATGTTCTTGTGTGGATCTCTTTTTGTTGCTTTTGATATCCTTTCTTGTATAATAGGTTCATGTGTGGATCTCCTTCTGCTATTTTTTATCTTTCACAGCAGGTGCTTGTGTGGATCTCCTTCTTCTGCTTTTGATCTCCTTTCTTGTACAATAGGTTCTTGTGTGGAGCTTATTTTGTGGCTTTGATCTCATTTCTTTTACAGTAGGTTCTTGTGTAGATCTCTTTCTGCTACTTTTGATCTCCTTTCTTTTACAGCAGGTTCTTGTGTGGATCTCTTTCTGTTGTGTCTCATATTTAAAATAAAAAGTCATACCTCGTATTTCTCCTTCTCTCCCACACTAACTTACAAGAAAGCTTAAAAATAAAATAGTAGAACAAAATAACTTAATCATACCTCTAGTTATCTTTGTCATCATATTGTTAACATGGTCAAATAGTGCCGAGAAGAAAGCCACCAGGTAACGATTGAATGTCTTTGAAGAATATTCATCCCCCTTTTTCCTTTGATTGGCCAATAAGCTGGTTTTCCAATCAAAAAAACTGTATGCCTTTGATTGGCCAGCAAGCTAGTTTTCCAATCAAAGTTTTTTTTTCTTTGATTGGCAAACAAGTTGGTTTTCCAATCAAAGCTTTTTTATTTTATTTTTTTTGTTTTTGATTGGCTAGCAAGTTGGTTTTCTAATCAAATTTTTTAACTTTTTTTTGCTAAAATGATAGCATGAGAAGGATTAGAGAAAAATTTGATCCAACATCAGACTATATTCATCAAAGTACAGCTTGTGTAAAATAGGAAGCAATGTATGAGATCTCATAAAAACCTCTTTGTATACTTGGTAACTCCAAAAAGATTTCCAAAACTTTTGTAGACAATTTCTAGGTCTTTAAAGCCCAACTTGAATTGTGCATTATTAGAATCACCATAGTAATCTTCAAAGACCAAACTAGTGATCTCAGGAGATGGATTGTGTTATGTATCTGATGGTCCCTCCAAACTACTTCTTGGATGATACTGTTGGTGCACAAAAATCTTCATGCTAATACCAAGAACAAATTTGAAAATTCCTGTGGATGTTAGCACAAAAAAAAATATTTTTCTTGATAATTACAATAATTACTTCTTCATGTTATACAAGCATATACACAAATGAAGAAATTGAAAGACACGAAAATAAATTTTTCTAATGGATATGGTTCAGGGATTGAATTTTATTATGGGATGAAAAAATAATTTGGATGGGTGGATTTATTATGAGTGGGTTTTTATTTTGGCTCCAATGAAATTCCTAAATATGGATTGAGTTAATTAGAAATGTTATCACTTCATTATTACAAACTGGATAAGCTAATTTTTTACTAAGGTTATGTGTAGTAAAATTGTTGAATTGTTAGTTGATACAAGGAGAAATGGTGATGGTTATCAAGAATGGCACATGATATTTCATCAATTAGATCTACTTCTAGATTCAATATCATATTCTACCATTTCCAGATCCGAATTCTTTGTTCATACCATTATAACTTCTTGATCAGACATCACAGTCATTTTCTTATACACAAAGTTAGTTTGTGGGGAGATAAATATTTAGAATCTAATATTCCTAATTGTAGAAATTAAATTTTAATCTACTTGCAGGAAATAAAAGTCTAAAGAAACTACTTACTAAATACTTCATGTCACAGAATTTTCTAAAACGTATTCTACTATCACTAGAATATTATTTAAGAGAACTCTGAATCTCCTAATAACATCGTGTCCATGGAAATGGTGCCAAAATGATGAGGGTCGTCAATCCTTGCCATTAATAATGTCAATCTAGGTTGGTGTCCTAAGCCTATATGCATTAAGAGAAGAAGATCTTGGAAAGCATCTCCTTTAAACACAATCCAAACTTACATAAAATAAATCACACATGCAGATATTTAAAGGCACACTTGCAGAAATGCAAACACACTTGCATAAAGGAAATCACATTTACAGGAATATAAAGGCATGCTTGCATAAATTGAAATTGTTGAATTAGAAATAAACATAATTAAATGAAACACCTGCAGGTTCACAACAGACTGAATTTTCACAATACAAAGATAAAAAAAATACAACATAATGAATTACAGACAAATGAATAAACATAAACATAAATACACATATTCATCTTCCTTGAAATTAGTGGTCAACTCATTCCTTGGAAGAGGATTTAAATCATACTTATGAGATTTTAAAACTACATAATATTTGAGAGGAAAGAATGGATCTTTATTTCTTGAAAAAAAGAATTACATATCTCAGTGTGGAAGGTTGCATTTAGAATTCATGCATCCAACTAACTCCTTATTTTAGGAAATACAATCTAATTTTATTTTTATTCTAATCCTAACAACTAAGATCTTCATCTCCACAAAATATGGAGAGAGATATATTATTGGAGTCAAATCTTATCTTACTTATTTTAGGAAGATTTGCTCCCAAATCTTCTCCTTGATTTTTGGTAACAAGAATCACAATAATTTTATTCTCCCACATTATTGGAAGGAGGTTTTTCCTCAAAAGATGATTTTGACCAAATAATTTTCCCAAATTTTCTATTTGACTTTGTTGTTTTTTATTGTGGAACTTTTGACACTTGTCTGATATGTTTTTTCCTTGGACTGAAGTTCACTAAAAGTTAGATTTCTCTTCATTGGTAAAACCTATAGCAAATCTGAATGAGGTTTTTGTTAAAAAAAATTCTATGAACAAAAACCTCTCTCATATTTTTTGTTTGAATTTTTTGTTTTTGTTTATGAAATTTTTAGTGCTCATTTGATACATTTTTCCTTGGACTACACCTCACTAAAAATTAGATTTATCTTCATTGGTAAAACATGTAGAAAATCTGAATAAGGTTTTTGTTAAACATGTTGCTATAAACAAAAATTTCTCTCAGATTTTCTATTTGACTTTTCTATTTCTGTTTATGGAACTTTTAGTGCTCGTCTGATACATTTTTCCTCGGACTACGACTCACTGAAAGTTAGATTTCTATTCATTGGTAAAACATGTAGAAAATATGAATGAGGTTTTTGTTAAACACATTTCTATAAACAAAAACCTCTCTCATATTTTTGATTGGATTCTTTGATTTTTCACAATTCCTCAAAAATTGTCATTCCATTGATGTAGGTTCTAGAGCTAACATTACTCTATTGATGCAAGTTCTAGAGCTAACTCTAATGATTCTAGAGCTAACATTACATTTTTTATGTAGGTTCCAGATCTAAATCTAATGGTTCTGGAGCTAACATTACAGGTTCCAGAGTTAACTCCAATGGTTCCAAGGCTAACTAAAACAGCTATAACTTTTGCATGCAATCTCGGATTGAGATGATTTTTTTTTGAATTTGCATAATTTTTTAAAAGGAATCTGAATATGAAATCATATTTGATTTTAGATGTATTGTTCATGATAAATTTCATTTTTCCAAATACAAGCATTATCTTTCCTTTATGGTCTGCATACACAAGAGTTTGCATCTTTTACCAAATAATCAATAGGATTAATCAACAAAATAGATAACAAAATATTTCTAAAGAATGAACAAGATATATATCCTATATTCTATCTTAAGAAAATTATAATTTCTTAGATTGCATTTAAATCCACTTTCAAAGGTAACTTGGAAAGACAAAATAATGGTAATTTATGGCCAATTTATGGCCTCATTAGGTACATGTCCCCCATCTCCACCTCCACCCTGTGCAGGTCCATGTCCCTGTGCAATTTGGGTCTGTAAAGCCACCACATGTGCATGTAATGTGGCAACCTATACCTCAGACCCTATCAGCTGCCCCTGTAATATTGTGATTTGGGTTTGTAAAGTGGTAACTTTCCATTGCAAAGTATCCCTCTGAACTGTAAGGGTAGCCAAGTCTAGTTGCCCTGGCCTAGGTGGTGTTGCTCATAGCTGGACTACCCACCACTGCCTGTATCTATCTATAACTCCAGCATCATCAATCTGTCATTCCATTTCCTGCTCCTCCTGTCTTGTCGGCACCATCGGCTATGGTAGAGGCATAGGCCTCTCCACTTCGTCTCTCATGTACTAAGGGAATGGTAGTGGCACGTCCTGGGGCAGCCCAAATTGCCACCTGACTCTGCAATGGGCATCATCTCATGCTCACCAGCACGGCACCCCTCTATACACCTCAGTAGCTATAACTCATCCAGCTCCACTATCATCAGTTTGTATGAAGGGAAGCCAATATGCGGCCTCCAAATGATGTCCATTCTAGACAACCCCTCCATCACCCACCTATAATACACCACATCATGTGCAGCCCTAACTGCCCTATGTTCTCCACCAACAAGTACCCAATGCTTGTACCCAACTCGGACCAAACCCGCCTTGAATGTATCAGGTCAGGGAAAGCCAACTGGATGAACACATATGATGTGCTCATATGCCCAACAATGTAAAAGGAAGGTATAAAACAAACTAAACCTCCGCAGCCTCCCGTAGGCCCACAACTACTTGTACAGCTACACCAAGAATTTTACTACCCAAGAAAAATGGGTCCTATCCTCCATCATGTCATGAAGAACTCCCATCAATGCCCAAGGTAATCTCTCACCCTCCGTATTTGGTGAGGCAAAGCAGCATACTACCTCCATGATCAAAACAACTAACCTCATCTCCTCAGGATGAGCTACGTACATATCTCCATACCTCAGGCTCGCACTATGGAACCTCATCTCTGTCATCCCCTCTCCAAACACTGCCAACATCAGCTCCTCTGATGCCTCTAAGGTAATAGAATAAACATGTGTCCCCACTATCGGTAACTGCAACATCCTATACACATCCTCCAAGGTGACTGTGATCTCACCCATCGGCAAATGGAATGTGTTGGTCACATCATCACATCTATCGATGAGTGCTACCATCAAGTTAGGGTCTCAAGCTACACGTCTGTAGCGTCAAATCTTGATCAATCCCACATCTATAACGTGATGCCACTCCACTACCATCACACTCCCCTGTATCGTTGTGAATAAGGGTGGTACTCTATCCCTCATCCATAATTGCTCTCAAGCCTGCATCCAATAAACCACATCATTATTAAATCTTGGTCATACTTAACATATCACTTACCTGATTAACCCATTCTCAACACTCATATTATTTATTTCACCATAACCCTAATGACCTACCCCTTTCTCTTATCCCACTTTCACACCCCTCAACTCGTATCATATATACCTTTTACCCTATTTATTCGTAACACACTTGCCTTTATACCTCACTGCCTATCTTTCCCTCCCACTATAAACCTTTCTCGATCTTTTTTTTCTCAAAAGCCGATAAGTATAGGTCCATCATGACCAGCATCGGTCACCTACTATTTGACCAATGTCAGCTATGGCTGACTGACGTCGACCACCCTTGACAGATGTCGATCATTGTCACACCGTCCAAACTTGTAACCTCCTCCCGCCCCACATTTCTCAAAATTTGACCATACTGACCTAAATACCTACCCAATCCTACCCAAACCTCCACTACCTTTCTCCCTACCCCTATTTCACCCACATTGGACTTCCTACCCTTCCCATTTCCTCAATTCTACTCCCAAATTCAAATTTAAATCCTACCCAAAACCATTTCTAACCAAAACTATTTCAACTAATAAGCATAGAATTGGGTCGAATCCTACCTCATCACGATACTATCTACATGGTGGTATCTCTGGTCATTGCACCGGTGGTCCACCCGACCCCTCTCCCACCTCTGTCATCAACAAAATCCACTCCTCACCTCTAAACAATCAAATCGATCACACCACTCTCGTGGACCCGTCTACTAGCTCCTCTCACCAACTCGTAATCTCCACCTCAGCCCGGTATAATGCCTTGTCCTTCTCTCTAGGAAAAGTGCTACAAGGTCAAATGACTCTATCATTTTCTCAAAAGTCACAACACAACAATGATTCCGTAAAATATTTAAAAAAAATTATAAACCCAAATCGACTTGACCGACGCCGGTCATATTTGTGCCCTAGACAACCGACATCTGTCACTCTATAACCGGCATCGTTCAACCCTTATAGTTATTTTTCCTTGTTAAGCTTCCTTTTACTTGCACCTATTAGTGCTCAAACACCATTTATCATTACGGACACCTATTGAACCATACCTACACGCCCAAACCACCCCTACATTTCCTTTGTTGCATCTTGGTATTTTTTATCTTACTTATACCTAGCCCTTACCCGTGCCATGACCTATTTGCCTGAACCTGGCCTACTTAGTGTGACCGTTGACCTTATGTACTTGTTATACCTTACGATGTTGTTACCTGTGTTGTTTTAGCCTAACAACCATACCTTTCCTATTGTCATGTCGTTTATCCCGACCAAACCTTTGGTGTACCGAAACATATCTACATGTTCTTGCACTTGACCTATGTTGTGTTTCCGGACCATATCTTATACCTTGGATACCTGAACACTTCACCCTTGTTTGGATAAACCTATCAACCTTGGACAATGTAGAGTTTGTAAGCTCTTCAACCTAGTACCATGTTGCAATCTAAACGTGTGTGTGCATTTGATTTTCATTACCCATTACCTAATTTTGGACCCTGGCCTATTTCGTATTACCTGAGTTGACCACTACCCTTCCCCACCTACCTTCACTTCCACCAACTACACATTTATCAACCCACTCACCAATTCTGAATTACACCTCATTAGTGTCTGGTTTGAGGGGGATCACCTTCACCCATTCATGGGGCAATCACTTCTTGTTTTTTTCAGTATCACTTACCAATACAAGCTACGAGACAAAAGGGGGTAAAATTTAGACATGAAATTTAGGTCACACTCCCCCTTTACCTTACATGTATATTAATTTAATTACCCACGATAAAATTAATACCCATGCTCACAATATTCATTATTTAATTGCCTTGTTTAAACTAATTTCCACCTCACCTAAACACCTCACCCCACCACCTCACTTAGACACCTCATCATAAACCTATTCTTAGCATGTTTCCCTTTTACTAGGACTCAATATTCACTCACCATAACTAAGACTTAGTCCTACCTACCTTAGTTAACTAATACTTAGTTCAACCTTAAAATCACATGCCTATTCTTCCTCTAATCACATTCCTACTTATCTAAGCACAACATTCCATTTTGATCTGGGAGAATAGAAAGAGCTGGCTAAAAAGATTGCCAAGATATGTCATTTTTAGTAAACATAGGATTTCCTACGTCTTAACTCGACGTCGGTTAACCCTAAAACCAACACCAGTCACCCCAAACCATCATTGGTTACCATATATTCATTTTGGTAACCTTGTTTGAGAGGTTGGAAGGATTATTCAAGTTGTTGGAGAAGAGATATTTGCATGCAAGCATGCACACTAGATAGCACTCCTGCACATCCAGACACCCTGAACAAGCACCAAGCACTGATATTAAAGGCAAAGCATTCACGATAACGTTCCTGGGAAGCACAACCATGACAATGACCACCGGTTCTAATGGATCAACCGTCACCTCCATATAACCACCAGGTTTGCAAACACCAGTAAGTACCTTTGGATCTGCACCTTCCCATATTTATTTATATTAGTTTCTTCATCTCTGTTTAGGAATTCTAGTCTCCCTTGCATCTCATCATCTCTCACCCTTTAATCAATCCCTCCACCTAATTACCTACAACCATTTAAGCCCCCATACTTGACTCCAGACATCTCTGACTACTCCCAACACTGCCATCTACCTCACAATTATCTGTCCATTATTTGGGTAATCCCAAAGAATCATCAAAACCCAACTTCACTAAGTTTCTATCATCTGAGCCCGACCCTACGACGCTAGTTAACCCAAACCATCGCCGGTCCTTTTTATGACCAACATTGGTCATACCAAGACCGATGTCAGTCCTCTGTTTCTGGATAAACCTGCCTGTAACAACAACCTCATACCTTTCATCTAAACAACCTAAATCACCTAAAGCTTTATCCTTGACTTGTCCCAACCACTTTAGTTACCTATCTGACCTCTAAGATCTGATCATAACCTAGCCTGTTAGATTATATTTATCTTATTGTACTTGGATGAGATACCTAAATCATATCAACTACAGTAGGACATTATTGGTTCATATTATTTCTTGCATTAAGTTATTTTAAACATTAGATTGATAACCATATAAGAAGTATCTATACTTCCCGGATATAGCATACGCTAGGCAGTCCACTGACATATATTGTTTAATATCCCTCTTGTGGTATTTTTTTGTATTCGCATGTAGTTCCTCTTAGTGAAAAGGAAGTTATCGTAATCAACATTGGATCGAGGAAATCAAAACACATGCACTGTAAATTTCACCTTCACTCACAGGTATTCCTCCTTACCCTTACCTTATCTATTTTTCTCTTACATATGCACACTATTTGGTGAAATAGCTACGTCATTTCAGCCTTTGCAGGAGACTCGAAGATTTCATTAGTAAATTCCACTGAAGTTCGAAAACTTTATGCTAGTGGAAGATTTTATTTACTTCTTCTAAGGGATAGACAAGTTGAGGAATTTGTTACAGAAACCACTCATAGCACAATTACTAACAAATATCAAAAGCAGATGGGAGATTTTATTCAGTAGTTCAAGGAAGAGCCTATGGGGTTGCCCCCAAATAGGCCAATTGAGCATTTGATATAGTTGTTACCCGATGGTCTGCTTCCAAACTTGGGATTCCACAGGTAGTCCCTACATGATGCCTATGAAGAGAAACAACAGTTATAGTTCATATTTGAGAAAATATACACTATCGGGGTGGTGTTATCCAAAATAAGCCCATGCTTATTCTTGGCTAACTCCTCCTTTTCCTTTGCTGGTACTTAAAAGAATTTTTTGCACACTATAGGGATTCAAAAAAATTTGGGTATGATTTCATCAAATAGATAATTTTTCCACCTTTCCAGAAAGGTAAAGAAGTCCTCCTAACTCCTTGTATTTTTTGAGTTATGGCTCAGCGGAGTTTGGAGGGGAAATTTTCCTTGGGTGGGCCCACAGAGGTAAGGAGGCAAATTTGCCAAGGAAATTGGCGGGTCGGCAGAGGTGTGGAGAGAGAGTTGGAACTTATCCCTTTTTGGGGAAAAATGCTCAAATTCAAATTTTAGCCCGCAGGCCTGAAGAAGGAACAATGTACAATCGCAGGGCCAAGGAGAAAATTTTTCCACTTAACCTTTTTTGGGAAAAAGGGTTAAAGTCGAGAATTGGCCCACGGATCCGGCATAGGAAAATGGTCAAGGCTCCACTCTAATCAAAAGACGACACATGTCACGCAAGAGTGAGGGGACGTAGATTTGTTTGAGAATTTTTGTAAAATTTAAAAAGGGGCTAAAGGTGAAGTTTGAGACCGCGAGCCCGTGAAGGAAGAAAACGAAGCACACCTCCGCGCCAATCAGAGGTGGCCACGTGTCATTTTTATGACACATCATCAACGCATTGCCGGGGCACATATTTTTTTGGGAAATTTTCCCAATTTGAAATCAAAGAGAAAAATTTAAGGCTTGACCCCACCGACCCCAATTTTGACTCATTTTTCACCATTTTTGACCCATTTTTCACCATTTTTACCCTAATTTGGCCACAAATTTTCAAAAGGTCATATCTTTCAATCCAATAGTCAAAATTCATCAAATTTGGTACCATTGGAGAGCTATCAATGCCCTCTATGCCATGGAAGCTTCAATTTTGAGTTTTGGTAAAAGTTGGAGGGAGAAATTTAAAGAAAAGTATTGGGCACGGGAAAAAATGCATAACAGACATCCAACCACCAAAAAATAATGCAGTATGGCATCCATTTTTCTCCAGCATGGTCGAATACATTGGAAAATGGATTTGCAAAGGTTCCCTTATTGTTTTAATGGATGTTGTCGATTGGTGGGTGTAAAAAATGGATTTCCCACGTTTCTCTCTCCTATGTTTTATTTTTTCATCGATTAAAAGCCAGTTTTGGCTCATTTTGTAATGGTTGGAAGTTCTTACTCTTGCAAGCTCTTCTTTTCTCCTTAGAAGGTGGATTTGAAGGAGTTTCAGACCTCCCATGAAGACTGTAGCATGTTTTTTGCCTCTCTACCCATGTAATGCATTTTATCAAACCTGGGAATGATAAAGCATGCTCTGTAAATGAATTTTCAATCCTTTCTTGCATTTATTTTTTCCTTCTGATCCTTCATTACATTTTGGCAATTTTTGCATGTTCTAGTGTTGCATTCTTATGATCTGTGTCTATTTTGCAAAACAAGAAATTCAGCACTCCTTTGGTGTATCACCATTCTATTTTTTGCTTAGTTTTGTTTCCATTTCCATGTTTTCTCTCAACCCTGTCTCCTTAGTAGTTTTAGAGTAGGAATTTTGAATCAGAATGTTCGCAAAAATTACATGCATACACCTAAACAGAGGAGTAGGAACCAGCCTCAATCTGGAGATTTTTCCCAATTTGCAAAGTCCCACACTTAGGGAAAACTCCATGTTGTGCATTCACACCAAATTGACCATTTGTCTACAGCAGATATGAGGGTCAATTTGGGGGTGCTATGAATTTTCACTAACAGTTGGTTGGTTGCTCTGGTGTGACAGAGACTGTTAAGCACTTATATATGTATGATTTTTGGTCGAACATGTAGATAGCAGTTGCTAACCTTGTCAGGGGTGTTGAGACATGTTATGGTTATTTGCCTAGGAGTGCAGTTGATGTTGTTTTCTGATTACCATATAGAGACCATGGAAAAGTGGAACTGAAAGTCCACAAAGAGGATATGTTCATTAGAACAATCCAACAGATACACCTCCAGATGCAAGAGTGGTATTCCAGAGAAGATGTGAGGAACAAATTTCCTCACCTCATCAATCCTTAAATATTTTAAGGACTTAAAAGCCTCAAATTTGGGAGGTATGATCCAAAATTAGATCAAGGATATCCCAATTCTATGTAATCTCCATATATTATACTTGCTCTACATCTTGTCGGCTCATTTTTCGTTCTTCAAAAGATGGTCTAGTCAAGCTAGGGTGATCCGAACACCTTTAAATGACATTTGGGCCAATTAAAATCCATGAATATGTCATCAAAATCCAAATATAATTACATATTTGTGTTCCTCTAGAAAAATAGTGCAATTTCAAAAAAAATAGCACCTGATTTCGAGTTCGTATGCAAAAGTTATGGCCTCTAGAAGTTAGCGGACTTTTATGATGACCAAACCAGGATGGCGGTTTTAAAACCACTAGTCTGCCTTGGGCAGTGGTTTTGAAACTGTCGCCCTACAAGGTGGTGGTTTTGAAACCAGCGATATGCACTGGTTGGTGGTTTTGAATTTAATGGTGCAAAAAATGAGGGAATCTCAACAGTTGCAAATGTTTGGGCTTCTAGGTGGTTCGTTTCGGCTTTCCATACCTTCGTGAGCCAAGAATCTACAAATACGAGCAAGTTCAAAGGATGAAGCAAGTGATTTTGAGTGAGATCAAGTGTGAGAAAAGAGAAGGATTTGTTTTATTTTCTTTTTTTGTTCATTAAGAATGAGTTCTTCATTTTTGAGGATTGTGAGCAAGTAGATGCAAATATGAGGAGTTGGTTATCTTCCTTGAAGGCCAATTGGTAGTAAATTATATCAATTGAGATTAATAGTGGAAGGGGAGCTAATTTTCTCACCCATTGGAGTTTTTCCCACACAGGGTTTCTCCAGGATAAATATTGTCTCATTCTTGCTTCTTTTCTTTCAAGTTGCAGCTTATTTGTGGTTAATAATTACACAATAACTAGTTAATAAAGAACTTTTGTATGTTTCACTCATATTCATGAGTATAGTGGTCTATGAATTGCTTAAGTTGGGTAGTTTATGTATCACCATGTGTATGTCCTCTAATTAAAATAATGACTAAATGTGTCCTCAAATATGTGTTACACTATA
The DNA here is from genome assembly GCA_019776745.2 of Taxus chinensis. Lineage (NCBI taxonomy): Eukaryota > Viridiplantae > Streptophyta > Pinopsida > Cupressales > Taxaceae > Taxus > Taxus chinensis. The sequence continues at coordinate 20,409,083 of CM034151.1, forward strand.
ATCCCATTGTACTAGTCTCCCTTGTTAGGTTATGGAGCCTATTTTCATGTGTGAAAGTGTTGAAGACTGTACACTAAGAGTACTGTACACTTTTCATGTATCCTCGTCGGGGTTCGGGGGCGCAGCCCCCGAAAAAAAAAATTTAAACATAAAATTTTTTGGCCTCGAAAAATGCACCTGATATATCGGGAAACGTGCTTTTCTCATATGGGCAAGTTATTTGACCCATAGGTTAATGGGACGGGTTTTTCCCATGGTTTTGATACCCACGGTTTTGTAAAACTGCTTAAGCAGTTGTCTATTTATATGGTCTTATGCATATGATAGATGTACAAGCAAATGTATTGCAGATGTGTTTTGAATTCGGCTGTGAATTTTGTAGAGTTTGTTGAGCATAGCTCCAAACGGATCTGGGTATTGTATTGAGAGAGTAGTGGCTTGTAATAAAATCTGAGCAAGTGATTCTTGGTGGACATAGCCCAAATTGGGTGAACCACGTTAAATACTGTCTCTTTGTGTTGGGTTATTTTATTCTGCAATTTTATTTGAGATCTGTAATAATTTCTGCATATTAGTTTCTACTGTTGCGATTCTGTGAGGGATTATTCCACATATTTTATCCCTTATTTCCTAACATCCCTTGTATCTGAACTCGTAAGATCTGGTGCATGTCCTCCAGTGTCACTATCATCTCTCATGTTTGTAGTCAAAAAGTATTGTTCTCACTATGTCATCACTCTGTTAGTGGATTCAATAAACAGTGATCTAATTGTATGTCTGACAGTTTCACTATATATGTAAGTCATGTCACCTCTAACAGTACACAAAACCATCTCCCCTCTCTTTCGGTGTTATGCACCTCTCAAATGACCACAATCATCCATGATGCTCTCATACATATAACGCGTGTAATCTCTCCTCAAATACATCAAAACACATTTTTAGACACTTAACCATCTCTTTTTCTTCCATTTGACCCCTAACTTTATTCTACATCTTATTCACAATGTTAGCATGTATACTTGCGCGTTAGTGCATCTACACTAGCACGTCTACATCTACACTAGCACGTCTACATCTACACTAGTGCACCTACACTAACATGTGAAAATTTCAATGCTCGTGCTCATACTTTTATGCTAGTGCATTCAACATGCTAGCACATTTTTTGAATCATGCATATGCACTTACATGTACACTAGCGCACATCACGGATCATGTTAGTGAACCTAAGTGTGTGCACTACCTTCATTTTATTATTTTCTTCTATGCCTAAAAATTAATAAATACACCCAAATGTAAAATTTTAGGGCTACATATTACACCATCATCGTGCATTTCCCATCCAATCTCACCAATGTGATCTTAACAATGTTTATGATGCGGACGATCAAACATTTCTCTCCAAACTCAGAGAAAAAATATCACTCAAGGGGAAAATAAACTCTACTATCAAATATAAAATATAATATTTAACACCCTTCCCACTCATCTATTTACACCCTCCTTCTAACCCCAATTCATTCATTTTGGCCTCCATGACAAACTAACTATATAATTCATTTCTTTCACTCCTTATCCATGAATTCTTCTCTCTTCTATCAAGCGGTTGTCCACCGTTTCATCATGTCACTCACCCAATCAAGGGGGCACTCCCTTGGTACTAGTTTGGACTCACTGGAGCATCCAAATGCTTCACTGGGGTAAATCAAGTAATTCTTCACACTCATTTATCATTTGTTCATTGTTTTTCACGTGTTTACTACCTTTAAAACACTATTATGTTGTAATAACACTTTCAAAAGTGGTAAATGTAGACCCCCAAAATAACCACTACACATTATAAATATTTTAAATTGTATTAAATCATTGTCCCTCTCTAGAATTAATCTAATTAATTCTATTACACCTTATCATCACCCCCTTAGCTAATTTTATTAGATAATTTAATATCAAATTGATTAAATAATCCTCACATCCTATCCACCTCCTCAACTCAAGCTGACCAAAATCATGGCTAGAGTTAAACATCCTTATTATAATCAAAAGGATGTGTTCAAACTAACTCAAATCATGCATTTGATTTGTTGAAGCCATCTCTCAAGTCATGTCAATCAAAAATCAATCCATCTTCTTCCAAAAGGAAACTCGATTGAACACCTCAGACATGTTTAGTTATCTCTAAATTAACTCGATATGAACTTATTTTGTGGATTCACTTTCCTAATCTATAAATTAGTGGTATTCCCTTTGTAAATTATCCACCAACAAGCTTGAGAGTTTCTGTTATTATTTTGTGCATTTTCTTGGTGAATCAAATCAGTTATTCATATTGTTATGTTGCCCACATCATACCAAATCATACATTCATGCTTGTAGCCTTATCTAACTTTCATTTTAAGTATCTTGGAGCATCCACAATCCACAAAATCTCAAAAATCCAAGAAGTCCAACTAAGAGCATCACTAAACCCTACTATTTTAGTCAAATCTTATCCAAGGTGGCTTTGGGATCTACAACAAAAGGTTTGCATTTTTGTTTTTCATTGATTTTTTATTGTAATTTCTATGGTCTACAACACCAGAAAAAAATACCCAACTAGAGTAGAGATTTTAAGCCAGTGAAAAATAATATCAAACTCAGGAAAATTCAAAACAACATTCGTAATATGAGAGTTAGAATGATAATTCTTACCTCGTGATAAACTTTCTCAATCATTTCGGTGTCATTTCACTCCCTACCTCCTTCAGCTCGAGTTACATAAAATTATACAGAATTCGTGGAGATGGAAATTAAATAAACAGACAAGCCTTGGGCTTCCAAAAGGGTAGAAAGGACTAACCGTAAAAGAAAGAGTAAATGGGATTAATGGGCTATTATCCTACAGATATCTATGAAATATCCACAAAGTGGAAATACGATGATGACATAAACCTCACGGTATTTTTTCCTTGATTAATGTGGTATGTGAAAAATCTAAGAAAAGAATATTGAAATTGATATCTAGTGATGTATTTCATATAGATACATTTATTATTATTATTTTTTGATATATTTATGCCAATATGTATTATACAACGAGAATCCTTTACTTGACAAACAATATCTATTGTTAGGAAAGTATATAGACACGTGAATGATCGTGGGAGGTGTAATAATCATTGATACACTACGCATGTGAACAACAACATTAAATGTTGTGTGAGGAGCCATATTGTGTACATTTTTTTTTATTTTCACAAGGCATGGTTCAATGATGCAACTGTGTACCTCCAACTACTCCCATTGGCTTCACTTTCCATCATCAATTGTCATTGATCTCTCATAGTATAGTGCATCAATATTTTTAATTTAAATATTATGCATAATAGTTTTCATGGTACGCCAAGCTAAAGAATCCCATTCAGTTGAAAACTTTGCAAGAAATATAGATCACATCGGGTATTTTCTTTTTCATTTTTGTACATTTTCTGTTGTTAGGAACTATGTTTTGCAGCATAGAATTAATTTGTTTTGTTTTTTAGAGAAGAGGCTTACCCTTCAACTTCCATACCTCTGATTATATGGGACCATCAGCAAATTGCTAGATTTTTTTTATTGGATAGAATGTAATCTAGTGTTTGCATGTAGAAGCATAAAAGATTGGAATCTGTCCTTTTGCGAAAGAAATTAAACTCAAGATCTACTTTTTTTAAATCCACCTACATTGTTATGGTCAGCCTCCAGAATCAACTATTTACTTATAAATTTCAAGGCATTTTATGTTAAAAATAGAGCTTCCACTAACTTCTGAATGTGTACCTATGTAGATCAGTAAGTAATTACATTTTTATATTTTTTTAAATATGATTATCTTTGTGTTTATTCCAAATGTCACAGGTTTCTCTCAGGCATACTTTTGATAGGTAAATATTGGCTTTTTTATTATTTTTTGCAAGTGATGACATAACAACAACCCTCCATGTTGATGTTCTTGGGAGATTACTCCTTGGTCAAGGGTTGTACTTCCACGCTAGTAGATTGAGAAATATCATGAAGCCTTAGTACACTGATTAAGAAAATTATTAACAAATGAATAAAATTCCTAATCTAAATATGTAACAGTGTTGTAAAATGAATGTGCAATGAAATATAGATCTGAACCAAGTAAAATAAGCTATAAAGTATGAAAACCTAGTTTTGCATCAAATCCCAAAAATAAAATTATGCAAAATAGGGATTAGACTATCCTTGGATGTCAAAAAAGTAAACTTATGACTGAGTGTTACAGTGCATCATATTCCCAATTTAATTCTGCATGTGTGTCAAAATCATGCCCTGGGTGGCTCTTCTACGTGTCATACTTGATAGCATGCAAGTAGCTAGATGTAAAAGATATAGGTAGATGTGTGCATGAAAGAATTAAATTCCCCTCCTATGAAGTGTATGCAGAAGAATGAAGTCCCTAGTCCCTTATGTGGAGCTAGAATGCATTCTTAAATTCTCTAGAATAGCGTTTGAATACAACATTATGTGGTGGCAGCTAATTCTTGGTGCTTGGTCCTTTATTATGATCACATAACTGCATGTTTATATGATTCCATTTCCTTAAATTTTTAATTAACCTGAAAAGGTCAACTACCAAAAATGATAAGATACACAAATGGATAGAAAGGACCCAAAATATGTGAGCAAAAATGTGAAGAGGTTGATATTCCCAGAAGGGATAGGGGCCTTGACTCTAGCATCTCGGTTGGGAGTTAGTGTTAAGGGTGAGAAATTTCAAAGTATAAAAAAGGTGACTGGGAAAATAAGAGTGTAAGATCAAAAGTGGAAACATAAAGCAAGAAAATATGACTAAAATACATGGATTTTTCTTACTTAGGAATCATATGAATAGTAGTATGTGATCAGGAATAGATAGATTCCCAAAGTGTGTGATTTAGATTCTACATTTTCTCCTATTTTATGTTGTTTAGTGAATGCTTGACAACATAAAGTAGATAAGATGTGTGCACCTAATAACTATATAGATTAATGGAAAAAAGCATGTAAAGAGCCAAGAAAAAACATCGAGTGATAAAAATGTGAAGCGTGGATGCTAAAGAAGAGGAAGTCAAAAATGATGATGATGATGATGACAAGCCTATGGTGAGATATATGTGTAGATTTCATGTTTTTACCTATTTTTTATGTCAATTATCATTGATGTGTTGATGTGTGATGATGTGACTACTGCTTTCCCATAAGGAGGAACCTCCAAAAGAGAAGAATGAATAAGTAGTCAAATATGTGTATATGATCAAAATGAGTAAAAAATATGTAAAAAGGTGAAAAGGAACATGTGCACCTGATCTTTGATGAGAAAAGAGATAGAAAGGATCTTGAAGATGATGTAGAAGAATGAGTTTTTTGGGGAATCTCATGTCAGTTGCACTGACTATGATTTTTTTGGGTGATCTCACATGCCAAGAATGGAAGAAGTGTAGGGTAAAAATTATTGTTTCATCCTCCAACCTTTAACTTCTTCCCAAAATGTAGAACACCACTGTAGATGGTGTGTAAAAATCTGATCCGGTTCGAACAATTTCTATCCAACGTGAAAGTAGAGAAGGTGTAGTGCATGCATGTCGAGTGTTGAAGGACTGTGCTCCTGTAAAAGGTGTTGTAAAAATGTTGATAAATGTTTTGAACTGAAAATTTTTGTGTAACTACTCCCTGGTCACAGGATTCTAGGAAGGGTCAGGGGCGCCCAGGCACTACTTTGTAGTCTAGGCACTAGTGTTTGTGTTGTGCTGAAGGACCCAAGTCATATTTTTATCCTTACCTGAGATTGAAGATTGTGTTGTACGGTACTAAACTATGTTAATATGTGACTATAAACTATTGTATGGGGTGACTGATTCACCCAAATGATGACCCCCCTTGTTTGGGGTGCATGTGACGTTGTTGAGGAGTATGCGGCCCAAAGGAGGACCAACCATTGAACTGAAATTGATGCCCTACATGGGGGATGGAGTGTGCTTGGTAGAAACCAAGGCACACACAAAAAAGTGGCTGGAAATAAGTGTTAGTGCAAACAAGATAAACATGCATGCAGAAGACAAGATGTAATCTAAGCAATTAAGTAGATAATGTGTAAGCTAAGATGCAAGAAGACAATGTAGACAAAAAATTGGGTTACAAACATGGGACATCACTCATGATGTCAAGAAAATTGAGGCCAATGTGGCCAAAAATAAAAGAAATAAGAGAAAAAACAATACATAGGGAAAATCCCGTAAACAATGACATCCAATGATAAGAAAATACAAATAATAGCAATGTAACAGACAACCATGGAAGTAAGTAGACCTAAAAGACAAATGTTACACATGAAGCACTTGTTAGCATGTTAAAAAGATAAAAAGTATGTCAAAGCATGCATAATCCAATTGTAATGTGCTATGAAAAATGAAATCAAAATAACACACTTGTGATGTGTATGAAAGTGGATGCCCCCAGAGAGCCACATTGGGGACTGGTAGCCAAATAGGTATTGTGCCAAACATCCATGCTGCATGTAATCAATCTGTCTAAAGTATGATCAACTAGAAAGGAAAGTGAATGTGCATGTGTGTATAGAAAAGATAATGACATACAAAATTATCTAACTAGCATGTGTAATAAGTGTATCATGTAACATAAGTAAATGCAAGTAGTAAATGTGACCAAGATATGTAGTATGTTGTGGATGAGATGGAATGGAATTCAGAGTGAATGTAATAGGATCTATGTGCCCCCAAGTTGGTTTGAATGAGTATGCATCAGATGAGTTTCATATATACATGCCGCCTCAACATTTGATAATGAAGCGTAGAACAATAGTGTGTCATTGGAAATGGTTTGAATTGTGTGCACTAGAAATATGTGATCGACAAATCGTAGAGCATAGAAGAATGTGATTGACGTGAGTGTGGTGAGGTTCATTTTAGATTAAAACCCTCAGTAGTTAAGTATGAACCATGGAACTAGAGTGCGTCATAGGGAAATGAATGCAACATGTAGAAGTAGATGCAAGAAAGATGTATCATGAATGTGTAGAGTGAATAATGTGCATAGTATGTGATAGAGATGAAGGATGTGTGGATAATGCATGATGTGTGAAGTGTGTAATGAGTGTGTATTGTGTAGTGTATAGTGTCTAGTGTGTGAGGTTCATGTGTAGTATTCCCTCAATAGTCAAGTGTGAACCAAAGCACGAGAGTGCATCATTGGGTAATGTGAATTATTTATGCGTAATATCTCTTAAGGTGCATAACATTGAGTGGGTTCCTTAGTGGATTACCCAAAAGAGTGGTAATGTGATAGACACTACCACCAAGCTTGTTAGTAATAATATAAGGACCAAGCTAGTTGGGCTTGAATTTACCTTTGAGAGTAGCTTCGACATTCATGTTTTTATGATTTTATTTTAACACGAGATCACCCAAATTGAACTCGTGAGGATGATTTTTACAATTGTATGTTTGGGAGATGCGAGAATGATATGCATGAAGATGTTCAAGTGCTTGGACACAATGAGAGTCCAAAATTTCTAGCTCATGTAAGCATTTTTCATGATATTCATTGTCTTTGAGTATGCCTTTGAGTGAAATGCATAATGAGGGTATCTTAAGTTCCAGTGGGATGACTCAATACTATAGACTGGTGAAAAAGGAGTGGCATTGGTGGGCATACACACACTAGTATGATAAGCCCAAAGAGTGTAGAAGAGTTGATTATGCCAATCGTCACCACTAGTAACAACATTCTTGCATAATATTTTGACAATAGTTTTATTGGTGGCCTCAGCTTGGCCATTTCCATGTGGGTAATAAGGAGTAGAAAATGATTGTTTAATTTTGAATTTTGTGCAAAAATTTTTAACATCCTTATTTTTGAAAGAAGATCCATTATCAGTGATAATGGCAGAGGGAATTCTAAAGCATGTAATGATGTGAGTATTGATGAAACTAAAAATTTCAGTACCAGTTGTAGTCCACAATGGTGTTGCTTTGACCCATTTAGTGAAATATTTTATGGCAGTAATAATACACTTGTGGCCATCAAGATTCAGGATTTATCATGCCAATAAGATCAAAACCCCATAGAGAGAATGGCCATGTTGGAGAAATTAGTTAGAGATCATATACAGGTGCATGGTGAAGATTTTTGTGATTTTGGCACTTATCGCCGTGTGTAGCATATTCTAGGCAGTCTTGCTCCATGGTAGGCTAGTAATATCCCTAACGCAAGAGATTTTGGGACATAGATTTGCAAGAGAAATGGCCATTGCACATTTTGTCATGTATTTGAGAGATAGCAGTGGGGATGTCAGTGAGTCCTAGACATCATAGCAGACATCCATCAAGTGCACATGTTTAAATAATTTTACTCCCACGATGACATAGCGGGTGGCCTCACATCATAAGCGATGAGCTTCATGAGGTTGTAGACCATCAGGAATGGTTTGTATGTATAGAAATTTATAAATTGGAGTGAACCATTCAAGGTTGTCATGACTACGTGTGATGGCACAATCTGCTAGAGGTAGAGTAAAAGTGGAAGGATGTCGCAAGTTTTGAATGATGAACATGGCTTGCTCATTAGTGATGTCCTGAGGGATAAGCAATGTCGCACTAGCCATAATGTCTGCATGACGATTGTCCTTATGAGGGATAGCAGTAATAGAGTAAGACTCGAATGTAGCTAAGATATATTTGACAAGCGTATTATATGGGATTATGTGCTCTTCTTTTGTGTGATATGTATCATTAAATTTATTAATAATGAGTTGTGAATCACCGTGTATGTAGATATTTTGAATAAGGATATTTCAAGCAGTGATAAGGCCAAGAATGAGGGCTTCATACTCAGCGATGTTATTAGTGCAAGAAAAACCTAAGTGGTATGTAAAGGGGAGAGGATCACCATGTGAAGTGATGAAGACTATCCCAGCCCCAACGCCAGAGTGACAACGAGACCCATCAAAATACATGGTCTAAGTGTAAGAATCGATGGTGTAAGTAGTGAAATCATCATGAAAGGAATCAGAGATAGGAGATGCATCAGGAAAAGGTGATTCAACTAGTTGATCCGCAATGAATTGGCCTTTATATTGATTTTTGTGGGATGAATTTGAAAACAAATTCAGTAAGTAGCATGACCTAAGGTGTTAGACGTCTCGAGAGATGTGTGTAGCATAAGAGGTATCACAATGGATGTACTTTGGTAATGATATGTATATCATTGTTAAGAAGGTAATGGCATAATTTGTCTTCTATAAAGACAAGACCGAGACATAGCTTTTCAACATAATTATAGTTGCATTCATAAGAGAGTAACGTTAGACTAATATAATAGATTACCCTCTCGTATTGAGAATCATCATGTTGTGTGAAGAGGGCCCCCTAAGGCATGAAATGTGGAGGAAATATATAATAAGAAAGGATGGTTGGCCATGGGAGGGACTAAGATAGGTGGATTTAAAAGATATACTTTTATGGCATCAAATGCTTGTTAGAAATTATCATCCCATATGAAATCAGTATCCTTCTTCATCAAGCGCCTAAATGGTTGGGTTTTATCAATGAGTTGCGCAATAAACCGTCGAATAGCTTGAATTTTCCCTTGTAATGAGTGTAATTAATGTAAATTTTGGGGTGGAGGCATTGTAACAATTTCCTTGGTTTTATTGGTATCTATTTCAATACCTCATTGCAAGATAATGTATCCAAGGAGATTGTCAGTTGTGACTCCAAAAACACACTTTTTTAGATTCAAACATACTTTATACTACCATAGTCATTCAAAGAGTGTGCAGAGATCTTGAGCATGTGTAGAATGGTGTCATGATTTAGAAAGTATATCATCAACATAATATTCAAGAATCTTGTGAATATAATCATGAAATATGTGCGTCATTTCTCATTGATAAGTGGCCCCGACGTTTTTAAGACCAAAGGGCATGACGGTGTAGAAAAAAATTCCCCATGGCATAGTAAAAGAAGTTTTTTATTGATCTGCTGGATTGATTTTGATTTGGTTATAACCAACGAAGCCATCCATGAAGGAAAGAATATCGTACCCAACTATGGAATCAATAATGGCATCGATGTGTGGTAAAGGGAAACTATCTTTGGGACAATCCTTATTTAGATCATGAAATTCCATGCAACAGCAAACATGGCCATCTGGTTTCATGATGGGCACAATGTTAGACACCCATTTTGGATAATTGACGGCACAAATAAAGCCAACATCTAGTAGTCATTGTATTTCTTCTTTAACGAGGAGTGTAACCTTCAGGTGCATTTTACGGATTTTCTTTTTGAACATGATTTACACTGGGATTGAGAACGAATGTTATGCATGGCTACAGATGGATCAATTCCAGGAATATCACTATAGTCCCATGTGAAAAAATGTCTAAAAATTCTTGAAGAACTTGTTTGATATCATTTGTTTCATTAGGTGTGAGAGAAACAGCTAATAAAACCATTCTCTGGTTATCAGAAGTGCCAAGGTTATATTGAATGGTATCCTCATTGAGAAGAGTGGACCAATCCTCAATGTATGGGTCAGTAGGAATTGTATCAAGAGGATCGACATTTAGTAAGTGTATCAAAACTCCAAAGTAAGGTGGTAACATTGATAAGTGGTGGAGAACACTTCTTATGATGAAAAGAAGGGAAGTGATCGTAAAATCCCATGTATTATAGAAGGAAGTCATTAGTAGTAAAAGTATATAAGTTATCCCAAGAAATAGAGGTAGAATCACTGATGAGGTCTGGATATACCAATGGAAGTGAAGAAGTATGCAAAACAATATAAACTTCCGAAGAAGGTATAGATGGAAGATGGTATCCCAAACTGAGTTTGTTAGATTGAGTGGGGATAGCCAATGGCTCTGTGATGCTTTGCCCTTGTGGGCCTAGGCCATTACCCAAGAAACCATAACGAACTAAATATTTATATCTAAGGCCATATTTAGAAAAATCTGGAGCAGACGAACTAGGAGTGTCAACAGTATACTCAATAGAATTGCAATATACAAATGATGATGGATCTGTTGGAGCATCATAGATAACTCACTGATAAAGGAATTAAAATCATGTATCTAATGTAGAAGGGGACCACATGCATACCATGGATCCAAGGCCTTGTAAGAAGAATGTTATAATTAAGGTTTGTTGGGCATTACATGGCATGGAATAGGGAAAACACATGGTCCAATAGTGACAGGGAGCGTGATAGTCTCTAAGAAATGCTTGGGGATATTTTCAAATCCACGAATAGAGATAATGGAAGGATCCAAAGAGGATTTAAAGAGACTTTATTGAGGGAGAAAAGTGATACTATAAATATTGAGTCTTGAACCATTATTGACTAAATCATGTTTGACCCCAATATTATTGATACAAACTTGAATGTACAGGGGGATCATGCTCTAACATTTCTTGAGAAGGAAACTCACAGGATGTGATATTAATTTGATCTTTGTTGAGAGATAAGGTAAAATTAAACTTATAATACACATACTCTGGTGAGGTCTGAGGATGGATGTCAGTGTTCTATAAATAGGACATGAGTTTATTAATATAATCACGATGGTCCTACCAAAAAGTATGGATGGATACCTCCATGATGATAAGCCCCTATGAAAGAAGGAGAGTACTAAATAAGGAAGACCCAAGTGAGTTCAAATGAGTCAGGTGTTGGTTTCCAGAATTGACTAAGTATCAAGAAGAATGAAGGCTGACACACAAGGATGCATGTGCGTAGAGGAGTTTGGATCATGCACAGGAGGGTACATGCAGATAGGAATAGGATTATGCATGGGACCATGCATACATGTAGATTGAGTGAGAACTTATCCATTTTCATTGAGTAGGTTAATATTAAACTTGGAGTGTTCACCAAGAAAAGGATTAAAGAAGGCTAACTTGGCGGCTAAACAATGGCTATTTTTGAAGAAAGAACATATAGATCGAGGGTTAAAACACATGTATAGATTTAGCTATTAATAGGATTAAAGCATGATATTCTTAGATACTTTATTATTAACAAGTGTTTTGTAAAGCATGCATGTAAGTACGCATGGCTATTTTTGAGCACGTTTATTATCAGGAAGTGCATGGGCGGTAAAGGGAAAGTCCCCACCCCTATTAATACTTGGCTTAGGATTGGTTATTATATTATCATCATTGTTATGTGTTAGTGTTATGTTGCTTTGATATGGTTGCGCGCATGACTCTGTGTTCACATGTACTAATTGTTATGTATCAACTTCTTATTATGTATTTGGTTCTGAAGAATAATGGATAATTTTGGTTGGATTGTGATCATTTATATAACTAAGTACGAAGATGTGTTTATGAAATTGATCTTAGTTATTTTTTAATTGTTATGTTTCCTTATTACATGTGTTTCCAAAGTGAGTATATGCAATGGTTAGGAATACTTGATTAATTACTTGGTGAATTATCATTATGATTATGCATGCTAACATCTTGGTAAGCATAACAAAGGAGGGACCTGGTAGCTGCGTGCACTCTGAGAGAGCATCTAATCCTGCTAAATCAAGTTTCAGCGTGCATAGAATTGGTGTGCAAATAAATAAGGACTACATTTTGGTTTTGTTACCGGGACCTCTTTTCAATTTGTTTTCCCATATGTTTCTTGCAAATGGTGTATCGAATATCTTTAGAGAGTATTGAAAGTTGGGTAGAAGATGGACAAGACAAGTTTACAAAGATGTATAATAATGGATATCGCTTTAACGCGTGTAAGTGGGTGGAGGAAAATATTTATCATGATTTTTATGAGACATTATTTTACATCTTTCCAGTAGAATTGTATCAATCGTTGGTAGCATACACATCAAAGAAATCTTGGCATCGTAAGCCAAGGATTTAGATGCAAGAATATTATCAGGTGCTTGTTGATGCAAACGAGGATTAGAATAGAGTTGTAGATCGTTGGTGGGCTGGTGTGTTATGAAATAATACATTGTAATATGTTATTTCCACGTATTCATGCCTAGAGTAAGATGAGTTTAATTTTTTTCGCAAGCCCATAGGATCTTACTTGCGCATGATGGTACAGGCATAGATTCATGCAACAAAGATAGATTGATTTCTTGGCATACTATATTTGCATATATAGAGTTGGCTATTATATAGCCAAAAATGCAATGGACTAAGATCCTAAATAATAGGATCATAAAAAAACATAGCGAAATAAAAAAACCCATGAGAGGTTATGCGGGTATAACAAATGTGAGCAATAAGATATATTCCTAACATTCCCCCTTAGTGCGAACATGGGGAAAAATTGCCTTGTACTGCAGTGTAACACTACATATTCTACTCATGATCTGGATGGATTCAAGGACAATACCAACAACCTCTGGATGGTTTTCCAAGTGGTTAATCAACAACCACACAATGGATGGTTTTTTAGGATATTACCAACAACCTCTGGATATTTTTTCCAATGGATTACTAACAACCACAAAACCAATGGTTTTTCAGGACATAACCAAAAACCTTTGAATATTTTTTCCATTGGATAACTAATAACCACAATATCATGATGTTGCAGTAGTATTATCGGCTCTCATCACTATCTCACTGTAGGGAATAACATAGGAAAATCTGTTGAATGTTGTTGCTCATACACACAAACTGAAAACTTAAAATAGAACATTGGACCATGTTCCCCCCTCAATGTGGAATTTCCACTTATTGAAAACAAGGACATTGAAATATAATCACATTGCATACAACTGAAATCAACTACAACTCTGAAAAAGAAAGCAAACTCACACACACTCAAAATGCCACCATAGTTGATATGCGTCCCTGTTGTTGGTGACTGATGAGAGGATGGTGGTTGTCCTCCATCCTCCTATGCCTCCATCCTCCAGTCTCATACTGCTAGATCAACTGAGTTAGATCATTATATTCAAATACATTAACTCAATCGGATGTCATATTCCACCGAAAATGCGTTTATAAGGCAAAAAAAATTCAAAAAAATTGACACTTTGAATTTACTGAAAAACACAAATTACAACTATGAGACTCTTAACATTGATGATACAATTTTAACAACACAAATATTTTATAAGACTTTTAATGACAACTCAAAAAATGATGACTTTGAAGGATGATAAATATTTGAAAGACATTAAATTTTGACAATGGAATTTAACATAACTTCAAACTTAATGGCTCGTAGAACACATTAACAATAGCATATCAATTATTACTTTAAAACATAATGACTATTGACTCAAACATAGCTCTTAACATATACTAAGACACGGTCTAAACTTTAGACATAAAACAAATAGCCTAATTTTAATTGACAACACTCTATAAGAAGACAACATATACCAAACATAAAATACAAGACTATATATGTTAGCTTAACACAAACAAATTGACAAATATAAACAAGCAATGACCAGTTGTTACCCGCATCAAAACTTCACACAAAATATGGAACATGGATCTCGCAAAGCTAACTACATGTATTAAAGAGAATATAATTAGAATATAGAGTGCACATGGACCTTCAATTGCATGAGAATTGATAGGTATGCAGGGGAGGAATTGAATTGATACGTTTATGCAAGGAATGTTTCTAGTCACCAAATCAATATTTTCTTGTCATCTGTTATCTCAAGTCGATTATCGTGAGAACTAGAGTATCAAAGAGTCTGATAGCATCGACTAATCATGGCCTCCCAGAACCTTACTGTATGATCAGTTACACATCTACCTACAAACTTCGTCCATTTCTATAGAGACCTGAATTTGTGAATGGATGCAGTTAGATTAAAATTCATAGGAGACTCAGGAGATAAATACTGAATTTTGTTGGATGTACATCAAAATCATTATTTATCCTAGACTGTAGGCTTTCAATACTCAAGGAGCACTCCTAATAGAGATCTGTGATCTTTGCATTCAATAATATAGCAGAACTTAGCTTGATACGGATTTGAGATATGTGAGAAATGAAAATAACTAAACACCAAAAGTGACACAGGAAGGAGGACATCAGTGGCGCTGTTCTGAATGCAAGTGAAGCAATAACCAAAACGTACCAAGCCAAGAACTCAGATGCTAATCAAACACCACGATCAATAAGATGAAAATAATTTTCCAGAATAACTTTACATAAACCTTTCCAAACAAATGAGAATAAATATCATATATTATTACGGAACTCAATGAAATACAACGAGAATGGTACTTTCTTATATAGGAAAAAAATAACAATTTAACAACCAGTCAAGGTCTTAGATCAAGCCATAAATCAATGAAAGAACTAGTCAATACCATAGATCAAGCTAATAACTATACCTATAAAATAGATAATATCCCCCTAATATATAAATAAATAAAAATAAATATTGACACACATAAGTGGGTGAGGATAAATACAATAAAGGTAAATAAAGCACCTAGATGAAAATGAGTTGATGTAAGTACCTACTCTAACACCTCCCCTCAAGTGAAGCTAGGGGAAAAAATAGAAGTGAATGTCCATATTATGAGTCCTAACAACTAGGCCTGATGAGTTACTCATGTAGAATATATTCATGAAGAAATCTCAAACCAAAAGAAGGAAAGGATTGTGTTATAAGGAAAGAGAAAAAAGAAGAAGAAGAAATGTTTTCTCATGAACAACCTCCAAGAACAACTTTTTAAACCCAAATCATTCCACATAACTCAAGGTACTGAGGTGATGCCAAACGATTTGTAAATATGTTTACAACCTTCTACTGAGTTGGAATGTACTCCAAGAAAATAACTCGATCCTTAATGTGTTGACGAATGAAGTGGATGTGTATCTCAATATGCTTGGTCCGCTAGTGCTCAACTGGGTTGTGAGAAATGTGAATTTCTCTTTGGTTGTCACACCAAAGTAAATTTGGTGAATCCTATGGGAATCCAAACTCTGTTAATAACTAGTGAAGCAAAAGAACCCGCTGAACTCATTGTAACTTATGCCCTGTACTCTGCCTATGAAGATGAAAGTGTAATAACCTAATACTTTTTGCATGCCCAAAAAACTTGATAAGAACCAAGATAAAAAATATATCTAGAAGTGGAACACCTCTCATCAATATAACTTTCCCAATCTGAATTTGTATACCCAACAAAATGAGTACAACCCCTACTGTAGTGTAGGCCAAAGTGGGAAGTGCCCTACAAATAATGCAAAATCCTTTTAGTAGCCTGTTCAGTGACTACTATGAGAAGAATGTGCAAACCGAGATACAAGCCCTACTACAAATGAAATATCAAGGTGAATGTGGGTCAAGCACATGAGACTTCCAAACCAACTTCCTATAAAATGTAGGATCACAAAGTGGAGTGGTACATGTGGAAGTAAGAGTAACCCCAGATTGAAAAGGAGATGGAATTGGCTTGCAATCATCCATATCAAAGTGTTAAAGAAGATCATGGGTGTACTTTTGTTGACTCAAATAAATCCCTAAATCTCTCTGAGAAATCTGAAACCAAGGAAATAATGCAATAACCCAAGATATATCATGTCAAACTATGTAGAAAGATCCCTCTGAATAGTCTGAATGTGGGAAGAAGAGATGTCAGTAAATAATAGATCATCAACATACAAGACAAGTATCACAATATCCTCACCAACATGTTGGAGATACATTGTATGATCAGAGTGGCAATGAACAAAACTAGTAGATAGAAGAAAAGAATCCATCTTCTCATACCAAGCCCGAGGGGCTTGTTTGAGACCGTAGAGAGACCTTTGGAGCCTACAAACAAGAGAAGAATCCTAAACAAATCCAACAGGTTGCTCCATGTATATTTCCTCTTGTAAATCTCCATGTAAGAAGGAACTCTTCACATCCATCTGGTATACGAGCCACCCCTATGATGCAGCAATAGAAAGTACAAGGCATACAGAATCCATCTTAGCAATGGGTGTAAAAGTCTCAGAGTAATCAATACCTTCAACTTGTGAAAAAACCCTTTACAACAAGACAAGCCTTATACTTTTCAATGGACCCATCAGCTACGTATTTGGTTCGGTATACCCACTTACACCTAACCATATTTCTTCCTTTAGGAAGAGATACCAAATCCCAAGTATGATTCTTCATCAAAGAAGAATACTCAGCTATCATCGCATCATCCCACTCATGTATCCCATGAGCCTTTGAAAAGGACTATGGATCCTCAAAAACTACTTGACACAAAAATTATAGAACCTATAGAATGTGCATGATGATGCCTGGTGGGTGGAAGATCCTGCATGAAATGTGTTGCCTTAGAAACTATAGTACAAACCAACTTAAGCATAGTGAAAAAATCAGTGGGAATAGGATTGTCAACGCCATCTATAACCTCCTCATCAACCTCCTCAAAGAAAGGATCCTCAAGATGAGATAAAGAAGAAGGAGGCATGGAAGAAGATGAAGAATCATGAGGAGTGAAGCGCT
The DNA here is from genome assembly GCA_019776745.2 of Taxus chinensis. NCBI lineage: Eukaryota > Viridiplantae > Streptophyta > Pinopsida > Cupressales > Taxaceae > Taxus > Taxus chinensis. The sequence goes on from CM034151.1 coordinate 20,426,580, forward strand.
CATCAAACTGAACATGTGTTCGAAAAATAATGTCATGAGTATCAGAATATAGAATTCAATAAGCTCTCATGTCCTCACAATACCCTACAAAGATCAATGGTTTTCTCTTCTTATCCAAATCTTTCCTTTTCTTCTTTGGCACAAAGGCCCAAGCATGGCTCCCAAAGACTCAAAAAAATGAGACATCTAGCTTAGTGTTGGACCAAGCTTCCTCTAGAGTCAAATTCTCAAGTGCTTTGTGTGGTGTGTGATTTTGAATGTAGTTAGCACAATTAACTACTTTTTCCCAGTAGATAGGAGGTAAATCTCTAGAATGCATCATATAGTTAGCCATTTCCTTCAAATTTATATTCTTCCATTCTGCTAATCCATTCTATTTTGGAGTATGAGGAATAGAATGCTGGTGAATAATGCCTTGAGATGTCAAAAAATCAGAAAACTCATTATTTAAGTACTCCCCCCCATTATCAGTGTGAAGGTTCTTTATGCAACTAGAAGATTGTTTATCAACCAAATCCTTGAAGACTTTGAAGTGTGAAAAAACATCACTTTTTACTTGAGAAAATAAACCCAAGTACGCCTCGAGAAATTATCAATAAAGGTAAGTGCATACTTAGCTCCATTGAAAGAGGGGGTAGGAAAAACCATCAAGTCACTATGCACAAGCTCAAGTGGTGAAGAAACTCTCTTGGATAAATTCTTAGGAAATGGATCTTGGTGTTGTTTCCCTAATGCATAGCTAGAGAAAACTCCCTCAAGACAAGAAACTCTAGGAAGACCATCTACCATACCATGAGTGCTCAAATCCTTCAAATATATGTAATTGAGATGTCCTAAATCTTCATGTCAAATCTTACTCTCTGTGAATCTTCATGAGAAACCAATCATGTCCCTATTGAGGAAGTGTTATCAAAACCCTTAAAGTGATATAGTCTAAAATTATGATCAACAATACCTTGAGAAACAAGTGAATGAGGCTCCAAAAAAGTTTGTACTTCTACCCCATGTGGTGTAAAATTCATTATTTTTCCTTGACCAGAATGAAAAATTTGATATACATAAAGAAAATTTGTGGTAATGTTAGGAACATACAGTGCATCTTGGATACTACCACCATCAAGGTGTATATCACCTTTTCCCTCAACATAAATAAAGGAAGAATCTCCAACCTCAATTTTGGAAGTAGAACTCAAACCTAGAGAAACAAAAGACTCCTTGGAAGAAGTCATGTGATGAGAAACACCAGAATCTATAACCCAATTATCTGTAAGTGGTGACTGAGATCTCCCAACAATATTAAGTGCTTTGTCATGGTGATTAGAAGGAGATGGAGTGGAGATATAATTTTTTTGTTTCTTGACTATATCCTCTAAGGCTTGCATTCAATTATAACACCTATGTTCTTCATGACCACTACCCCACAAAAAGAGCATGAAAGGCTAGACTTATTCTTAGATTTAGAAGACTCTTTGGGTTTAGAGTTGTTTTCTTTGGGTTTAGGAGCATTTTGAGATGGAGAAGGGGTGGATTTGGTTTTACTTTTTGGTTTTCCCTTTCCCTTAGGATTAGATGCAACTAATACCTTTTGAGAGGTGGAAGGCTCAAGGTGAGACAATTTAGATTCTTCCCTAGTAATTCTTTCACAAAATGTTTCTAATTCAGTCATTTTGAATGTGTCACCTAAGGAATCCATGCTAGAGAAAAAGGTAGAAGAAAATATTTGAAATGGTCCTCTCAACTTGGATAGAATCAAGTAAACACACTCTTCATCTTTCTTATCTCTTCCACTCCCCTTCAACTGTGTCAAAAAATGCTTGAACTTGTAAGATAGTCTATAATTGTTGGAAAATCTTAGGATTAAGAGAGGTGATCTCAATTTCAAGTTGCATGGCTCTCATATGACCCACCTTACCAAATAAATCCTCCAATTTCTCCCATATTTTGAAAGGAGAGTCACATTTTTCCAAATGAAACAAAATAATGTCACTTACATAAGTTCCTATCAAACCCATACACTCATCAAATTTTCATTGGTACTGAAATTTCTCATATTCTCTAGTGAACACTGGTTATTCTGAAGAAGTTAAAGCCCATAATCCTTTCCTCTTAATTATTGTTTCCATTCTTGGTTTCCATGTGTGGTAATTATGTGTTGTTAATAACTCAACATGATCTAATGCAGAAGTATATAAAGACACCATCCTCAAAAAATCAAAAAAATAAATGCAAGAACCAAGTAATGCAACAAGACCCCCAAGCAATGAAACAACATCCCCCCAAGATTTTGGAACTTTATAATGAGTGTGTGTTACAATATGGAACTTTATAATTATAGTTAAATTATCAAAATAAATATTTGCAATGGAAGGAGCAAAAAAAATAAGCACTTTTTCTAAAATATGAAACTCAAAACCTGAGTTACCGATCAAAAGATACGAACTTTTCAATATTATGCTCTATTATTTATTTTAGTTGCCACTAAAACAAAATAAAATGATCTCTTTCACAAATAAAATGATTCACCACACAAATAAAATGAAAGGGTGTTGGAGTTAAGCACCTACTAGTATGAATCACAAGCTTTAAGACCTCATACGGCCATACCATATGACCAAGGGTTAATGATTTTAATGGGTGCATGTTATTTCTGGATTGTGTCAAAAATGACCTTTGCCGCCCAAACTAGTAGTCTACGGATTTTCCTGAAATAACAAACCGTGCACAGCAACCTGTGGACCCCTGCCAAAAAAGGAAAGAAATGTCTTTTTGGAAACCGTAAACTGAGAATGTTACACCGCAGAAGAAAAAACCCCAGTGTGGATCTCGAGAAACCCAAAAAAAACCCATAAACTGATTCCCTGGGTTTATTTACTATTTGGCACAAATACCAAGCCAAACCGATGCATTTCTCTGCAACAACAAAAATAACCAAAAAAATGACTACCTCCAAAAATGGTCGAGTTTACAATCGATATTAGGGTGTTTCCACCTTCCGGATCCAATGGAAGCCTAGGATGATGTCAACAGAAATATTTTGCTCTAATACCATAAAAGGAATGATAACCAAATCGTACCAAGCCAAGAACTCAGATGTTAATCAAACACCACGATCAATAAGATGAAAGTAATTTTACAAAATAATTTTACCAAAACATTTACAAACAAATGAGTAGCAATATCATATATTATTATGGAACTCAATGAAATACAATGAGAATGGGCCTTGCTTATATACGCAAGGAATAACAATCTAAGAACCAGTCAAGTTCATAGATCAAGCCATGAATCAAGGAAAGAACTAGTCAAGACCATATATTTAGGAGAGAACTAGACATCCAGGATCTAGTCAATACCATAGATCAAGGAAAGAACTATACCTGACAAATAGATAATATCCCCCTAATATCTAAATAATTAAAAAGAAATATCCACACCCATAAGTGGGTGAGGATAAATACAATAAAGGTAAATAAAGTACCTAGGTGAACATGAGCTAAGGTAAATACCTACTCTAACACAAAGAGAGGAAAGACGTCTCAGGTTTAATGAAGCATGAGAGAGGGACATGGTGTGAGAGATGCAAGAGTTGATAGATTTGAGGAGAATGATGTATCGCAAAGGTTTTGAAGCTCTTGTGGAAGACTAGGGATTGTAGCATCAGGTCCTCCAAAATTTTGGCAAGCGCAGTAGAGATTCCCCCTTGGGTTTGGATGAGAGCATGTCAGAGGAAAGAATGAGGACCGTGGGTGCACATCTGATCCTTCCTAGCCCTTGCACAAGGTATTCCATATCCAAATGTAGTTATTGAAAGGTAGTCTAGTAGAGGAAAATAGATAGATATGGGTATATATCATTTTGCATTGAATTCAAAAGAGAAAAAACTAGTAACGCGCCCATGGTAGCACTACAAGCGCCGGTGTTTGGGAGTTCTATCATGGGATTGTTCATAGGCAACTCATCAGGGTAGAGTATTGGCACTTAGACTGTTGGAAGCGCATCTATAGGAGTTGTGACAGCATAAACCATGGGTGTCTATTTTAGTACTACAATTGGGACACTAGGAATTTCATCAATTGGGCCACATCCCGCAGTAGGTGGCGTGGGAGGATCAAGAGGATCAGAACAATCACTGCACAAAGGGAATATAATAGGCTTAGGACATGGGTAGGGCCCACAACCACAGAAGCTACCACCAAATCAGCCCCCACCTCAGTAACAATTTAAGCAAACACCTCAAGTTTATTTTGAGATGTCTCTTCACTTACATAAGTACAGAGGTGTGGAGGATGAAGCAAAGCATGTGCATAAATGTGAATTATTATGGCATGCTAAGGGTATTATGTAGTCTTTTATTTCCACTTAACTATAATTTGTGTTGGCACCTCATTCAGACACATCTGAAAGCTCACTTGAAGCGTGCAAATCTACCAAGTTCCTCCTTTGTGTTGGCTTGACAAGATGCTAGCATGCATATCCATAATAACCATATCAAAGCATACATTCAAGTGCAGATTATTACAAGCATCATATCATGAGCTTGGGATAGAAACACTTGTAATAGGGAAACATAACAGATCAAATAAACACTAAGATCAATTGCACCATATAATCACCATATTCAAATACATCAATGACCATAATCTAACCACTATGATTCATTCATAATAGAAGTTCATCACATAACAATCAATACCAATGAATACAGAATCATGCACGCAAGTACATCATAGTAGCATAAAATAAATGATTCCTTCTCTACATAGTACCCAAAACAATTAAATATAAAAGATATATAGGGGTGGGAACTTTCCCTTCACCACCCATGCATTCTCAAAATTGACTACATGCCCAAAATAGCCATGCGTTAATAGTTGCATGTGTTTCTATCAATCCTAATATTATATTAATAAAATCTGCTTTAATATTATTATTAGACTAATCCATACATGACCTTTCATCTTCGCCATGCATGTTCTTTTACTCAAAATAGACCTTGATTTTCTCCGGATTTGAATCGTTTCTTGATCGCCACTCTAGCTCATTATTTTCTATTTATATCTCGTGGTCCACAAAATTGGCTAAGTTAAGGGGGTCTCTTGATTAGGCACAAGCCTTTGCATGTTATCCAATCTGCTCTATACAAGTCCCTTCACTTTCACCTCGTAGGTGCCATCGATCCCTGCACGCGGCATTTACTTAGTCAAAATAGTCGTGTAAAATTACCCAACACTAAATTGGATTGTCGTTCGTGGCAATATCTTGGTCACACAAAAACATAAGTAATCGCCAAAAAGAGAATAATTCGATGCCCAAAAAGAATCGTCACATTTACAAAAATTAATTGTGTAGACACCTAAATTTGGTATCTCTACCCTTGTCTACCTGTGTGCACGTATTTAAGATTAGTCTTTACCTAGGCCCCCCTTAATTTAATTGGCCCCCCTTTATTTAATTAAAATTCCCACTTAATTATCCTATAATTGTTTAATTCTTATTAATATTTATGAATTCACATTAATTAATTAATTAATATCCATATCTCACATGCCCTAACAAACTTTCTATTTTGGATGTTTTATCCTAACACATACATCCCCTTGCTTTTATAGCTTTTTTTATCTTGCCTATCTTTATCCCTTAACATCCCTAAAATCCCTTGCCCACCTACATGCATTAAATCACCCTTCCAATCCTTAAGAAATCCCAAATCCCGATCAAATCACAAAAGTAGCCCCATTGGGGAAACTTTCCCCGTAGTCGGCGGTGACCCAGCCCAGTCACCGTTGACCCTATAAAATTGTGTTCTTTCTTTCCAAAATAAAGGAGATGCATGAAAATACTAGAGCTTTCTTATGACCTGTGGACTTCTTCTAGTGCTTGATCATCCTTGCAGCAGCTACAAACCTCTTGGATCTCTTTTCAGCTTCACTTGGATCTCTTTTCAGCTTCACTTGCATCACTTGCAATCATCTTGCATGAGATTACCAACATTTTGTATTATCTCATTAAGTTATTATCATATTATTGTTGTCTCGTTTGTATCTAACCTTTTACAAGACTAGATCATCATCAATAGCACTCAGAGCTCCATTATCAACCTTCACTTTCAGTCTCTTTACTTACAGGTCATTCTTCCAGCCCATTGCCTCTCAAACTTGCTTCATTTCGCTACAGTCACTGTCACCCAGCTTGATTCATCGTCGACTCGGCCTCCTATTACTGTGTTTTCCATCTCCAGATCCTTCTCTAGCCTCTACATGTTTTTTGTCTCTACCCCATCTTGCTAAGCCTACTATGTTATCTTTTTGTTTCATCAAAACTAGCCTTTCTACACCCAATCGTTGTCACCCCACCCTGGTCTCCGTTGACCCAGCCCTTATTTTCCAAGCAATCCTTCTTATCACTAGTTTATTGTAATCTTCTATTGCTTTCTTCCTCAGATCATCAACTGTAGTTTGTATTTAGCATCCATAGGCTTCTACTACATCTGGTCAACATTCAAACCCCTACAGGTCTGTATATTCATCCCCTTTTTCAGATCAACACATCCAGGTCATCGTCAACCTGCCTCTACACATTCTGGACTGCCACCAACCCAGTCAGGTATTATTTGATTTACAATTTATTCAGATCAGATTTGTATGTGCCTTACATTTCTACATTTCCAATTTCTGGGTGTCTCAGATTCTGCATATTATCCAGTTTAGTATTGTTGTTTTTTATTCTATTTTATCAAAACATGGGGATTGACATCTGCCAAGGAAGTTAACACTTCTTGGAGCTAAATTTGTCAATTAACCCCCACATATACCATGTACTCAGTCTTCGTTTTAGTGATTCTTACTTGTAGGTCATAAACTTATAGCAGCGAGGATCTTTCAATCATTTTGCACCCGTTCATCCACATCACGCATTTGAGGTACCTTAAATCCTCCATGTTTCAAGTTATTTATTTTTCTTTAGTACTATCTCATTAACTTGAAAAGGAACGAAAAATTAGATAAACATTTATGGCATGTGCGGTGAGACGACTCTTTAGGTGATCCTTTTATATTTCTTCTTTTTTTGTTGATTCTTTCTTCTACTAGCACATCAGCACAAGGCCTTGTTTCTTGCTTTCTCATGTTGGTCCAGGTGTTAGATCAATTTTCGCTAAAGTTCAAATAAAAAGGAAAATCTTTATCTAGGTTTTCCTCTTTTTCCTTATTTTCTCCTTTCTGCATCATATTTCCCTTTCCTTTGTGTGTCCTCATCAAAAAATCACACTTCGATTTTGGTTTAAAAAGAACTTTATTTTCTACATCATGCTTACTTACATAGTCTAAGTAAGAGGTTAACTTGATACATCTCATAATCCTCACACACAACCTAAAAATCACACATTCAAATCAACACATCTAAACATCATCCTAGCTGATAGATTGATTGGGATTTTATCACCCAATGAGAAACCGCCTGAAACTCTCCCAAGCCAAAACAATCCTGAAACCAACCCTAGATTTCCTTTTCCTAGGTACCTCGTTATCCATCCCCTTTTTTATTTTTCACACTTTCTTAAATCTAGATAATGAAACTTTTTTTGTTTGACACATTTTCTTATTTCACACCTGGTACTACCTTTTTTTCAAAATTAGAAAATACAACAGTGTGATATGTCTAAGGATACTACCACTTCATACAGTAATATTGAGGCTCCATATTGGATCTCTCAACCCTGAAATGATCATGTTATCCAAATAGATCCTCTTTTCGAATCTAATTCTCTTATCTCCTATCATCCCATCACACCTCGATTGGTTACATCTCTACCTCATGTTCCTTTGGAGACCCATGTGCCTCCCTCTAGCCCCATCTGCAACTTCTTGTGTCATAGACCCCCTGAAACCTCTCAATCCTATCAACCCACTCAACCAGAAGAGTTTATTCCATCTACATATTCTCATATGAACATTATCCTTACTTCAACTGGTATTGCCAATAGAATGCCCATCTAATCACCCCAATCCACCAACATTCACACTTCTCATGTGCCACAACAATCAAATATTTTAATCCAACCCCAAACATCCTATCCAACATCCCATGTGGCTTTAACACACCAAACATCCTTACATCCTTATCCATCCACTCCTTATGTTGTCTAACCAGGACCATCCAACACTTTTCCTACACCTACATCAACCCTAACTACAATCCTCATACCTATCACATCAATTACTACCACTCCTCAAACATCTACCAATATTGATATCTCATCCTTGTCTCCTTCTAGCCCCATCTACGCTTACTTTAATCGTAAAGCCATCTCTCGATCCTACTAATCAATAGATCATATTCCACCCCCATCACCTTATATCAATGACATCCCTACTCCATCCACCATGCATGCCCAACCTTTTCCATCTATTAACATTCCCATACCTCATATGCCTCAACAATCAAACCTTCCCATCCAATCCCAGCCACCTTATTATGATCCCACTTTCCAACATTACACAATCCCATAACCAATTCAATCTCCACCCCTGGGTATCTTCAAATAGCCCTTCCCAAATCCACCATCAACCAATCCACATCTACCTTTCACATCTTACACATTCAATCCTCATGTGATCAATATGATACATCAAATACCTCCATCCTTTCATATCTCATCACCTGCCCTCATCTCATACATTGTGTATATGGCTCCTTTAATACCTACCCCCACATTAACCATGTCCATGATCATCGCACCTATCTCATCAACCTCTACCACCTGTTCCACATCTATATTTATCCCTACCTTTGCCACAACCACATTGACTTTGACTATACCCACATCTACATCAAACACACCTTTCACTACATCATTTAAACCCTTAAATGATCCAATTATACCAACATCATTGTTAATCCCAACTATCTCTCCATCAAAACCACTTCCACACATACCTACATCTTTACCCATGGCCACACCACTTATTTTACCCCAATCTTCTACACCTAATCTTCCAAAATCAACCATTTCCACACCCACACCTCCATCTCCACCTGACACAAAGGGTGTTCATAAACCAACTGCTTCTACATTAATCAATCTAAAACCTACACGATCCACATACCACATACAAACACCTCTCTCTCCATTGATATCCACCTCTGCACTACAACCTTCAGATCCTCTAGTTGAAATTATTGTAATCACTTCTAAGGGTAAACCTTCTCAATCGAAACCTAAACATTCCCAAAATTCTCTCTGGTGTCCTCATAAGAAATTAGATCTTACCTCTCCTCACTAAAACAACATCACAAAATCCATTCCGAGAATGTCCCCATTCATTTTAGGGTTAACCCCTTCATCTAAGATAAATCGCAACAATCAATCTGAATACAAACAATCTAATCCTCCTCAAAAATTCAATTCATCTTCCAAGACACCTAATTTTCCCATCCAATATACATTTGCACCTAAGCCCCAACATCCTGTTAAAACCCATAGGAGTTATATTCCTCTTGACACTTCAATTGGGTCTTATGCAAATATTTTTGAAAATTAACTCGAATATCTGCCATCACACTTCCCCTTATTAAACCTTTTAATCCTTATAGTATGAAACCATCATGGTTCGATCCCAATCTCATATGTACCTATCATCGTGCTCCAAGTCACAACATTGATCATTGTAAGGCCTTTTAGACCATTGTCCATACCTTATTGAGAAAGATGACTTCCTTGTTCAAAGAAACCATACTTCTCCATTCACCACAACCAATCTAATTTGTATCCCATCAATCGGGTTTCTTAATACTCCTTCATCCACATCATCTTCTAGTATCTCCCTGCACATGAAATTTCTTCTAAGGAAGGTACTCTCTTATTTCTTGATATATTTTTTCCTATTAATCACCCTTGTGATCCTCAACCATCCATCCAATCCAAATTCAAGACGATCCCATCTAAATTCTTTCAACATCCACTATCCCATCCCCATCTAATTTTTCCACAGTGATATGATCTCTTTTGCTGGGGGGTATACTCCCCTTGACCTTAAGCATCCTATCCACATCAATTCACTTTTTATTTTTCTAAAAAATCTCCCTCAATGTTGGGGGACTTCACTTTTGACATTTCTTTATTCAACCTCATCCAATTTTTCATCCTCTGTTATGACCATACTCGTCCCTCTCTTGGGGGACCATTTATTTTCATCTTAAGTCCACATTCATGGCGATACTTGTCCTTCCTTTGGGGGGCCATTCATTATTTTTCCAAAGTCCACTTTTGTGGCCATGTTTGTCCCTCCGTTGGGGGACCATTATTTATTCATCATAAGTCCATTTGTGGACATACTTGTCCACTTTTGTGGTCATGGTAAGTCCACATTTGAGGCTATATTTATCTCTCCATTAAGAGACCATTTATTCCCATCATAAGTCCACATTTGTGGCCATATTTATGCCTCTTCCTGGCACCATATTCCCATCCCAAATCCACCATTGTGGTCATGTTCGTCCCTCTCTCAAGGAACCATCTACTTGTCTCATTAGAGACGCATATTTTTTGCTTCCTCAATGAGTAACACATAGTTTTTATCTTCGCTTATCTATCCTATCATGTATCATATTTACAAACCCTCATCCTATCTAAACACAACTTTAATGTCACCCTATCCTCAAATCAAAACATTGCACAGAAATTTTTCCCTCCCTTGATGGTAATCCAGAAGTGAAACCTTTTAACACATTGCACTTGCGACCATTCTACCATTAACATGTCTTCCAATGAGCTCTTAGTCATGTCCTTAGATCATCCCTCCATCATTAGCCTCTTCCATCTTTCATCTTAGTGATTTGGAATTATGTGGTCTACCGTCACTTCCTAGATATGACCTTAAATATGGGCACCATGGCTCTGCCCATAAACATTTTCCTTATGGATATGTTCTCCCTTGTTGGTGAGAAATCCATGATCATTACATCCATTTCCCTTTTATTCACCTATTAAAACCATGCAAAGGGTCCAAGGGTGTCTCTTGTACATTCATTATCCCCTCTTAAGTGGTCTACTTAGCTAGTCCCAGATATCCCCCATGTAAAATTAAACATTCATGGATTCTCAAAAATCAAAGTTATTAAAAAATAGACTACTCCCTTGAAGGACAACTGTTCATGAAAAAATAAAAATAGAAATCATGAAATCAAAAGAAAATCTAATAAATAGACCAATCCCTCGGAGGATGGCTATCATATATATTACTCTTCCATCTATGCTATGTATAAAGTAGACCATACCCTTGAAGGATGGTTACTCTTTTATACTATGTCATTGAAGGCTTCAGACATTGATCAACCTTCAATTTTACTAGCATCTTAAGAAAGATTCCCGCATTGATCAACTTTCTTTTAGTATAACTTCCCAGCATTAATCAATTTTCTCTTTCCCCTTCCCAAAGTTGGGGCATAGTTTTAGGGAACACCAGTTTTGGAGAACCATTTTCCCACGTACAAGTTACATCTCAAACCTGTTACATCTCAAACCCCTTTATCGTGTTGAATTTAGGTTTATAAGTTCATTTCATCCATATTCCTTATGATCTTTGGTATGACCAATTGTCGTTGGTTGCATACTAACATTTCTTTTGGTCACATGTGCCTTGTGTTACCTAGATCCCCTTCTTGTTTACCTCCAATGTGGTTGGAGGCATATTTTTCCTGCACACGTTCCTTGATATGACATAGTTTCATTCATACCCATAGATCCCCATTGTTAATTCAGATCTTATCATACACCTCATCAAACATTATTCAATCTCTCTACACCTCATATGGCCATATTTATTCGGGGAATTTTACTTTATCATTCTCTCTGGCCATACCTCTTTCCCCCTTTGGGCATTGTACTTGATCATTTTTTGCCTGTATAACCATCTATATTCTACCCTTAGGGCATTTTGTTTTCAATATTTTCTATCCCCCCCTTGTCATCTTGAAGTCCAAATTTGTGGTCATATTTAATTTTTCCCTTCGGGCATTTAAATCAGACATTCAAATCATATCCATGTATACTTTCTAAGTCCACCATGTGGCCATACTTATTCCCCCTAGGGAATTTTGATTCTACATTCAAATCCATTCCTTTATTCTCCAAAATTTGTGGCCATATTTATTTTTCCTCCTTCGGGCAGTTATTTTCACAAAAACTATCCAATCTACCCTCAAAGTCCCACTTTTGTGGCCATACCTTACTCCTCCTAGTAGGAAATTTTATTTTGTTCATCCAATCGCTTCCTAAAGTTTCCCTTTGTGGCCATATTTACTCCCCCTTGGGGCATATTATTCCACCCACTTTTTCATTTTGCCTTCTTGGCCATTTTTTGTGTCTTGTGTTGGGGCACCATAACTTTTAATCCTTGTCCCCTATGGACGCATACCTATTCACTTAATTCCTCATGTATGAAGGATTTCACATACCTTTCGCATTTATTTGTGCATACTTTGATGTTTTCTTATAACACATTGGTCATCGCGGCTTGCATCCATATTGCAGTGATCTTCACCCACTCATTCACTCTGTAGAAAATTGTCAATTGTCTCCATTGAGACCATGAAATTAGTCCCTCTACCAATGTGATATTGGAGTCACCACCATAGTTTTTATTATTTATTTTGATCCTTTTTTTCTTGGGGCATCTTGCCTTGGTAGTCCATTTTACCCATTTTTCTTCAACCCACTTCACGCCCTTTATCATCTACCTTTTTCAAACGTGTCATCAATTTCTCTTGGGGTCATAGATCCCCCATTTGAGGAGGAGATCATCATGCACCTTTCATCAATCCTCATTTACCATTAATCTCTCATCATTTTTGTCTCATGGCCTGCTATTGCAAACCACTCAACAAAAAAGGGAAAATGTAGACACCTAAACTCGATATCTATACCCTTGTCTACCCGCATGTGCATGTATTTCACCTTGGTCTTTACCTAGGCCCCCCCTTAATTTAATTCATCCCCCCCTTTTTATTTAATTTAAAATGCCCACTTAATTATCCTATCACATTTAATGCCAATTAATTCCCATTAATTAATTAACCCCAAATTAATTAATTAATTAATCAAATAATATCTCATATGCCCTAACAAACTTTCTATTTTGGATGCTTTTATCCTAACACATACATCCCCTTATTTTTCTAGATTTTTTGTCTTACCTATATTTATTCCTTAACATCCATAAAAATACCTTGCCCACCTACATGCTTTAAAGAACCCTTCCAATCCTGAAGAAAACCTAAATCCTGATCAAATCACAAAAGCAGCCCCATTGGGGAAACTTTCCCCTTAGTCGGCAGCGACCCAGCCTAGTCATCGTCGACCCTATAAAACTATGTTCTTCCTTTCCATAATCAATCAGATGATATGCATAAATACCAAGCTTTCTTGTGACTTCAAGACATTCTCTTGGTTTCCTGATCATCCCTACAACAACTATACAGACCTCTTCTATCATCTTTGAGCTTCACTTACATCACTCGTGATCATCTTACGTGAGATTACCATCATTTTGTATTATCTTATTAAGTTATTATCATATTATTGTTGTTTTGTTTACATCTAACCTTTTGCAGGACCAGATCATCATTAACAACACCTAGAGCTCCATTATCAGCCTTCTCTTTCAGTCTCTTTACTTGCAGGTCATTCTTCTAGCCCATTTCCTCTCAGACTTGCTTCATTCTGCTATAGATATCGTTGCCCAGCTTGATTCTCCATTGAGTTTCCCTCATATCACTGTGTTTTCCATATCCAGAGCCTTCTCCAACCTTTGTATATGTTTTATCTCTACCCCAACTTACTAATCCGACTATCATGTCTCTTTGATTCATCAAAACTAGCCTTTCTGCACCTAGTCATTGTCACCCCACCTTAGTCACCATCAACCCGAGCCTTTTTTGCCAACCAATCCTTCCTAACCCCATTTTTCTACCATCTTATAGTGTTTTCTTCCTTATACTTTCTTCTACATGTTGTATCTAGCATCCATAGGCTTCTACAGCATTGAGTCTGCATTCAGACCCTTGCAAGTTTGCATATTCATCCTCTTTTTTAGATCCACATATCCAGGTCGTCATCAAATTACCTCTGCACAGTTTGGGTCACGAAAATCCAGTCAGGTATTAGTTGATTTACAGTTTATTCAAATCAGATTTGTATGTGCCTTACATTTGTCTATTTCCAGTTTTTGTGTACCTCAGATTCTGCATATTATCCAGTTTAGTATTGTTGCTTCTTATCCTATTTTATCAAAAACATGGGGGTTGACATCCACCAAGGAAGTTAACGCTTCTTGGAACAGGATTTTTTAGGAAACCACCGCATATACCATTTAATCAATATTTTTTTCAGTGATTCTTACTTGCAGGCCATCAAGTTGTAGCAGCAAGGATCTTTCAATAATTTTACGCCCGTTCATCTAAATCATGCATTTAAGGTACCTTAAACCCTTCATGTTTCGAGTTATTTAGTTTTCTTTAGTACTAGCTCATTAACTTTAAAAGGAATGAAAAAATAGATAAACACGCAAGCCTTTAGTTGTTGAAAGAGTTATGGAAATTCAACATCTATTTCACTCTAGACTTTCTTCCATTCATCAATCTCAGGGAATGCTTTCCCATGCACCGCTTCTATAATTCATGGCACTTGGTCAAGTGCTAACTCTTCAACTCTACCCTTAAGCTCTTGGATAACCATAGTCAATTTTGTAAATATCCCTTCAATCGTATCATTGTGCTCCATCACCATATTCTAAAAATGGCTTATATATATCTCTAATTTATCTTTTTTAGACTTGATCAATTCCTTCTTCTTCGTTACCTCAGCCATTACCTTGGCGTGCTCTATCTTATTCATGGGCATATTTTCTTAGATAGCCTTTAGTACTTCCTCTTCATCAATTACCGTGCATGAAGGATCGGGTCACACTTCTGACACCTATTGAAAGCCAACTCAACCTTATTACTTTCCTCTTTGAGCTTCGTGAAAAATCTTCAAGCTCAGTAATTATTACTTCAATAGCTACTTTGTTTGCTTCCTTCTCCTTAGCCATTTCTTTACCAGTTGGTCCTGTACCACTCTTAATGTTCACCAAACTAGGTCCTCTAGGTATTCCATCTTTTCATTATAGTCACTTTTGTCTTGGCTCAGCAAGGTTGGGAATTTACCTAAAATATTCGTTACCATTTCACCAGCCCTGTCATATGCCTCCTTGGTCATCTTTTTCTCCCCCTGAAAGAAATTTCTTTAGGCTATCAATTTATTTCTCTTTCTTCTTCTTATCTTCCATAATGACCCTCATTATAGTCTCAACATCCAAGTTTCTACATGTGACATCCATGGCCATCTTGTTCAAGGCATTGCATGCTTGTTCATTTGTCAAGTACATTGGGTCCATTGTTTTGTACTTCTTTCTTGGCTCGTTCTTTAATTCTATCAGACTAAGGGAGTTATTGCTTACTTCAAATTCAGGCTCCTCCGCATTAGTGTGTAGAATCCAAATAAACATATTTCTTGTGTGTGACACCCCTCCATGCTTTTCCATAAGATCTCGACCAAATAGTTTCTATGTGGGCATAGTGCTCTGGAATCATGCCCTCAATACCTTTTTAGGGTTATCCACAAAGTCCATATGTGGCAACCTTGGTGTCCATCACTTCCTTACTGAATTTTACTTTGTTCTTCATTTCTTCAAGGTAGAAACACTTGTGCTAGCCCCAGCTTTTGTGCCCTTATCTTCCCTAATGACATAAGTATCATTTGTCTCATTTTCCTTGTGCGCCTCCTCCTATATAGGTGTTTCATTCTTATTTGGATTTGTATTCTTCTCCCCTTCCACAGCTGATTGTTTCTGCTCTTCTACCTTCTTCTTTTCTAGTTTCTCAACCCACTCATGCTCAAGCTCCTCTCATAACATTTATCCTTTCTCCTCCTTGTTACATTCATCATTGGACTCTTGATTAGAGACAATAGTTCCTCTGTGCTTGACCTTTTCTTTCTCTAAGTTTTCCTTAAGCGGCTAAGATGTTCTAGCGCCAACACTATATCTTCTCTTGTAATAGATCTTCTTTTGAGAATGATCAAGTCCACATTCCTCCTCTTCCTCTTCCTTAGGAGTGGCTTCGTGCGTTCCCTTAAGGGGTGGTACCACAGGTCTTCCAGGATGTGGGAAGCAAGAATCTGTAACCTCTATTTTGACTCCTCCCTAATTCTTTCGCCTTAACACCATGAAGACTTTGCATATCATCCCCGTTATGGTAACATTCAACTGGGGAATCAAATCTAAAGTGTTAGGCTCTAGCATCTCCAAATACGTAGGCCTCACGTCATACCTTTAGGTTACACGCAAGATGTGTATATAAGATTCAACCTTGTTAGTATCAAAGGTTAACTTCTTTGTGTCCTTTATTTTGTTTACTGTGTACTTGAAGTATTGTGTAAAGAATGTAAACAACAGCTTACACCGAGGGCTCATCTACCCATCCTTCATTCTAAAATGTGCAAGGCTATAGTGCTGTATCAATACAAACTTCGCCTACTCCCCAACCTCTATAGGTAACTCACGCGGAATGCGCCACTCATTTCTAAAGGCCTCTCATAATCTACTATACCATTTATCTATCCTCGCCTTATACATATTTGAAATTTCACAATCACAGGTGTATCCAACAAATTGCATCATGAGGGAATTACTCATAGGTGGATAAACCCACATATCATCATCTAGACCATTTGGAACTCCAATCTCCTATAAGACAATGAGAATGAGGATTGAGCCCCAAGTTATCTTGGCTCCTTCTTCGTTATGTGCCTTGGCCTCCTTCTAGACCATTTGTAATTTATTGCGCAATGTTGTAGTGGGTCATGTTTTCCATTTTTGCACAATATATTAAAACATTTTGTTCACATCTATCCACCTCTTTGAGGCACCCAATTTACAACTTACCAACCTAGCTGCAACCCTAGTTATAGGATATGTGAGGTTATCAATAGTAATTTTCATACCTCCTTTTTCATATTACAATTGAGTGGCCAATTCTTCGATCTTCACGTTAGCACATAGGTCCAAATATATTTCCTCCCATGTACTCATCAAACCTGTGACTTGTTTGATGAGTTGAGCTATAATTCTCATTCTATGGCCCATAAAATAGAATAAGTCCTCATGCACCCTAGACATGAGCCACTGGAACAAATGTGTAGGCTTTGTGAAGAAGGCTGGGTCAAACAACTGGAGAACCCCTACCTTCTCCAAATTCCTTGATACTAAATAATCTAGTACTTTCCCTGCTTCATTTGTCCCCAGAATCTTTTGTACCATCTTTACCTTCAATGTCGCTTTGTGCCCTGGAGCCCTATGGTTGTATTCGTTGATCTTACACTTGGTGAGTTGTGATTTCCAAGTCTGAACCCTAAGGGCTACGTTATGGATATTATATTTCCGATTAAATGTCCTCTAAAGGTTCCTCTACTTCAACCTTAGCCCTCTTCGTGTGATGCTTTCTTTTGATCTTTGGTGTCATTAGGTCTTCAAATTTGTGCCCTAGGTACTTTGTCTCATGATAATTTCTTACTTTACTATTGAGTGTTGCAAATCCTAGCTGTACAACTTCTTCCCATAAACCCTTCTGCACATGCCTCAATGTTTCTTTCCACTGCTATCTCAAACTTCTCTTCTCACAAGGAGCTACACACAACTACGCACGCTACTCTAGATTACTTCTCACTTCTCTTTCTCTATCGCTCTAAGTCACTCAATAGCTTAATTACTCAAATTCTCTTGAAGACAAGGTGGCAAACAACTCGACTAACCCCCTTTTATACCTTTCTCATGTGCCATCGAATTATTTTTTCCACTTTTAATCACACTTTTCCTTTCTTTAAAGATTTTAAGTTATTTCTCTTAATAAAACACCTTTTCCACTTTTTACTTTATCACTGAATCCTCATTTTACATGCTACATTCTTAACCTTCTGGCCCACCTTACTACCTTTCAAGTCACAGACCTCCTTACGCATGCCTTCCTGTGCCGAAGTACATATTCCTCTGTGTCATATACCAAGTAGTTCCCCATACCACTGCCTACCTTACGTTACACTGTGTAATCCTTCTCATCACATGATCTTCAGTCTAAGAAATTTCTTCAAGAGCACCTTCATCCTTAGCACCTGTGGCACCTTATTTTTCTGCATTAGTCTTCTGGAGAACACCCCACACTATTTTTTCTCTTCCACGTACTTGTACCTGGTTCACCCCACACTAAAATTATGTGCAATCCTCTGCGCACAAACTCAATAAATAGTAATTAACTTCCTACGCGCACGCGCGCATATTGCAACACAATAGAGAAATACGAAATAACAAAGCATACTGATGATTGAAAAGACACTCATGAAAGGGAAATCTAATCTAAATGGCAATATTTCCTTATTATAAACACCAAGAATGTTTATTTATAATAGGGCTTCAGCCTACTCCCATTGAAGTAACCCGGAAACATGGTTCCATGTAGCGCATGCAACTAACAAACACCTGATTTAAGAATCTTATTTACTACAAAAGTTCCCAACCAATGCAACTTTAATTTTCCTAGATGACATAAAAATTTGGAGTCATAGAGAAGGACCATCCTTCCAACTACAAATGTCTTGTTCTTAATGTGCCTATCATGCCAAGCATTATGTCTTGAATTCTCATTCTTCTCGCTCCAACATGCAATGGTGCACCACTCATCTAATTGCATTAGTTTATCAATGCGCTCTTCAAGATTTTTTTCATCATCCATCCCTCCTATGCATGTAATACGTAGGGATGGTAACATGAATTCAACTAGTAACATCGCCTTCACACCAAACACCAACTGAAAAGGTTTGGCTTTATTTAACCTTAAATAAGTGGTCCTATATGTCCAAAGTAAGAGTTGAAACTTTATCATCCCAATATTTTCTTCTGACATCACATATTTTTGTCAAGTTCTATCCTAAGATCTTATTAAAATCATCTACAGTTCCATTGACTTGAGGGTGTTAAGGAGTTGTTTTATGGTGTGCCACCATAAACTATGCCAATAGGATTCTTGTTGTCTCATTCAAAAAATGAGTTCCTCTATCACTTTTCAAGCTCAAAAGACATTCATACCTGCTAATAATATTTTCCCATAAAAATATTGTTGATGTATAATCCTTTACAGGTACTACATATGCCGACCTTGTTAGATAATCTATTTAAGTAATAATATAGCACGCGTCAGTCCTGCGGACAGGTGTTGAAATAGGATCTACAAGTAAATAACCCAATTTTCAAAAGTTTTTGCGCTTGTAATAGGCCGCAATGACATCTCATTTCTATTTCCAGTCTTTTCAAGGTGTTGGAAATGATCACAAGCCTTAACAAAATCCTTAATATCCTTGTACAAAGTTTCCCATCAAAGGCCAACCATTAGGATCTTATGTGCGGTAGCATCACCTGCATAATTTTCTCCTACTATTCCACCATGAGCCTCTTCCATAACAACGTTGCACTCATATTCCAAAACATAACGGAGTAAAACATCATCATAGCCTAACTTGTACAAAATTCCATTAATCCTCTAATTAGGTGGCGCGCATATAGCAAGTTGTTTTTTCTCCAAAGTCGTCATCCCTTCAACTTCCTGTCTAGTGCACAAGAATACAACAATATCCTCAAATTCTACATGCAAGTGGTTTAACCTGAATAATTGTGTATCTGGCATAGTGTATTCTATGCTAAGTGCATCCTTGCTAGAGTCTATCCTTGATAAATGATCAGGCCCAGAATTACTCTTTCCTTGTTTCACAATAACTGTGAAATCAAACTCTTGAAATAGAAGTATCCATCTACATATGCACAATTATAAAATAGTATTTTTGACTAAGTACTTGAGCATCATATGATCTTTATAGAAAATAAACAGGGTTGCCAACAAGTATTGTCTGAATTTATGTAGCACGTAGATCATAGACAAAGCTTCGCACTCAATGGTTGTGTAATTTTGTTCCGTAGGTGGCAACTTCCTGCTTGCAAAACAAATAAGATGATCCAAAATTCCTTCCCCTGGTTGCACCAAAATTACACCAATCACCATTCCAAAACCATCAACATGAACATGAAAGGGTTTTTCTCACAAAGGAAATAACAAAATCTGTGCAGTGTTAAACCTCTCCTTCATTGTTTCAAATGTCTATTATTGTGTGTCACCCAATAAAATTTTCCTTTAGCCTTCAATAATTCTTCCAAGGGCGCGGTAATCTTTGCATAGCCTTTAATGAATTTCATGTAATACCCTATATGTCCCAAGAATCCACGCACCTCACTTTGATTGTTAGGTTCTTCTAGGCCTAAGATCATAACGATCTTGGTTGGATCTATCAATAATCCTTCCTTGCAAATGATATGCCTGAGTAAAGTCGAAAAGGGAGTAGCAAAGATGCATTTCTTAATATTAGGGGAGATTCTCAACTACCTACACCTCTCAAACATAAGCCTTAGATTATCACAGTGATCCTTAACTAAGTTATACATTGTCCAGTCATCCAAATACACCTAAAAATTTATGAATAAATTCTTAAAAATCATGTACCACAATGCATGAGAACACTGCTGGCGCATTTTTCAGTCCAAAGGGCATAACTGTATATGCAAAAATTCTCCACTCAGTGGTGAAAATTATATTTTCCTAGTCTTCCTTTGCAATGCGCACCTGGTGATAACCCTAAAACCCATCTGTAAAGGAATATATCTCATGCCTAGCAACTCCTTCAAATATTTCTTATGTGAACAAGTTGGGAAAAGGATCTATAACACATGAAGCATTGAGCTCTCTATAAACTACACAAATCCTTATCCTCCCATCCTTCTTAATTCTTATTACCATGGGGCTAACCCACTCATATTTTTCAATAGGCTCAATTATTCTATACTTGAGCATCTTATCAATTTCCTCCTTCACCTTCACATGTAGATTATGATTCATCCTATAAGGCATCTTCCTAACCGGGCCCGCACCTTCTTTCAATTTGATCTTCATCTCACCTAAGGAAGGGTGTACTCCCTTTAAATCATGATAACCCCTCGGGAATAAGTCTTGAAAATTATACAAGAGGTCAATAATTTTTGTTACTTCCTACTCTGACTAGTAATCACCAATAATGGCCTCCTTGGGCTCATCGTCAGTACCAATGTTAACCTTCTTTCTCTTTATGGGATCATGGTACGCGCACGCCTTCCCATTTGTAGTGTCCATAACCTCACACAAACCTTTAGTGTGGTTAATATCTAGGTTATAAACTTAATCATCCTCTATCATAAATACCAATTTACCCTTTTATTTTTCCTTCCAGAAGCACCTCAAGATCTAGCTCACCAAACAGCTTCAACATGATCTCTTCAACCTTCACACTATCTCCAAAATTAATGTGTCTCATGATATGTAATGCTTCATGGATTGGAGGCTTAGTAGAAAGTAATAAAATGTTTGAATCATACTTGTAGTAAGATCTTTCCAATTTTTGGTCTCCCTTTTCAGTTTATCATGGACATATCATGCGCGTGCGTAGCCATGGAGTGTGGAATAGAAAGTATGTACCTAAAGTGATGGTGGTAAGGACTCTTTGCCCTGTACCCAATATCTCTCACACTCATGGATGCGATGAGAGGTAGGAGACCTCCCATGAAATATGCATGTTTATGTGGGTACATCGCTTCGAGTAAACCTGGTGGATAAATTGATTCTCACTTCTCGCCACTCCAAGAAGCCATCTATGTGTTTCCCATTAGCGCATTATTGTCCCATGCAAGGTATAGACAAGAATATTTCTTCTATCCCCTTGATTTTTCAATTGAGTATGCATGGCATGTAAGAATGCATCGGGTTCCCTTTACCAGTATACCTTGGTACCTGAGTAAATCCTAACTGCCTCACCATGCGCAGCCTAATCATCCTAGTGACTTGTCCTTTGACTTCATGCGTGACCATCTTGTATGTTCCATGAGCTCAATTATCACAAGCGACACTAGTGGTGTCACTTACAGACTGCGTGTCTTCCCAATGAAGCATTCCCTCCTTGGATGGTTCTAAATTCTCTGGATTATGTACTAACTATACATATATCCTATTGAGATTGTCCTTGCTTAATGGTTCAACATAGGGCTCAACCTTCTTTTCAAACAGATGTATAATCACACGCTCCTCATCATTCTTAAAAATGATGTACCTGTTATTAAAGCATAGATTTGCATTGTTTACATAGCACCAAGGATGCCCAAGTAATGTTGGGAAGTTGTCCGCTTTAACAAGTTACAATACCTCAAAGTCCCTAGTAAACTTGGCTCCTTGAATAGTAATAGATGCATCCTTCAGGACCCCAATAAGCATAGCCCTAATTTTATTTTCCATATACAACACATTCAAAGATGGGTGCAACATTGGTCTACCCATCCAGTTCCATTCATCCAAGGTCAATACATTTACTTTCATGCTTATATCAATTAGTATGTTGTGTAATAACCACCCATCAATTATTGCATCTAGTGTAATCTCTTTATCAAATTCATGGTTCTGATGTGGTAGATTTGTGTGAAGTATCTTCCTTTCACACTCAAAGCCATCGCATGGTACCTTTTCTTGTAGCCATCCCCCTAGCAAAGGAATTATATTCTCCTAGCGCAACATCTTGCACACCTCCTTCAATTCATCCACATCCTTCCACGGGAGTTCAACTTTCCTTGCATGTTCTCTCTCACACGCATGTTCTTTAAAGCATTGTATTTCTCCCTGAAGTTCCCTAATGACTCCCATCATCTCTTGGTACACTTCCTTCTAGTACAAAACATCTAGATATTTAGCATGTATCACTTCCTCCCATATAATGAGTGGCTTAGCCTTTAGAGGCTCACATGTGCATGCAGCCTCAGTGCATGTGGTAACCTTTACTATCTGTAGTGTCAGATCAGGTGTCAGATTAGACATCCACTGATCAGTAACGGCTTATTGTACCTTTATCATTCTCATGCCCTTTTCCTTCTTCTAATTCATGCACATGTGTTCATAAAGCTCTGAACAATCTTCTAACTTGTGTTACTTTCCACACGATGAGAAATTTGTATTCTAAGGGCACTCACATTAATAATGATCAGGGTATCCAAAAAGTATGACAAGTCCCTTGCATGAACCTACCTCTACAACCACTGTGACCTCGGCCTCTATATCCTCCTCAAAAGCCTTCATTCATGTTATCTTTATTGTTGAGCCCTTCATTATGTTGTCCTTCTTACTCCTTGGATTCACTCGCCACACTAGTTTGGTGCACTCCTATCTCAATGGCTTCATGACTATGATCGATCAATCTATAGTCAATGGTGTCATGAGTACGGAACTTACAAATATTACAATACATGGACACATTTTTCTGAATAGCACATTGTAAAAGAGGGAAATCCCAGACATCATGGTTCAGATGACAAACTTCACAATCTAGTAACAAGGCACGCACTGACTTACGTGGGAAACTGTCTTTAGTATGTCCTTCAACCTCATAATATGTGCACCATATACCACTGTGTGTCTCATGAGCTGAGTTAATAGAAACTTTTTCCAATTGTTTTTCTATAGTCATTATCTATGCCTCCAAAAATGGACTTACTCTAGTATCAACACTCCCAACAACCTCAGTGTGTAGAGTTGATTCCAAGGCCTTGCACAAATCAATGTATGTCTTATGAGATAAATCTTTGTAGAACGAAGTCAGCAATCCTCCAACGAACCACTATGCATGTTGATTGGGATGAATATCATTTGACAATTTGGACAATAGAGTATTGAAATATGCATCATACTCCATCAGACTTTAAGCTAATCCTTGCTTAATATCCTTGATCGCATTGATACTCTACTGATCAAATTCTAAAATATGAAACTCAGTCAGAAATGTATAATGCAAAGCATCATAATCCACCACAGTCTGATGTGGTTCATACTTCCTATACCAATTATGTGCACACCCTTGAAGAGTAGTGATAAACTAACTTTCTTTCCTATCTAAGGTAATAATTCCCTTAGCGTTCCACAATATCTCACACTTGTGCACATACTTTGTTGCATTCAATTCCTCTATATTCTGGAAAGAGAAGAGACATATCATAATAAACTTTTTGAGGTTGATGTGGGGGTTACGAGGGATGTGGACCTTGTCCACAAGATCTAGAGCCAGAACCTCCACCAGTATTACCTCCTGATCCACCTGATGCCCCTGATCCTCCTGCACCCCTTACAATGGGTTGAAGACTAGTTGACATGCTCCTTTGTGTCCCAATTGTAGTACTAAATTAGACACCTATTGTCTACATTTTTGTAGTTGCTACTGAAGTACTAAATGTTATGCATGCCAACATTCTATCCTGATGACATGCCCGAAAACAACCCTACAACCAAACTTCCAAACAACGACATGAACTACGTTGCCATAGTTATACGTGTTGTATGATACACTTCTGAATTTACTAGAAAATGATATCTACCCAGAGTTGTTTGCTTACCTACACTAGTCTATTTCTCAATGACCAATTTTGGATTTGGAACACCAAGCGCAAGGGGTAGGTAGCTAGGTGGGATTAGATGTGCACATGCGATCCCCATGCTCTCCTCTAATTCCCTCTCATCCAAAGTTGAAGGGGATTCTCTATTGCACTTACCCAATATGCGGAGAACTAGATGTTGTGGATCGTCGTCTTCTGCGAGAACTTTAAATCCTTCATGAGCCATATCTCTCCTCAACTTCTTTGACTCTACAAATTCCCTTGTTGTCTCCCTTTCTCACACTACATTATATATGAGTCATCTTTCCTCTCTTTGTCTTTCTACCACTAGGTCTACCATATTTCACCACACTTGTTCTTACCCCTGATGCAGTGGGGATTTAGCTAGCCATATGGAGCTGCTCTAAATCCAACTCTATGATTAAAAAAAGTCTAGTAATTTTCTTACGTCCAGAGCTTCAGCCTATAACTCCAACACTTTCCTAATGCATATGCTGACAACCATTCATACAACTCTACTAGAAAGAATTTGAAGAACATCCCATATAGCACATCATATAGATTATTTTCCACCCACCAGTGTGCATCGAAATGAGGTCCAATGTTATATCTCTGCACAAAATTATCTTGTTCATCGTCTACCCAACTTTCAATGCTCTCTAAATTTGATCAATACACCATTTGCATGCAATATCCTGGCAGAAAGGTTCAAAAGAGGTCCCGGCAACAGAACCAAAATGTAGTATTTAATTTCCACTTAATTTTTATGCACGTTGACACCTCATTGAAAAAAATCTAACACTCACTCGAAGCATGTGAACCTACCAGGTCCCTCCTTTGTGTTGTCTTGTCAAGATGTTAGCATGCATATCCATATTAACCATGTCAAAGCATACATTCAAGTGCAGATTATTATAGATATAGTATCATGAGCTTGGGATGGAAACACATGTAATAGGTAAACATAATGGATCAAATAAACACTAAGATCAATTACACCATGATATCACAATATTCATATACATCAATGACCATAATCCAACCATTATGATCCATTCATAACATATTTTTACATAACAAAAGTTGATCACATAACAATCAATACTAGTGAATATATAGTCATGCACGCAAGTACATCAAAGCAATATAACATCAATGATTCCTTCTCTACATGGTACTTGAAACATTGACATATAACGTATATATGGGGGTGGGTACTTTCCCTTTACCACCCATGCATTCTCAAAATTGATTGCATGCCCAAAATAGACATATGTTAACAATTGTATGTTTTTCTATCAATCCTAATAATAGATTAATCCTATAAATAAACTCCGCTTTAATCGTATTACTAGACCAATCCATTCATGACCTTTCATCTTCACCCTTCGTGTTCTCTTACCCAAAATGGACCTTACTTTTCTCTAGATATGAATCGTTGTTTGATCGACACTCCAACTCGTTCTTTTCTATTTTTATCCTATGGTCAAAAAAATTGGCTAAGTCTAAGAGGTCTCTTGTTTAGGCACGAGCCTTCGCGCACTATCCATTTTGCTCTATGTGCACCCCTTTGCGCCTGCCTTGCGTGGGCCATCAATCCCCGTGCACAACATGTACTTAGTCAAAATATCCATGTAACATATTACAAATTCAGACTGAAAGGCAACTGAATTCGCCACTACTCTTCAAGGGCATGCGCATAGATGATATAGGAAGTATGATTCACATTAGATTGTAGTAGACTATGATGCTTTGTGTACAATGTTTCTAGCTGAGTTCCACATTCCAGAGTTTGAGCAAAAAAGAATCAACGCACTTAAGGATATCATGTATGGTTTATTATAAAGTGTAAGAGAGTATGACACATGTTTTAAGACATTGTTATCTAAATTATCTTATGCAATCCATCTAATTCATCATGCACAACAATTTATTGGGGGATTGTTGAATCCATTCCTAAGGGCATTATCTGATAAGACGTATAACGATCTGCATGAGGTATTGGAAGAAGCTATACGT
The DNA here is from genome assembly GCA_019776745.2 of Taxus chinensis. Classification (NCBI taxonomy): domain Eukaryota; kingdom Viridiplantae; phylum Streptophyta; class Pinopsida; order Cupressales; family Taxaceae; genus Taxus; species Taxus chinensis. The sequence goes on from CM034151.1 coordinate 20,453,186, forward strand.
GTTAAGGTTGTTGACAGTGTGGACATAGGAGTTAACACTTTTCTGGAGGCACAAATAGTAGTTATGGTGAAGCAGTTAGAGAAGCTCTCTGCCAACTATGTGCATGAGACTAAGAGTGGTATATGGTGCACTAATTGTGAGGTTGAAGGGCACACTGAGGATAACTACTCCCGCAGGATAGTGTATGTGATGTTGTAGTCTTACGAGCTTTGTCATAAGAACCATGATATGTGAAATTGCTCACTCTTACACCACACGATTATGAAGAATGTGTCCATGTATTGTAAGATTTGTAATGCCCATACACATGATACAATTGATTTTCAGCTGATTGATTGTATCCATGAAGCCATTGAAACAAGATTACACTAGACTAGTGTGGCGAGTGGATCAAAGGAGAAGGAAGGATAGAAAAATGAAGAGTGCGGCAATGGAGATAATCAAAATGATGAATTCTGAGGAGGATATAGAGGTTGAGGTCATGGTGGTGGAAGAGGTAGGTTTACGCGTAGATTTTGTTACAATTTTAGGTCCCCTAATCATTAGCATCGTGATTTTTCATAGAACATAGTTTGCTCATGATGTGGAAAGGAGATAAGTTAGAGGATTTTCCAGACCTATATGAGCACATGAGTAAGGCCAAGAAGAAGGACAAGGGTATAGGGATGATTAAGGTCCAGTGTGTGAATATTGATCAATGGATGCCCAAGAAGATGTCTTATCTAGAGTTGTAGCCTATGTTAGTAACTACTCACGTGGAGGCAACACATGCACGCAAGACTCCGAAGGCTAAGCCCCTCATTAGGAATGAAGATATTATACATTATAAGTATCCAGATGTTGCACATCAAAAGGAGGTCTATCAAGATACTATGGTTGTAACCGGAGAATTACATGGTGAGATTCAGTTCTTGAAGGGGTAAGCGCATGTGAGAGAGTGCGCGAAGAACATTGAGATCCCACAAAGTGAAGTGGATGATGTAAAGGAGGTATGTAAGATGTTACGCCAGGAAAATATCATCCTATTGCTAGGTGAATAACTACGTGAGAAGATACCACATGCTAGAATTGAGTGCAAGTGACATATATTACATGCAAACTTACCACCTCATAACCATGAGTATGATAAGGAAATTACTTTGGATGCAATAATTGATGGGTAGTTGGTAAGTAATATTTTGATAGATATAGGCGATGAAGTGAATATATCAACTCTGGATGCATGGAATCAGCTCCCCTACATTACAACCATCTTCAAATATGTTGTACACAAAAAATAAGACTAGGGCTATACCTATTGGGGTTTTGAAAGATGCTATTATTACAATTCAGGGATCCAAGTTTACTAGAGACTTTGAAGTATTGGAGCTTGCTGAAGTAGACAACTTTTGAACACTACTTGGGCAACCTTGGCGTTACACACGAATCATGCAGACCTACGCTTTAACAAAGGGTACATCAGCTTCGAGAATAAGGGTGAGCATGTGATTATAACCTTGGATGATGCAAGAGCTAATCCTTATGTCGAGCCTTTGAGTGAAGAAGATTTAAATAGGATTTATGCACACATAGTACAAGACCCTAAGACTGTAAAACCATCCAAAGAAGGTGCCTTCAGTGGGAAGACACGCAGTCGATCAGTGACACCACAAGTGTTTCTTGTGATAACTGGGCCCATGACAAGTACAAAATTGTTGGGCACGAGATGAAGGGGAGAGCAACTAGAATGATCAAGCCGCGCATGGTTAGGCACATGGGAAGAGTTCAGTTACAAATATATATTGATAAAGAGAAGGTTGTATCTTTCTTACATGCCATGGAGGATTGATAGAAGAATGAAGGTGATCAAAGAAACATGTTGATTTATACCTTGCGCAAGACTACAACGTGCTGGTGGGTGATATAGAGAGACAACTTGTTGGGTTGGTGAGAAGTGAGAATCACCTTTTCAACAAGATTCATTCATAGCAATGCACCCACACTTATCCATGTGTATGATGGAAGTACTTCTTCTTTGGCTCATGTCCATAATTGTGAGAGAGTATGGGCACAAGGTTAGGAGGATTTACCACCATCTATGTGGGTGTATAATTTCTATTCCACTTTTTGAGGCTCTATGCGTGCCTGGTATATGCACACAAAGCTATAACAAGAGACTGCAAGTTGGGGAGATATGACTACAGGTATGGTCCATACATTTGATTATTTTTCTAACAAACCTCTAGTACATGAAGCATTTCAAATCATGGAGCGCATCACATTGGGGGATAGCACAAAATTAGAAGAGCTCGTACTTGAATTGCTTGGAGACACTTTCGAGGTGCGCTTGGATCCATCAAAGATAGAAGAGATACAAATGAGTCATGCCTAGAAGGAGAAATAAAAGGGAAAACTGGTATACATGATTGATGATGAAGACGTGGAAAACCTAGAAATTAACCACACCAAAGGTGCATGTGAAGTAATGGATATAGTAGATGATAAGGCTTGCGCGTACCATGTGCCCATGAAGATAAAGAAGGTAAAAATTGGCATTGAATATGTGCCCAAGGAGGCCATTATTGGTGATTATTGGTCAGAACAGGAGGTCTTGAAGATTATTGAGATTTTGCGTGACTTCCAAGAATTTTTTCCACAACGTTACCATGAGTTGAAAGGAGTGCACCCCTAATTGGGAGAAATGAAGATTAAGCTAAAGGAAGGTGTGTGCCCAGTCTGGTAGAGGCCTTATAGGATGAATCTAAAATTGTGCATACAGGTTAAGGAAGAAATAAATAAAATGCTTAAATATTGAATCATTGAGCCAGTTGAAGAGTCTGAGTGGGTTATCCCATGGTAATTAGTATCAAGAAGTATGGGAGGATTAATATTTGTGTGGACTATAGAGAACTAAATGCTTCATGTGTTATAGATCCTTTTCCCACACCTTTTACAGAAGAAATCCTTGAAGGCATTATAGGGTGTGAAATTTACTCCTTTATTGATGGATTTTCAAGATATCATCAGGGGCACATTTCGTGTGAAGACCAAGAGAAGACCACATTTTCCATTAAATGGGGAAGATTTGCATATATAGTTATGCATTTTATATTGAATAATGTCCCCGTTGTGTTTTCGTGCATTGTTGAGAAAGCTTTCCATGATTTTATTCACAAGTTTTTACACGTGTATTTAGATTATTCGACTTTCTATGGTTTAGTCAAAGATCATTGTGATAATATGAGGCTTATGTTTGAACATTTCTCTTAATATTAAAAATTGTATCTTTGCTACACTCTTTGGTACCTTGTTTGGACACATTATTTGTAAAGAAGTATTATTGGTGGTTCTCACAAAGATTATAGTAGTTTTAGGGTAGGAGGGACCTACAAATCAGAGTGAAGTGCATGGATTTTTGGAACATACTAGCTACTATATAAAATTTATCAAAGGCTAGACAAATATTTTCACTCCCCTGGAAGACTTGTTCAAGGTGAAAGGAAAATTTCATTGGGGTGACGTGCAGCAATAGGTGTTTGAGATGTTGAAGGAGAAGACTACCACCATACCAATCTTACACTTTCATTCTTGGAAAAAACCCTTTTGTGTGCATGTTAATGCCTTTGGTACAACTATTGGTGTTGCCTTAGCACAACCTAGAGATGGAAATGTGGATCATCACATATGCTTTGCAAGTAGGAAGTTGACACCCATGGATCAGAATACACTACCACTGAGTGCAAGGCATTGTCTATGATCTACGCACTTCATAAGTTTCATCAATACTTATTTGCGACACTGTTTTTCTTTTATACAACTCACATTACCTTGAATTATTTAGTGAATAAGTTGATTTTGCAAGGGCACATTTGTAGGTGGATTATTCTATTACAAGAGTTTGACTTTACCATGGTGGTAAGGCCAGGAAAGAGTAATTCAAGACCCGATCACATGTCACGCATTAATTCTGGAGAAGAGGCACAAAACATTGAGGATATCATGCCCAATGCACATATTTTAAGGTTAAATCATGCACCGAATCACTTGGAGGATATTACAGTATTTATGTGCACTAGATAGGCACCTAAAGGCATAAAGACATTAGAAAAAAAGTAGTTTGTCATTCAAGTTACACCTTATCAATTGATTGGAGGTAACTTATACAAGATGGGGAAAGATGAGATCTTGCTTTGTTGTGTACTTGAGCATGAGTGAGAAGATATTATAGAGGAAGCTCATGGAGGTATAGAAGCAGGAAATTATGCAAGTGATGCGATTGCGCATAAGATCCTCATGGTTGGAATTTGGTGCGAAACTTTGTACAAAATTTTTAAGGCTTTTTTGAAAGCTTGTGATCATTGTGAGCACATTAGAAAGCCTGATAATAGAGATGAAATGCCACTTAGATTGATTGCAAGTGTGGAACCTTTTGAGAAGTAGCCATTGAATTTGTAGGACCTATTACACCACCCATACGTAGGACTAGAGCATGTTATATAATCACTTATATTGACTATCTCACAAGGTGGGAAGAGGTTGCGCCTGCCTACGAAGGATTATATTGTAGCTACAACAGCATGGTTCCTATGGGAGAATATAATTACCAGGTATGGTTGTCTACTAAGCTTGACTAGTATAAAGGAACTCATTTCTTTAATGATACAATCAAAATTTAGTTGGCCAAGTTTATGGTAACACACCATAAAACCACCCCTTATCACCCTTAAGCTAATGGTATTGTAGAAGCTTTCAACAAGATTTTGGGAAAAACATTGACAAAGATTTGTGATGTTGGAAGAAAGGACTAGGATGATAAAGTGTTATCTCTACTTTGGGCTTACAAGACCACTTATAAAATATTGAACAAGGCCACACCATTCCAATTGGTTTTTGACACGGAGGCGGTACTACCAATTGAATTCATGGTACCCTCCCTGTGTATTGTGCATGCAGGTGGACTAGATGATGGACAAGTTATTCATGAGTGCATTGATAAACTAATGCAACTAGATGAGGGGTGAACCATTGCGCATTGGACTTAGAATACTGAGAAGGTGTGACTGAAGGCCTCACATGATAGGAACATTAATAATAAGACATTTACAAATGGACAAATGGTCCTTCCCTATGACTCCAAGTTTGCGTGCCATCCAGGGAAGTTGAAAGTGGATTGGTTGGGACCTTTCATAGTAACGAAGATACTTGAATCAAGTGCATGTCAGTTGTAGGCGCTGGATGGCACCATGTTTCCAAGTTATTTCAATATGAGTAGGTTGAATCCCTACTATAAATAAGCTTCTTGGTGTTTGTAATAAGACAATATTTCCACTTAGATTAGGTTTCCCTTTCATGTTTTGTTTTTACATTTCAGTGTTTTTGTTTTGTTTTCCTTGTTTTTTGTAATAAGCACGCTTACGGGTAAGAATGTGATTACTATCTATTGATTCCATGCATAGAGGATCGTGCATATATTTAGTGTGGCATGAACCAGGTATAAATGCATGATAAAGAGACCTTGTTGGTACTTTGAAGTAGGGATGAAGATGTGCACGTGATGGTAGAAGGATGGTGTGCTGATTGCAGGGTGCGTACATGGGAAAAGAGGAAATAGGTGTCACAAGAATGAGAAGGATGGTGATAATAAGAAAATTTCTCAAATTGAATACCACACGAAGAAGGATCTCATAGTCTAACATGAGGTAGGAAGCAACATGATGAACTACTCAGTATATGGCGTAGAGGATTATGTACTATAGTGCAAGGAAACGCACATGAGGAGGTCTGTGTCCTAGGAAGTAGTGAGCACACAGGTTATGAATGCAGCGCGTAGAAGGAAGTACTGGAAAAAGCGTAAAAAACAAAAAGCATAATTAAATTTGTTGTATGGTGGTAGGTGAGGAGCAATCAATGCGATAAAAATTTGAAAACCTATAAAAGGGGCGTTGGGCTGAGTTCATTTTAACCTTACCTTGTGAAGAACTTAGGCATGTTCAAGAGTGAATTTGTGTAATTTCTTGTGAATCTGAGAGAAAACCAGATGAATCAACTGAACCAACTTAGATAAAGTACATGGTCGAGTAGGGAAGATCCTTCATAGGAAGTTTGAGGTTTGAGTATGACATGGAAGGTATTTTTCAAGAAAACAAGGGTTTACAGGGTTCTCTATATAGGGTTTATAAAATTCGGGCACATATTTGAGAAAAGAGAACAAGGTAAGGAGTATATTCAGCACAGAAATTTAGAAGCAAGGAATTAAAGGCACCTAAGGCATAGAGGAGTAGCAATCTCAAAGTTGGTATTATTGTGTGACATGGCACCTAGGAAAGAAACAATTGTGTTGCAGAAGGGAAAAGGAAAAGGAAAAGGAAAGGTTAAGGAAAATTTTGTGGCTCATGATGTGCAGGAAGAGTGGTACTCTGAGATGTAATACCTAGAAGGAGTACTCGTGGGGAAAGATTTATCGCTCATATGCAAATGCGCACGAAATAGATATTTAACTAATTCAGAAGACAAATGAGAGGATTGTAGATGACAATCCTATTTATGATTATAAGGGTTATCAAAATTTGTAGAGCATGGGAGTTCTTCATCTCTATGAGATCCCTTACTTTGGAAAACCTGAGCAACTATATCATTGGCTTATGTCGCGCGTCCATGAGGAATTTTTCAACTTCGTAGGAAAGAGGATGTGCCTTACCGTGACATTTATTGGAAAATTTACTGGCCTTCAGAGCACATGAACAATTATTTTAGTGGACTTAAAAGATGATCATGAAGTTAAAAAGATTGTTACTGCAATGAAGTACCAATGAGGAGGGTGCGCCGTGCATATTTCTAAGCTCGCTGATCCTTTTATCAAAATGGTCATGCATTTACTTATAAAATTGGATGGGCAGGAGAGGTGGGACCAGGTGAACAACTGATGGCTTTATATCGCAAAGAAGATAGCTTACTATTTATAACCTTGTTGGATTTCTAGTATAGGAGATTATTGAGGAAGCACTCACCAGGGATAAGATCACTTTTGGAAATGTCTTGTTATTGATTTTTTTCTCTAAAATTGGGGTACCTAATGGGCTAAATGAGATCATATGGAGGTTCCCTCTAGAAAATACATCTCCTACAAAAAAAATGGTTGACTACACTTGCGATGGCATCAATAGCACATATAAGACCAGGGTGGATAACTGGTATAAACGGATGGGTGAGGTGTTTAGACAAGAATGGCACATTCTGAGTGAGTTACCTTCGCAGTTGGAAGGGAAGGTGAAATTTGCAATTTATCAGCACTTCTACCTTGGCAGGTTTTATTTGAAGGATGGGTTAGTATTTGGAGGCAACAAAGGTTTATATCTATTTTAAGCCAAGGATGGTTAATGGAAAATACGTAGAAGATGACCTGAAGATCCCAGACACACCTATGGGAAAGAAAGCGATGGGATAGAAGAGAACGTGCAAGGATACTCCTCCTAATAAAGAAGAAGAGGAAAAATGAAAACTGACTCTGGTGAAGAGTGCAAGTACAAAAAAGGAACCAACACCTAAGGAGTCTGACCAAGTGCAAGTACCTCAAAAGTAACCAAGAAGCCACCGAAGAAGAAGTATCTAGTGAAGAAGAAACCAAAGATAGTGTCTAGTGAAGACAAAGAGGAGGCTATGAAAAATGAAGAGGAGGAAGTATTTCAAAAATACCCCTTAGTTCATGAGATTGAGGAGTCAGATATAGAATAACATGATATGCATCATGAGGAGATCCAATTCAAGGAACCATAGGAAGAAGGCCATGGAATGCTTATTACTTAGATTTTAGAGGAGAAGCAAGGGTATACGGAGGAGTGTAAATTTGAGTGTAGTATTGAGCATGAGGTAGAGAGCATTGTAGAGCGCATTATTGAGCATGTGGAGGAAGAAGAAAATAATATGGGTGAATAAGAAGCAAGTGATGCAGAGAACTCCCTTGCATTTGGATTTTCGACAAGGACTTGTGGGTTGAACATAAATCCAATAAACACACCTAGAGGCCCTATGATGTAGTATGTTGATGATCCTAATAAAGTTTTACACGTGAGATATCAGAGTATAGTGGCCAAAGAAGACCTCTTATGTTGGTCATTATTTAAAAAGGAAGAGGCCTTGCTGCACACAAGAAAGATGCTCTCTTGTAAATTTCAATCGCACATGGAAGGGCCTGAGTTTGAGGTTATCATGTAATCTATAATCCAAACTTAACTTAAGTCCACACCAGGAGAAGCATATTTAATAGTTGCTGCATAGGTGTTAATAGATGAACAAGTGAGTAATTCACTTAACAAATTGTCGATGGAAGTAGGGGTGAGAGTTTTTTATAAGGATTGTCACATAAAGAATATGTGCAAGGAGATAGACGATAATGATGAGAAAATAAGTGAGAAGAATAAAGATATCAAGAAGAAAGATAGAGAAATTGTGAAACTAAAACAAGAGCTAAGAGAAGAGAAGAAACATATGCATGTAGTATATAAGAAGGTGGAATGCATCGTAGATATTATTACAATCACACACCTAGATCTAGTTGATCAAGTCCAGGATTCCTATGAGATGGCATTACATTGTCTAGAGGACTTAGCACGTATGCTCATGCATGAAAAGAAGATTCTCACAATAGAATCCGTAGAAGAATCATTGGCTTGGCAGAAGAAGAATGACGAGGAACATATTGAGGAACACCTTGCACAATACGATGTACTAGCGATAGAGGCTAAGGAGGTTTTGAGGAACACAAAAATTTGTGTATGATAATTTCCAAGACTTTTATCATGTTGTGAGTTTGTTTTTTGTCAGAGCTGAAGCATATTTGAGGTAGTTCCAAGCCAGGAACAAGAATATAAGGTAGAGCAGGAGAAAGTGTTGGCTGAGGTGGAGTAGAAAATGGAATTAATAAACCTTTTGAAGACCTAGCTAAAAGATAGACTGAAGGAGCTTTTTCTTGTGATTACGTGCAGGATGGATGTGTTGGATGAAATAACTAAGCAATTAGAAAACTTGATCGAACAACTAAAGGGGAGAATTGATGAATTAACCCCTACGGAAGTTCCTGACATTGTTGATATCATGCAAGTTAAGGCAACTAAATAATTAGAAGGGTGGAGGGAGGTATAGAAAATATTGATCAAGGAATTTCCCGTACTCCCCCTAAAGAAGATTGATTCTTTGATTCTTTGGTGCAAGCCATATTCTTTATTCTTTCATTCATGGCATATATTCTTTAATTCTTTGAAAGGCATTTGTTGATTGGCGTTTCCAAGGATGGACAACATACCTAGTGTAGGCTAATGTTGGTTTAAAAATGACTAAGTACCAAATAGACAGGTAAATGGAAATGTGTAGGGAAATGAGCACACATAGAGATATTTGGAGAGACACATGGGAATGAGTGCACAGGAGTTTTAATAGCTTGAAGAAGGATTGCACGGAAAGGGGTCAGGATGTGTGCAAGACTACACATACAGGCATATAAAGTGAGGACTTAGCCATTTTCTGAGGGAAGGTTAAAAATAGACTTGGAGTGTTCACCAAGAAAACGATCAAAGAAGACTAACTTGGTGGCTAAGAAAAGGCTATTTTTGGAGAAAGAACGTGCAGATTGAGGGATAAAGCACATGCATGGATTTAGTTATTAATAGGATTAAAGTAGGATCTATTATTAGATACATATTAAAAGTGCTTACTTTATGTCTTGTAAAGCATGCATGTAAGTACACATGGCTATTTTTATCACACCTATTATTAGGAATTGCATGGGTGGTGAAGGTAAAGTCCCCACCCCTATAAATACTTGGCTTAGGATTGGTTATTGTATCACCATCATTGTTATGTGTTAGTGTTATGTTGTTCTAATATGGTTGCGTGCATGAATTTGTGTTCACATGGACTGATTGTTATGTATCAGCTTCTTATTATGTATTTGGTTTTGAATATTAATGGATAATTTTGTCTAGATTATGATCATTGATGTAATTGAGTATGGAGGTTGTGCTTATGCAATTGATCTTAATTATTGTTTAACTATTATGTTTCCTTATTATATGTGTTTCCAAAGTGATGTACATGATGATGGTTAGGAATACTTGAGTGATAATATGATGAATTATCTATTGTGATATTCATGCATGATAACATATCTAATAGACATAACAAAGGAGGGACCTAATAGCTACACACACTTTGGGTGAGCATTTAATCTTGTTGAATGAAGTGTCAGTGCGCATAACATTGGTGTGCAAATAAGTAAGGACTACATTAGGTTCACCAAAATGATTAAGTAAAATATTGACAAATGAATAAAATGCCTAATCTAAATATGTAACAACGCTATAAAATAAATGTGCAATGAAATACAAATATAACCCAAGCAAAATAAGCTAGAAAGTATGAAACCCTAATTGCAAAGAAGTGATAGAAAGACTTGCTTGATTCACAATTAATTTTGGACTGTGTCAAAGTGACGAACTAATGAATAAAGAAGGGAAAGTGTTGCATCGATGCTCAGAAAATTGTGTGACATGGAGATCTTTCTATATTGAGCCACCCAGACTGCATTAGGGGTGCCTGCGGATGTTGGAGACCTACTCTAGGCACTTTCAGGTGCTGCAGACCTGCTTTGGGTGCATGTGACCACTCAAAACCTCATAAAACCATCTTCGAAGGGTTACAAGATGTTCATTGTTCTTCGATGTCTATCTCTAGTATGTCGCATCAATTTCATCGATGTCGCATGTAACCTACAATAAATAAAAGATCTGCAAAACCCTTAAAAGCACATCAAATCCCAAAAAGAAAATAATGAAAATGAGGGTTCGGACTATCCTCGGCTATCAAACAAGTGAACTTATGACCAAGTGTTGCACTACATCTCAGACTTAATGTATTTCTATGTGTGTGTAGAAACCCTAGGTGGCTCTTGTGTGTGTCACACTTGATAGTGAGCAAATAGCCAGATGTAAAAAAATTAGATAGATGTGTGCATGAAAGAATGAACTTCCCCTCCTATGTGTGTATGCAAAAGAATGCAGTCCCTTGTCCCTTCTGTGGAGCTAGATGGATGTTTGAATGCTCTTAGAATGGATTTTGAATGCAACCTTAGGTGGTAATAGCTAATGATTAGTGTTTGGTCCTTTATTATGGTCACATAACATTATATTTATATGATTCCCTTGCTTGAGTTTCATAATTAACCCTGAAAAGGCCAACAACCAAAAAGATAAGATGCCCAAACAACTAGAAAGGACCCAAAAGATGTGAACAAAATACAAAGATGTCGAGGGCACCTAGAGGGGACGAGGGGGCCTAGTGCTGGCATCCTAGTTGGGCGCTAGTGTCCAGGATGAGAAATGCCAAAGTATAAAAAAACAGACTGGGCAAACAAGAGTGTAAGATCAAAAGAGGCAACATAAAGCAAGAAAACATGGCCAAAGACAAGGGTCAATTAGTAATTTTCTTACTTAGGAATCACATGAATAGCACTATGTGATCATGACTAGATAGATACCCAAAGTGTGTGTTTTAGTGTCTACATATACATTTTCTCTTCTACAAAACAATAATTGGATAAGAAACAAAATTGTTGGGTTTATTGCACAGGACTATTGCTCACATTTTCGATCCTTTAATGGCTCACATCTCTAGTGGCCAAAACAAGACACACTCTAGACATAAGAGAATAATTTTTTAGATTCATGTACCTTGAATCTTCCTATTTATATTGAGACTAATTTCACATCACTGAGATATTTCTTCTAGTTTCTTTATCTATTTCATCAAAGTTTTGATAAGGTAACTAGCCTTCTTTGAATTATTATTGTGTGCCATGATGGTTTTTAAGTGATTTTCCTCAAGGCACAAATCAAAGCTATAGGGCATATATCTATTTCATTGGAGCTACATTTAAGGCTCGGGTGTCAGTTTGTGCTTTGTTATAGGTCTGTGTGGTTCTTATCTTGTGACTTTATCAGGTTTTACATTCAGGATTGAATTACACATACCACATTATGCAAATTTGTGTGTTTATTTTGCATTCTAGTTGAGCTAATGGGACTATCATTTATTTTGTTGTTAATTTAATTTTAATTATTTGTTCCCAAAATGGAAAACAACTTCTAGTATCAAAAAACATCTTTCACTAGTAAACTTTAAGGAAAATGTTCAAAGAAAAATAATGTTTCAATCAATTAGCGAAACTAATGCAATATTCTGCTAAAAGTGTTCATTGTCATTGGTTTCTTCTTAAATATAAAAAAGAACTATCAATAACACCTTTGGTGTTGTTAATAAGCCAATAGGCTTGTGAAAAAATATCATATATTTATTGTTATTTTCACATTAAATATTAAACATTGAATATTAGATAGTAGGTATTGTTTATTAAATATTTAAGATTAATGTTGTGGATGCTTATTCGATTAGATGAACATTTGAAATTTTTGTCCTCTATTGTCCTTGAAATGATAGGGTCATCTTAATGTTTGTGTTAGTAATGTATGGAAAAAGGTATGTATGCAGAAAAAATGCATGCAATAAATCTTTAGGTGTTATAAAATGCAAAAAATGGATTGGACTGAGCATTTGTATTGCAATGTTCCCCTCCCTTGACCTATGATAGGAAAGGAATCAATCTAGAGTATAAAATGATTTTTCTTTTATTCAAACTGTGTATAGTTTTGATATAGATGGGTTTGACTATTAAAATGATTGTTGTGTTATTTAATTGATGTTGTTGTGTTGTATGTTTTGTCATATAAAATGTGAAGGGTCCGTTACAAATGGACAATAAAAGTATTGCTTTGAGAAATTAGTGTAAGATATTTCTCATTGTATTGTTTACATACCATAGTTAGATAATCAAAGTTGTTTGATTTTCTCTTTGAATTTTGTGCTCCGATTTTGTAGAATACTTGTTAGGTAAGGGTGTGTGGCTATCTTTGCTTCAAGGTGTGCAACACAATGGAAATAACTTGTAGTTGATTTCAACTATTAGCCTATCTACAATTGCATGTGTGTTATTTTCAATGGATTGCATCTTGGGCTACCATTTACAATAAGGGTTTGGAGCGTGATATGAAAAATTGAACATTTTTTGTATCCAGCATAAAATACAACATTCATCATTGTTAACAATTCTACCTATGGATCATTGAAGAAATAATAATATTATGTGGATAGAATGGTAGAAAGAAATTTAATAAAATTTATCTTTCCCTGACACATCCAAACACCTTCGTTCACCTATCAATGTATCTATTACACACTTTTGGTGCAATTGATATTTGTACTACACTACCATAAAACGTCATGTGCATCTTAGTTGATATCTCTGGGCATATTGTAGATAGATGTACTTAAGATATCTATACTAGTTTCAGGTTATCTGTGTCTAATTGGCCAATAGGTCTTTCCAAAGTCAAAATTCTTGAAAACACATATTATAATCATCTTCGTTGTTCATTATGTCCCTTAATGCCTCTAATCATCCCCAGTTGCACTCCCTCTCCCCTTAAATTCCACATCCTTTCACCTCCCACGATTTTGAATTCCTTGTCTTTCCATCTCCATGTTGATGTATAAATGGTAATCCTCAACTAAAGAGATGCTTGCACAGGGGCCTAACCATTCCAGAGAGTTGTGAGTTGGTTTGAACATGGATTCTCTGACATTTTTTTGAAATCAATGCACTGCCATTGATTCCAGCTTCAATTTGACTTTGAAGAACCAACACCCATCTTAAGTTTTTATGACAATGGTGACTGGTGGTGAGGAAGAGCCTATCGAGGTAATGGATAAAGAAGTATCCACACCAGGTGAAGAACAAAATATTCTACTTTATTTCAGCAAAGAGCTAGCAATTGTGACTTCAGGTACCCCTTCCATCGTCACACCTCTTCAGTTTAGTACTGATAACACTTCTTCTCCTCTTCACAAATAGTCTTCCTCTTCCTTATTTGGTATTCAATTTTTACAGATTTATGGCATGGGTCATTCAGACCCATCTCAAATCACATGCCAACCTTTCCAATCCCTCATTCGCTCCCAAGATCCATTAAATACTAGCCCATCTCCGTCATTCTCTAACAAACCCCAATTTCATGCCAAGTTGGAATATTTAGCCCATCATCAGCTACCATCCTCTACAACTGAGACCTTAAATTGCGCTTCATAGTCTGTTATGATCAACCTCGACTGATCCAAAACAAGTTTCCAATGATCTCTTCCATCGTGAGTCTTTTGTATCATGGGAACATTTTCCTAGTTAAGTATGCACATATATTACCAAAAAAAATGAAAAAGTTGTACGAGTCGTCATGACTCTTGAAACTTTGGAATTAAATCCTGAGCAAAAAAAGAAAATGATGCTCAAGCATTGAATGCTTACAAAAAAGTAGAAAATGATGCTTTCAATCATCTACATTCTAAATTTAAAACAAAAATAGGAATCATAATTCAAAAACTAAAACAAACTTATGGTGCCAAAATAAGACAGTGTAATGATGATCCTTAGTCTAAATCACCATTGAAAAAATCTTCTACTGCAGCTACCATTCCAGGCACTTCTTCAGGTGGAGCTTACATGGAGCAGTGCAAGGATTTAGGTAGCCATCAGAAACATGAGCAGCAAGAATTAGGAACCCATAAGGAATTTTTATTGGTCTGAAGTGCACCTTTGTGTTGGAAAATCTATCGGACTCTAACTTTGGCCAATACAATGGGATCTCCTCTGAGTTGTGGGTGCCTCGGACTAAGGAGGCCCTTCAGAGTGGGTTGGTTCCCTTGATGGATCAACTAAAACTATTGATATTGATGGGGTTGAGGGATAGAAATAAATTAAAATTTACTAAAAGCAAACAAAGGGTGATACACTAAATATTTTGGGACTTAACTTATACAGAAGCACAGTTAATTACTGGTAAAAGAACTGATGGACTTCACTACAATTACTTGTTTGACATATTTTTCACTCACAAAAGCATTGAGTACACTTATATGACTTGAAAAACATACAAAACAACTTAATGGAGGTGTTGTAAGATTATTAACATACAAAGGAACAATATTACTCACTGAAACACACCTATAATCTATTGTGACACACTTCACAAATCTTGAAATTGGAGGAAAAACAACATTTTATTCATTCACAAGGTGCGTAAGTACAAGGTTCTACATACAATTCTACAGAAAAATAAGCCCCCCTTAAACCCATACACAGGCACAGTTTAAATACAAAATATCACCGCCCAAGCCCTAGAAAAAGCCTATGCTAAAATTATCCTAAATGATTGTTTGGAAACAAATCCAAAAATGGCCACTCATGCAAAAAAGAACACTAGTATTTTTAGTCGACCTCTTTTGATTAAAAACAATCCAATTCTATACTTATCCTTGCAAAAGAATAAAATAATATTTTATCCCCATGCACTCTACATTCTACCATGGAAAATTGTTTATTTTTGGCATTCACATTCGAATTCAACATGACTCTGAGTTAGTTGAGCTTCAAAAATGTGAGTCAATCTTGTTTTCCCTTTTTTCTTCAACCAAACTCCAATTTTTTTTACTTTCTTTGTGCAAACATACGGAGTAGGATGAGAGCTTTCCAACGAGACAAATTTTACTAAATTTGGAATTGTGGATCAAAAGATATGGCCATTTGAAATTTTACATGTCATGATGAATAAGAGAGTGACACGTGGTGATCTCTAATTAGCTTGGGGATTTCCTATGCCACATATACATTACTTTTACTTTTTCCATGTGTCAATCTCTGGTTGGCTCGCAGGGTTAGGATTTTCTTCCTTTTATTTTTTGTGGCTTGCGTGAAGGTATGCCGCATTAAGAAATGTGAGCCAATACGAAACTACCACACTCCTCATAAATGTCAAACTGTCATTTACTTGTACTGACCACTGTGAAGTGTGAGAAAATGAGGAATCCACACACCCTTCAAAATGTCAAATTGTCCTTTGCTTGTTCTTTCCGCTGTGCAACATCAACCAATGATGAATATGCACATGTTCTTCATGATGTTGTTGTGTCCGAATTTCTTTATCCACTGGATTTATCAGACAACGAAAGGTGAGCCAATGAGAAGGTCCACATAGCTTTGGATTTCACAATTGCTTTCTCCTCTCTGCACCATGTGTCCCATTGACCTAAGACCAAACCTGAAATATTATAAATGTGGCTCATTCCGTGGCTTGAGATTCTTCAAAGTCCATTTTCTTAAAGTGCAATGGAATGTCACCATGTTCATGTCTCTAGCCACTGGATCTGTGCCATGTGGCCTCCTTTGATCCGCTGCAGTTTTTCAAAAGAATTAGCCTTGGTTTTGTGGAACCATTTGCATCTGCATTATACTAATGCTTCTCATTCCTTTGCATCACGACTTTGACCTTTTCTACACATCACTAACCCTTCAACATTTGTATTGGGGATTTTACCTGGTAGATTGCATTCTTCTTTTTGCGGGTTACGAGAACCCGTGGAACACTAAGTTCCTGTACTCCATGGTAAACTGAATCAATATCTTGTAGTTTTCTTAGAGCAAAATGGCTAACTCCATTTTGATGACTTATCCAAGTTAATCTAGGGGGAGTTAATTTGGGATAACATTGTTGATTATCAAGAATATAAAAGATCCGATCTGAGGCCTTGTTGATTCTGCATTCTTCCTGTTATCCAAAATTACCCCCTGGCTTATTTTGGATTTAATAGAATTTAAAAATTGACTTGGCCATTTTTACAGGTCTGATATGTTCAAATGGCCATCAATTTCCACTTCCCAAAAGCACTGGGCATTTTCATTTGAAAACCCACGTGAGACTTAGCTAATTTATTGGTGGTTTATTTTCTAAAAGCCGCAATACATAGAAAATTGGAAACCCATGAAACAAAGGATTGAAGGGATAGTCTTGCACGAAAAATATTAAAGTCACAGTACAGAGGAAAGAAAAAGGACAAGTGGAAGAAGTTCAATGGTCAAAGTGGGGACACACATCACCATTCAAGCAGTCTTCAAGGTAGATGCATTTCACAGACCTCAAGTGTGTGGAATAAACCTAAGTTCATATTTCGTCAGGTCTGAGTTAATTCGGCAAGGTCAACAGAGCGATGTGGTAACAACTTCAAAGCTAAAAGTTTCTAAGTCCCTAAAATTAGTAAGTTGCAAAACAAAGCTATGTGGAGCCTTTTCATTGGTTTGTCTTTCACAGTTTGACAAATGCGAAGGCAAAAGACATGTCTGACAAGTTCTAACAACATGAAAGACATGGTTGTTTCTCATTGGACAATATTTCGCAACAGGTAGAGAAGATAAAGAAAATTCTGACAATACATAGGAGCGTGGAATGATATCATTGGTCGATGCTTCACAGGTGTCAAAGGGAGCTATTAAAAGGACTTACATGCTAAGTGCATGGAGCCCTCTCATTGGATCGCACTTCCCAATGGTCGGTCAAAGGGATTTGAAAAAGGTAAATTACAAAGGTACGTGACAGTATTCTATTGGCTCATATTTGTAAGGAGTTGATAAAGGGTAAATGACAGTTTGGCACCGTAAAGAAACGTGGCAACGTCTTACTGGCCCGTATTTCATAAAGGTAAACCCACTCGTAAAGGATAAGAAAAGAAAAGGAAGAGAAGTAAAGGCTCGATACCCAAACCAATGGGAGGTAGACACATAGCAAAAGGTGAAGAATTGCACATGTTGGCAAAGGTTGATCCCCAACCCAATCAAAGGCTGCCAAGTGTCAAATTCTTGTGCCTCCCAATAGGAAAATCTTTAAGAAGCCATATCTTTTGATCTAGAGCTCTGAATCAGAAAAAAATTATATCATTGCAAAGATCTTCTTGATCCCTTCAACTTGGAATCATAAAAATATGATTTTTGTGGCATTTCATGGGTTAAAATGGAAAAGACAACATCTGATGGGAAAAATAATAGTCTGCGCACACTGTAGACACCTAAATTTGGTCACATTCCCCTTAGCCCCTGATTGGATAACCAACTTAAACATGGGCACCTAACCATGGCCCCTTTCACCCCACATTAATATTAATTTAATTATTTTAATTAAATTAATCCCCATCCTCACAAATTTCATTATTTAATTGTCTTAATTGACCTAGTTCCCACCTTACCTAGACACCTCACCCAACCATCTCACCCTAGACCTATTCTTGGCATGTTCCCATAACTAACTACAACTAAGTCTTACTTTCCTTAATGAGCTAAGATTTGGTCTAACCCTAAAAGCACATGCCTAAGATTTCTCTAACCACATTCCCACTCATTAGAAGGGAAGCTTCCATTCTGATCCATGACAACAAACCAACTTGGCCCAAGAAATTAGAAATATCTACCCATTTTAGTAAACTTAGGGAATCCCAACTAAACCAACGCTAGTCAAACCTAAACTGACGTCGGTCAAGACGGAACCATCGTTGGTTGCCATTTATTCACCTTAGCAACCTTGTTTGAGAGGTTGACACATTCTAGACTAGAGGAGAGAGATCAAAGTTGCATGCAAGTAGAACCAACATCCTTTCACGCATCCAAACATTCACAGCCAGCACCAGGACAAATCTAGAAGCATTGCACTCATGGAAGCATTCCGAGATTCACTGCTATGGTACCAAATACCATCCTTCTGATCAACTACCATTACCATTCAGCCATCTAGTCTGCATCACAGTAAGTGTATCCCTAACCAACATTGTTATTTCAGTTAGTAGCTTTTGTTACTCCTGTTATTAATCTACACTTTGCATGCTCATTCTTCTATCCCTTACCAACCTATAACCCAACCATTTCCTTACCCACACCACCAAATCACCCATCCTCACCTATTGTTCATCCCTGAATACACCTGAGACTTCTATAAACCTCCTTATCCACCCTACCATCTCTATCAAATCCCAGATCAAACCTTGCAATCAGATCTCTTTGAGTTTCGTACACCCCAACCTTACTGATGTTGGTTACCCATAACCATCGTCGGTTCTTCATAAACCATCACTGGTCATACCAGACCAACGTCGGTCTCTATGTTTTATACCCTGCCCAAGAACGGAGCCAAACAACCTTTTACCAAATAACCTAAATAACCCAGAATTAGACCCTGACCAGTCCCTAGTACCTTGACAGTCACCTCATCCTTTAGATCCAACTATAGCCTAGCCTATTATGATTGGATTTGCTTATTGTACTTGAATGAGATACCTAAATCATATCAACTACATAGGAATTTACTTATTTCTCACATTAATTTGTTTTAAACAGTGGATTGACAACCATCTAGGAAGTATCACACTTCCCGGAACTAGCATACGCTAGGCAGTCCACTGTCATATATCATTTAACTTCTCTTTTGTGGTCTTGTTTTCTATTACAGGTAGTTCCTCCTAGCCAAAAGGAAGCTCTCACAATTGGCATTGGGTCAAGAAGTCAGAACGCACGCATCAACCTCCAACCAACCCATTTAACAGGTATTCCTCCTAGCCCATAACCCTATCTGTTTCGTCATTCAAAAACATAAAGAAAATGGTGAAACATTTTGGCACGCCCGGTGGGACCCATCAGGGGTTCTATTGCATTTTCTTCATTTCTAGGTGAAAGTTGTGTGTTTGTTTCCCTTTAAAAGGCTTACACAGTAATTTTCTTCCCTAGTAATCCTCTCTTCTTTCAAATTTCTCTAAAAGAAACATTTCTCTTGGTGCATTTAAAAGGAATCATTCTTCTTTCTTGCTTTCTGCATTTAGTGAAAGAGCATACCCTCTCCTATTCATCATTTGCTTCATTGAACGTAATCTTTTCGATTTGGGATTAAAATTGGTTGCATTACATTCTGATTTGCTGCATTTAGCTCACATTAAAATGAGGGCAACCTATATGCTGGAAGTCATGCCCAGCTGATGGTTGACACAAAGAATCGTAGAAAGCACATTCTCTCTTTGTGTCTTACCAAACTGCACAAAATTGAAATATACACATCTTTCTTAAACAACATCTTACCTGGGAACACTTGTCAGTGATCACACAATCCGATAGGTAGGTACTCCCCAGCTCATTACTTCTGTCGAGTCATTACCTCAGAAGATGGCCCGCCCCCGCCATAACATACCTGAAACCTCTCCTTTTAGATATCCTTCTTCGTAGGAAGCCTTCCTCACCAAAAACTCTATTCTAAATTCATGAGTCAGTCTTCTAAATAGCATAAGCTCAACACATTAAAAATCACTTGTTAGGTGTGTTTTTAGTGTTTGATTGACGTGCATTTTGAGGTGTGAGGATACGCTTCTCCATTTTTCCATTTTGTTGCCTTACACACTCCACAATCACAGTTGGAGTATTCTGACTTCTTCTGAGTGTGTCAGGACTTCATTGCATCATCTCCAGACCTCTAGGTTGTTTATTTATCTCACTAAGATTCACAACAATCCATTTTCTACATTTTCCAATTTTCACAGTAAATGGCATCAGTTACCCCTGACCGGCATCGATTTTGCTTAACCGGCATCCATTTTCTGTTCTTTTGGGTTAAATTGCCTAAAGAACCCTTATTTCATTTTCTTTGTTGTCAGAGTTCCTGTGAGTCTCTGTACTCTCTAGGCTTTGATAAACCATCATCATACAACTTGTTCATCTGACCATCACCAGTCTTTACCTCATTCGGTAAAATTGTTCCTGTCTCACAGTAACCGACCTCGGTTACCCCTGAACTGGCATTGGTCATCCTTAACCGGCGTCAGTTACCCTGTACTGAATATCAACTGATATATTACCCAAATCCACCTATAGAAACCTATTTTCTTCATTCTCACTACTCCCTATGTCACCTGCAGGATACAACATCACCTGATATACATTCATTCACATGGTGTTGACTCGTAATCAAGCTAACACTCTTACATTTCACGTAAGTCATCAACCACTCCCACCTAGTCCTTCACCACCCTCTGTCCTGTCACCCATGGATCCAACCCTACCTACCACCATTGCCACAGGCGATGAGGAATTTGCATGACTCCTTGATCAGAATCCCACGGCCTTATAGTTCTACCTTTCCCACTCTTCCACCTGGGACTCCTCGGGTCAGTTGATATATGGCATGCCTGTATCCATCTCTCCTACCCTTATTCCCACTTCTACATCAGCCCCTAATAATGTGGCATTACCTTCACCTGCTTCACCCCCAGTGGTTTCACAGCTAGGACCCATACCCGCTATGACCATTGCGTCTGCAGTATCAGTCGCACATGTAGTATCTGTTGTCCCCTCATCGACCAACCAGACCATAACCCCATCCACACCCATTGTCTCACAAATACCCATTACAACACAACTGCCCATGGTGTCGGTGACCCCTACTCCATTCCAGAATCTTATCCTCTCCATCCCACAAACACTACCCCCAATCACTACTAGAGTCACTACGACCGTCCCACCTACATACACATACTATCAACAACCCCCTATCTCATCTGTCACCCATTCTAGATACATGCCCTCTATGTCGGTCCCCTATTCTCAACCTCCCTATTCGGCATCACCATACAATGGAATTCCGCCCACATCACAGGTTCAATACCAGCCCCCTTATGCCACAGGAGGTGCCCTTCCATCACAACCTACCAATGACCTCATCAAATTAATGATGGAAAGGATGCAAACACTAGAAGCATCAGTTTCAGGCTCACGTAATTCTCTCACCTACGATGAAATCTGTAATGAGCCCATTCATCCATCCATCCCTATTCACCCATACCCTGTACATTAGGAAATGCCAAAATTCAACCGTTTCAATAGTAAAGAAGACTCGCAACAACATTTGTGGTCTTTCAAACATGGGTGTTACCTGATCACCCATGATGATGCTTTACTCCTATGAACCTTCCCGATGTCCCTGACAGGACCTGCATTGGACTGGTACAGTGGGCTACCAAGACACTCCATCTACTCATTTAATCAAGTAGCCCAAGCCTTCTTAGATCACTTCTCCATCAACATTGTTAAGAAGGTTACCATGACTGATCTTTATTCCACATGACAGTACGACGATGAGTCTATCGCTGACTTTGTCACTTGCTGGTGCAACCTAATTAACCAGCTCACATTTCAATTACCTCAAACTGAACTCATAGAGTTGTTTACTCAAGCTTGTGCAAGACACATCTCACCAACCCTGCAGGTGCAAACCTTTCACACTTTTGATGAGGCATTCACCATGGCACAGAAATTGGAAATTCATGCTATCGAAGAAAAGAAAATTCAACTTTGTAACAAGAACATTGCATTCAAATCAAATGATGCTTCTTCATCTTTGAAACCCCAAAACAACTGTTCAAAATCCAAAGGATCTACCAATTCCATAGTTCTCAAGGATGGCCCCCCTCATCAATCAAACCCAGCCAAACCTCCCTCTAATCTCTCTCCCATCCAAGCTTTCCAGTTCAGATGAGAACAATGAAAGTACACTTCGATAGGAGAATCTTATTCTTCTATTTTGGAAAATCTTGTTAAGGTTGGTGTCATTACCCTTCCACCTATAAAACCACATACTGGTTTTGACCCTGAGTGACCCATGCCCACATGGTATAAGGAACATGAATTTTGTAACTATCATTGTGTCAAAGGTCATAGCGACAATAACTACATCACCTTCAAGAATATCGTCCAAGAAATGTTAGACAATGGAGATCTAGTCTTGGATAGCCCAAATGCACCCGCTAACCAAAACCTACATATCTTCAAGAATCCATTCCCTAATCATGCCCCATCTTCCAACCAAGCTGGTGACACTTCAAACAATGATAGCAATGTCTGCGAGGTCCATGCTATTTTTGATGACATACCAGTTGCTTCCCAATTGCCTCATGTTCCTTCCATAGATGAAATCCTAGCCTGAGCTCCCCTACCTACACAAGAACCTATTTCATCTACTCCTCCACCCATAGAGGAACCCCCTTCATTTTCTCCTTCACCCATGGAAGAGCCTATAATTAGCACGCCACCTTTGACCCCTCAAATTTTTGAGCAGTCGTCAGTGGCACCTCTCCTACTCATAGGAGATACATGTCCACAACCTACACCATCACAAGGAGAGTCAACCTCATTTGGCCCATCCTCTCCTCTACCCATGGAGGATCCTATAGAAATACCATTGTCTTTAGATGACCATTCACCATCGGACCTTCAAGATCCCACTGATCTGCTTTCAGCTCTCTTACCCACAGAGTCTGAGGCTAGCCATTTCCCTATGTCTCAAACACATTTTATGGGAATTTCTACTCAATCCACGTTGGCCCCACTTACAACAATACCATTTTCATGCTTGGTTGATCACCTGGACTATGTTGATAGAGCCTTACTTTGGGGACGCCTTCTACTTCCTGTATCAACACAAATGCAGTTGTCACTCACCGACACCTCCACTATCTACCCAAAAGTGTTTCGAGCAACCAAAAAAACACAACCACAACTATTGCAACACCTTCCATGTCACCACCCATGGCCCAACTCACACCTCTACCCATAACCCAACATACATCTACACCCAAACACCTACCCACACCTATATCATCTCCCTTACCTAAACCTATTACTACCTTAGGGGTCATACCGACAGCTAGCCTTACTCACCCACCCATCAAATTAGATTTAGCCACATCTTCCAAAACTAACACTAAACTTACCCCGGCCCCCAAAAAGAAGACCCAACCTCCTATACCTCATATGCCAACCTCACTTACCACACCATTATCACCTTCACCTCTTTCATCCATCCTAGGACCTCACCCCTCGACCCTGGCCAATCAACCTCCTTCCACCGGAAAACCAAGAGCGCAGCAGCCCATCTCCACATCATGGACCTCTAATATACCCAAGCGATCCACACAACTTCTGCCCTCACCCGTAGCCTTCTTACCACCCATACCTCCACTACCGTCCATAACTTCTTCACTACCCATGACACTTCCTTCTCTTTCACTCACACCTTCTACCTAACCTCTACCGACCACCTCCACAACACCTTGGTTACCCCTGTGGGTCACCCATCCTCTTCCACCATTTGCTTTTCCCTCCACATCTCGTACACCTGTGTCACCTTTGCCCAAAAAGGTGCAACCTAAAGCTAAAAATCTTCTACCCTCCAATAAGGTAGTTAAACCAACCAAACCTTTTGTTGCTAGCTCTTCTACCATGCCCATACCCAAACAGATGCAACCAAGACCTAAGACCACTCCACACACCAAACTAGTAACCAAACCATTCCCCCTCATGTAAAGCCTCTTCCTCCACAATCAACCATACATGTACCCAAACCCACATTCACCTCCCATTGTGATCCACTAGCAGGATCCTATGCCAAAATCTTAACCAATCTCCTTGAAACTTGAAACTTTTGTCATCACATTACCACCTCTTAGACCTTACGACCCACTCAAACCCAAACCAAAAGGGTTTGATGAAACTAAAATATGCACCTACCATCATGTGCCAGGACACGATGTAGAGAACTATAAGGCTTTAAAAACTGCTCTTGTCCAATTGTGTCCTCCCGAAGAAAATTTTGACGATGACGATCTTCTTGATGAGGACCCCATTTCACCTTCACCAATTTCCCAGAGCCTCTTCCATTACCTACTCAGTGACCAATATCTCCACCCCCGCAAATTTTTGATCCACCCCTGAGATTCAAGATTAACATGGTCCGTATAAGAGAGTTGGCCAAACCACCACCCAAATGCCAATGTGCCCTACTCATTTCACAAGGATCATATCCCCCACTAGGGTTTTGTCCCTCATGCCGCTATACCTTCCATGACACACCCTCTTCCTCCACCTCCCCTCAAATTAACATGGTTCACGTTACCACCCATGCTCAAAAAGACAAGGGAAAAGAAAAGGCAACTAGCCCATCAACCAACCCTATACCCAACATACCATCTGCACCCATACCCAAACTCACCATTTGAGGTCCTGCATATCCTATTTCCGATGGGGTCACACATCACACAATGCTTAAACAACTACATCAATCCCCTCTCAAAATGTCTTTATATGACCTCGTCCAAACCTTTGAGTCACATCGTCAAGCCCTCATGGAGGTCCTTCAATCTATTGAAGTTTTACCAAATGACCCCACACTTATAGCCTCCACCATTACCCCTCACCACTTTGCCTCTCTCACTAAGTCATCACCTTCCTCTATGCCTCCACCTACTCACCAAGTAATCACCCTCAGCTTTTCAGATGAAGAGATTGCTCCCTTCCAGTCTGATGACCCCGACCCCACTCTTTTCATCTCAGTATTTATCGATAATATACGCATACGACACGTTATGATCGATGGTGGTGCTAGTATTAACATCATCTCCTCCCATGCATATGACCAAATGTGAATACCTACCAATTACATGCATGGTAACCCAGTTATGATATGGTCCTTCAATGACACCATGACCTCTACCCTAGGTACCATTGTTCTCCATGTCCGCGTGGGTCCCCGCACTGTCCCAAAACTTTTCTATGTCCTAGAAGGGGAGTTTCAATATAACTTGTTGCTCAGCCGACCTTGGATCCATGCCATGGGTTGTGTCCCTTCAACTTTACACCATTGCCTCAAATTTGAACATGAGGGACATAATTACACCATCCCTGCCGACCCGTCACCTTTCAAGACCTGTAACATGTTATACTGGCCCAATGATGTGCTTGTACCAGTCATGGTATCTGCCACTATCCCTACTTCACCTTCACCTATAAGCCCATCCACCAAAACTGCCACTACCTCTTCTACATCTAACCTTGCTATCCCCACTACAGCTGTAGCCTCTACCACTGACTCACCTGTTTCCCCATCATCTAGCGAGCCATCCATCCCCACTACCCACATACCAACTATTGATCCCTTAGAAGGTGTTTTTCAACACCTCACTCTGGGGGAATACCGCCTATACAATATCGACACCTTCCTCACCCCGCAAGAGTATGGGAACCTGCACCAACACCCTAGTTATGACATCTGCATAGGTGAAGTTTTTCCTTATGGTCCTCCCCACCTTCACACTAATCTAACGTATGGGGGACTTGATATGGCCACCTATAAACCCAAACCTCCATCCCAAACCCAACCATTTTCATCTGACCTACACTCCCTCACTAACTGCCACTTCACTCACACTTTCCTCCACCGGTGCGTGGAAAGGATTTGGCTTCAACTTTTATGAACAGGGCTGCCATACTGTCATTTCCTGTACCTCTCGTAAACACAATGACCGTAGTGGCATTGGTTTTGATGCTCCACCTTCCAAGAAGGTTCACGTCGACCTCATTCAGGACGTGAAATCTTCCCCATCTCATTCACCCACATTACCATCTTCACCCACCAAGTCCATAGATCCCGAATCTATTCCTCCTAAGTTCTTTTTTTCATAAACACCATTTCGCTAGGACCGCTAACCTATCAATGTGATGGAAAAGCTCCCTCTTCTCTCCCATTCCTGTATCTTGACATGATCAATGATGATACGCCTTCTATTAGCATCATTCAATGTTAGGATGATGAGTCCATCCTCACCTAACTTAGTGCGGAAGACTCTTATATTCATCGATCGTTACCCATTGAGACACAAACCATGTTGAATGAATCGACCATCGAAATCAACATTAACACTCAGGATGACCCGCACATTCTAAAGATCGGCCAATCCTTAGATGCTACTGAACAGGAAGCCTTCACCTCTTTCCTTCGAGACCATAGCAATGCGTTTGCTTGGTCCTATGCCGATATGCCTGGTATTGACCCAAAAATCATGGTCCATAATATCATAACCACTCTTGATGCCAAACCCATCAAACAAAAGCTATGAAAAATGCATCCTCGCATTGCTCTTCTAGTCAAAGAAGAGCTTCAATGCCTTCTCTCGGTTTCCTTCATTCTACCCATTGACTATCCCCAATGGATTTCTAACATCATTCCTATCACAAAGGTGACAGGGGGACTCCGCATTTGCATAGACTTCCGTGACCTCAACCTCGCTTGTCCCAAAGATGATTTCCCCCTACTGGGCATCAACCAACTAGTTGATCTCACCACTGGCCATGAAATTTTATCACTCATGGACAGTTTCTCAGGCTACAATCAAATATTACTAGCTCCAGAAGATCAACACAAGACTACTTTCATCACCCCTTGGGGAACTTTCTGCTATCGAGTCATGCCTTTTGGCCTCAAAAATGTTGGTGCTACATATCAGTCGAGCCATGACTTACATCTTCCATGACATCATGCATCACATACTGGAAGATTACGTAGATGATCTTCTGGCCAAATCTAAACATCAAACCAAACACTTGTCCATCCTTAAAGTCATCTTTGACCATCTCATCAAGTATTGTGTGTGTCTTCAACCAAAGAAGTGTGTCTTTGCGGTACTTTCTGAAAAACTCCTAGGTTTCATCGTTTCTTTGCGTGGCATAGAAGTCGATCCTGCTAAAGTCAAGGCTATTCTAGAAATGCCTCCACCCACTAATCTCCATCAACTTCGAAGCCTACAAGGAAAGTTGTAATCTATTCATCATTTTATCTCACATCTTTCTGACCATTGTCAACCATTTCATCATCTTCTCAAGAAATATGTTTCATTCAAATGGGATGATGAATGTCATAAAGCCTTTGAGGCATTAAAACAATACCTCCTTCAACCACCAGTGCTCATTCCTCCTAAGGATGACCAGCCCTTTTACCTATATATTTCCACCACTGACCATTCTTTAGGTGTCATGCTCGCTCATCGTGACAAGTAGCACAGAGAGTAAGTGGTTTATTACATAAGTCATACCCTTCTTGACTATGAAACTAGATATACCCATGCTGAAAAACTCTGCTTAGCCTTAGTTTTCGTCACCACCAAACTCTGCCATTACCTACTCAATCACAAAACCTTTGTCATCACTAATACTGACCCATTACACTATATGTATGTCAAACCCTATTAACATCAACATGTCACACGTTGGCTTATGCTTCTTGTCGACCTCAACCTTGAATTCATTCATCAAAAATCCATCAAGGGTCAGGCTATCACTGACCAACTAGCCGACGCACCTATTTTTGGGAATCATCCATCTAACTTTGATTTCCTAGATGAGTCTATAGCTACCCTTTCCCTGGACGAACCCACTTACCAAATGACACTCTTCTTCTATGGTTCCAAGTGTCAGCGTGGGGGTGGGGCTGGTGTTATCCTCATTCCTCTTGATGGTGAACCTATGCCTTTGTCTTTCAAACTTGATTTTGATTATACAAACAATATTGTTGAATACGAGGCACTCGTATTGGGTCTCCAGGCTGCCTATGCCTTAGATGTTACGAAAATAAATATCTTTGGTGATTCTCAGTTGGTCATAAACCAAGTCAATGGTATATACCAGTGTCATAATGAGATCCTTCAAAAGTATAAGCAACACATAGACATACTTTTGACCACCTTTGACCGTTATACACTTCAAACCACCCCACGTTCTACTAATAAATTTGTGATACCATGGCCTACTTGGCTTCTCAGATACCTGCTTCACCCACTGACTCTAAAATCTTTGTCACCATACAAAGGCTACAATCACCCTCTTATTTACCTCGTGAAGTTTACTCCGTCGAACCAGTTTTCCCTGACCCACGTGACCTTTGGTATAAGCAATATGTAGACTATATTTCCCTTTCCATTTTACCTGCCGATCTCACTTGTAATGGACAACGGTCCTTTCTTAAAAGTGTCTCCCGTTATGTCCTCATGGGCGGTCTCCTTTACAAGCGTGACTTTGACAGCATTCTCTTACGATGCCTTACAAGTTCTAAAATTCCTTACACCATTAAGGAAGTTCATGATGGAATTTTTGGAGGTCACTTTAGTGGTTTAGCTGTTGCAAAACACATTCTTCACCTAGGCTATTATTGGCCAACCCTAAACCGTGACTGTTGTGATTATGTCAAACGTTTTGTGAAATGCCAACAACATGCTAATCTCCACCACACACCTAGTCATGCCTTACAGGTCGCACGAGACCTTTGGCCTTTCTCTCAATGGGGTTTGGATCTTGTCGGTGAGATCAACCCCCATTCTTCACAATGCCACCAATGGATCATAACTGCTACTGAATATTACACTAAATGGGTAGAGGCCATTCCCCTCATTTCTACAAAAGCTGAGAAAATATGTGAATTCATCAACCATCACATCATTTTTTGTTTTGGTGTTCCTCATCGCCTCATCACTGATAACGGAAAACAATTCAAAAACAAAACCCTACACAAACTATGTGATGCTTTTGGCATCCAACTCAGTTTCTCATCACCTTATTACCCGCAAACCAATGGTCAAGCCGAATCAACCAATAAAACCTTGAACAAAATTCTTATGAAGGTAGTCAACAATACTGGGAAAGATTGACATACACACATTCCTTTCACCTTGTGGGCTTATCACACTAGTATTTGCACTTCGACTGCTGCCACACCCTTTTCTCTGGTCTATGGTACCAAGGTTGTCTTACCTCTCAAAGTCTAGATTCCATCTCTCTGCATCTCACTACAAGACATGCTCAATGATGATGAATTTCGCCAAGATCGTTTGGCACAACTTGAGTTATTAGATGAACGTCATCTCAATGCTCTTGACCATCTCCAAATCTACCAAAAACATATCAAATGTGCCTATGACAAACATGTTCACGAATGAACCTTTCAGGTCGATGACCTCATCCTGAAAGAAAATCAACACGTAACTAAAGAGGAGAAAAGTAAATGGGGAAAATTTTCTCCTAATTGGCTTGGACCCTATATCGTTACCCATGCCTATGGATCAGGTGCTTATCGTTTGTCTTCACTCGAAGGTAAACCTGAACCTGAGCCCCTTAATGCCTTGCATCTTCGACCATTCTATTGTTGATATCAAGTCCTATATCACTTTCTGTCAGTTGATCACTCGTCCCTTGAGCATTGTTCACCTTCCATATTACCCATTTTGAGGATCCATGACTAAACAAGAATCATGTGATTACCCATCACCATTTTAGCCTTGTCTTCAATATGAGTACCACAGCTCTACTCATAGCATGATTCTCATGGATACTTTTCATCTTCTCCCGGATGGAATCCCATGGTAGTTCATCACTCAAAACCACCCCCTTTCATAATTAACTCTTGTGTACTATGGTTTTGTCATCCGAACAAAAGCCTACCCTTCCTCTATAGTCTTTTCCATGACTTAAACATCCAAAAACAAAAAGGGATACAACTCCTTGAGTCAAACTTCCAGCAAAAGATGACTCCCTCAAAAGGGACATCTCTTCACTCTAATTCCACCGCTATAAATAGACTACTCCCTTGAAGGACAGCTATATCATAGTTATTTCACAAATTCAATAAAAATATCTAGAAGCTTCCCGCATCGATCAGCTTCACAAAGACCTCAAGGAGATAATATACTCATCCCATATAGACTTCCCGCATCGATCAGTCTATTAAAAACAAACAAATGAAGAAAAAGATGAAATTTTCATCATGGACTTGCCTATTCTTGATCCTGGGTTTCTTGTTCCGAAAGACACATTGTCGTACACTAAGTTATGCTAAACCACCTATTCTCACCTCCTTGCCTTTTTAGCCTAATTCCCTAGTTACTCAAGGGACTTGCCGCAAACATGACATTTTGTGATTATGCAACTTTCTTCACCCTTAGAATGGTCCATTATGTAACGCCTTTAGGGTCTTACATTCATAAGCCCCTCTTAGGTATGGTTGACTCCTTAGGGTTCTTATCAATTAAGAGGCTCTTTTACCACCTCTTACCATTTTCCTTCCTCATTACTTATTGATTATCCTATACAGGATCAAATTATCAACACTTATATTTAAAAACCACTCAAACATGCATGTGACCTAAACTAAACCATGCATGTGACCTAAAATCAGCCATGCCTGTGACCTACACGCAACCATGCATGTGACTTAAACTCAACCATGCATGTGACCTACACTCAATCATGCCTATGACCTACATTCAACAATTCCTAACACTTACCAACCCATTCTTCTACTTCATTCTAATCTTCCCTAGCTTATGGGAGAACTACATTAGCCTGAGGTCCTTTTTCATCAGGACTATGTAGGCAACACTTCGAGGGCATGGGGCCCTTAGAGGTTAGCTCGGCCACTCTTTACCCTAACTGCACCCCCCCCCCCGTTTTTCCTATTTCCTATTTCCCATTCTACCCTTTAGTTTCCCTTTCTATATCAACAACTAGAAATAAAACAAACCAACAACAATTCTAAACATCTTTACTACATCATATTTTACACATTCATTTCATCACATCTACCATTTCTTTACCATATCATACATTTTCCATAAAAACAAATATTTAACATGATCCATACCATCACAAATTACACACATTAATGAATTAGTTCAATCAACCATTTGTACTCTAATACCTTCAGCTTGAATCAAAACATATGCCAACCTGACTCAACCATGCCTAATGACCTGACTCAATGCATGCCTAAACAAACCTGACTCCACCATGCCTAAACTGACCTGACTCAATCCATGCCTAAACCAACCTGACTCAATCCATGCCTAAACCAACCTGACTCAATCCATGCCTACACCGACCTGACTCTATCATGCCTAACTTACCTAGTTTCCATCACATGTACAAAATCATCATTGAAGTTACATATACTCATACACATCATACCATAAAACATCATCATCTCTATATATATCATCCAAATCTGAGTGTCCATACATATATACTCGACTGTAAAATCTATACAAATATCTCTCATCTACCATATAACAAATACAAAGGTCTTAAAATATTATGCACGCAGACCGATATCATGTATACAAAAAATCAAAAACTCTCTCATAAACAACCTCACTATCATCAGCGTGCAAGCCGGTATGTATCAAAAACAATCACAATACTATCCAAAATGACGATATCCCTCGTCTGCCCCTTGGATATCTGAGTCGGTCTCTCTTGACTCCTCTGTCGCTCCTATGTGGTGCCCACTAACCACCTCCCCTCCTATTGTGGGCCTTTGTCTAATCGTCAATGGCCCCTCACCAGGAGCTAGTCTCCGTATACTATTAGCCTCACCCTACTCCTGTCTATGGGCTCTCCATCCCCTTGTGCTCTCCACACTGTGAGTGCGGGATCGGGTCCTCTCACTCGAGGCCTGCTTTTCTCGGTACTCTACATATGAAGGGACATCTATCCCTACTGCTACCAAATGATCCTGATAATACCTCGCCTCACCTACGGCGTCCCTGAATCTTGCCATAGGCATTATCTAAGGAGGTGCCATGTGTTTCAACGTGACCTATGTGCTCAGCCCTGCTAATAATGACCTCTATGATGGTACATGTACCATGGGATCCTGTGCCTGAGCCTGTACTGGTGCCTGTGTCGGTGCCTGTGCTGCAATCTGAGCCTATAAGGCCATAATTTGTGCCTAAGAAGTGGCCAACTGGCCCTGCAACCCTGTGACATGCACCTGTAGGGTGGCTACCTGCCCCCCATCTCTGGCTCCACCCTGTGTGGGTGCCTGCCTCTATAAACCTTTGATCTGGGCCTGAAGGGCCACCACCTATGCCTGTAACGTGGCCACCTTTGCTTGTGACCCCGTCAGTTGTCCTTGTAGACCTATAACCTAGACCTGTAATGCAACCACCTATCCCTGTAAAGTGTCCCTCTGGACTGTGAGGGTCACCACATCTCACTCCCTTGGATTGGGTGGTGTTGCTCGCAGCTGCGTTGCCCACCACTGTCTGTATCTGTCTGTGCAACTGGCATCATCAATCTGTCGGTCCACTGGTGGCTCCTCCTTCCCAGTCGGCATGGTAGGTCACGGTGGAGACATAGGTCTCTCCACGTCATCCCTCCTATATTGTGGGAAAGGAGGTGGTACATCCTACAACAGCCCAAACTACCATCTGACCCTGTCTACGGGTATCAACTCATGCTCTCCCACGTGATGCCCCTCTATCCATTGAACCAGCTGCAACTCATCTAACTCCGCAGCCATGTGCCTGTATGAGGGGAAGCCCACATATGGCCTCCAAATAATGTCTACTTCAGATAAGCCCTCCAATATGTGCCTATAATAGGCTATATCATGTGTAGCCCCAACAGCTCTACGTGCTCCAGCAATCGGCACCCAATGCCTGTAACCCACTCGAACCAAGCTGACATCAAATGCATCAGCCTAGGGCATACCTAGTGGCCTCACACATACAATGTGCTCATATGCCCAGCAGTGGAGAAGAAAGGTGCAACATAGGCTGAACCACCGTAATCTCCTGTATGCCCACAACTCCCTGTACAACTGCACCAAGTATGTTGGTGCCCAAGCAAAGTGGGTCCTCTCCTCCATCATGTCATGGAGGACCCCCATCAGCACCCGTGGGAATCTCCCACCCTCTGCATCTGGCAGTGCAAAATAGCACACTACCTCCATAATAAGAACAACTAGCCTCATCTCCTTAGGATGGGCTGCATACATCTCCCCATAGCTTAGACTCGCACTATGGAACCTCATCTCTGCCATCCCCTCACCAAACACGGTCAACATCAACTCCTCAGATGCCTCTAAGGAGATCGAATACACCTACATCCCCACTATCGGTAATGGCAGGATCCTGTACACATCTTCCAGGGTGATTATGATCTCACATGTCGGTAGATGGAAGGTATTGGTCACTGAGTCCCATATATTGATGAGGGCTACCATCAAACTTGGATCCCAAACTATGTGCTTGTAATGTCTCACTTCTATCAAGCTGACATCTGTCACATGCCCCCACTCATTGGTGATGACACTCAATCATACCGACAGCAACAAGGGTGGTACTCAGTCTCTCATCCATAGCTGTTCTCTGGCCTGCATTCAACAAAACACAACCATTATTCAAGCTTGATTTTACCCAACATTGACCTTAACCCTCCCTTCTTACTGACCCCTCCCCCGCTATCTATTTGACCCACTTTACCCATCCTTCTCCTTTATCCTTCCTAGACCTCTATCCCTTTACCTCTAACCGGCATCGGTCACCCCTCACCGACACCGGTCCATTATAACCGACATCAGTTCCCCCATACATAACCGATGTCAGTATATACAGACCGATGTCGGCCATACCTTGACCGGTGTCGATCACTGTCGCTGCGTCCACACCCAAAAACCCCAATTTTCTTTCTCTCAATTCTCTCCAATCCACCTACCTACCCCTACCCACACCTAATCTAAATCCCTCTCTAACCTTATTTACCCTTCCTTGTCCCCTTCCATACCTCATTACATCCCTTTTCCCCACAAATTTCAAATTCTCTACCCTACCCAAACCCCCCGACCCATGTTCCCTTCTACATATAACCAAAACAACAAAGGGATTCAACCTTACCTCGTCTTGACGTCACCTCCGTGGTGGCATGTCTGGTCACTGTGCCGGTGGTCCACCAAACCTTCTCCTACCTCCGCCATGTCAAATCTCTACCTTGCTCCTCTCCACCAATCACCTCACTCTGCATGATCTCGTGGACATGTCTACCTAGCTCCTCTAACCAACTGGATCTCTCCATCTCAACAGGATATCATCCCTCGTCCTTTCCTCTCGACAAAGCACAACTCGTTCAGTGCTCTGTCGTTTTCCCAAACGTCAAACCTTGCAAATGAATCGTTATTATATGAATTTTTCTTTTTTATACCCAAATCGACATGACCGACATCGGTCAAGTCATGCCCTAGTCAACTGACATCGGTCATTACTTAACCAACATCGGTTACTTATTAGACTCCTTTTAGTATCTTTTTCCCATTTTGACCCACATTTACCCTTCCCACCCCCTTGTTGACCTTACCCATCCTTATAGCCACATACCTACCAACCCACATTACCTAACCTGTCCTTACTTACATTTAGGGACCTATTATTTTAACCATACCTCGGCCTTCCCTGTGTCATGACCTATATGCCTGGACTTGAAACATTGTTTGTGACCTTTTAACCCCAACGCTTGCTATACCTTGCAATGTTGTTCCCTGTTGTTTTTCTTGATGACCTTACTTTGCTTATTACCGTGACATTTATCTTGACCCTACCTTTGGTGTACCGGAACATACCTAAACGTTCCTGCACCTGACCTACATCATGTTTCCACACCATATCCTATGCCTTGGATACCAGAATCACTTCAACCTTGTTTGGATAAACCTATCGACCTTGGACGATGTAGAGTTTACAAGCTCTTCAACCTAGAACCATGTCACAATTTATAACATGTGTGTGCGTTTGACTGCCACTACCTTTGACCCTGGCCCATTTACCTGTTTTCCTATTTTTGACCTCTACCCTTTCCCACATTCACCCACATCTACACTCCTTTTCACCACATC
The DNA here is from genome assembly GCA_019776745.2 of Taxus chinensis. Taxonomy (NCBI): domain Eukaryota; kingdom Viridiplantae; phylum Streptophyta; class Pinopsida; order Cupressales; family Taxaceae; genus Taxus; species Taxus chinensis. The sequence goes on from CM034151.1 coordinate 20,488,660, forward strand.
CACCTTTTATCAAACCACTCACCACTTCCGTCTTCCACCTCACCAGTTCTTGGTTTGAGGGGGATCACCTTCACCCACACATAGGGCACCCACTTCTTATTTTTGTCAGCATCACTTACCAATACAAGATACGTGACAAAAAGGGCAAATGTAGACACCTAAATTTGGTCACATTCCCCTTAGCCCCTGATCGGATAACCAACTTAAACATGGGCACCTAACCATGGCCCCTTTCACCCCACATTAATATTAATTTAATTATTTTAATTAAATTAATCCTCATCCTCACAACTTTCATTATTTAATTGTCTTAATTGACCTAGTTCCCACCTCACCTAGACACCTCACCCAGCCATCTCACCCTAGACCTATTCTTGGCATGTTCCCATAACTAACTACAACTAAGTCTTACTTGCCTTAATGAGCTAAGATTTGGTCCAACCCTAAAAACACATGCCTAAGATTTCTCTAACCACATTCCCACTCATTAGAAAGGAAAATTTCGTTTTGATCCGCGACAACAACCTAACTTGGCCCAAGAAATTAGAAAGATCTACCCATTTTAGTAAACCTAGGGAATCCTGCTTTAACTGATGTCGGTCAAACCTAAACCGACATCGGTCAAGACAGAACCATCATCAGTTACCATTTATTCACCTTAGCAACCTTGTTTGAGAGGTTGACACATTCTAGACTAGAGGAGAGAGATCAGAGCTGCATGCAAGCAGAACCAACATCCTTTCATGCATCCAGACATTCACAACCAGCACCAGGACAAATCCAGAAGCATTGCACTCACAGAAGCATTTTGGGATTCACTGCTATGGTACCAAATACCATCCTTCTGATCAACTACCATTACCATTCAGCCATCCAATCTGCATCACAGTAAGTGTATCCTTAAATAGCATTGTTATTTCAGTTAGTAGCTTTTGTTACTCATGTTATTAATCTACACTTTGCATGCTCATTCTTATATCCCTTACCAACATGTAACCCAACCATTTCCTTACCCACACTGCCAAATCAGCCATCCTCACCTGTTGTTCATCCCTGAATACACCTGAGACTTCTATAAACCTCCTTATCCACCCTACCATCTCTATCAAATCCCAAATCAAACCTTGTAATCAGATCTCTTTGAGTTTCGTACACCCCGACCTTATCGACGTCGATTACCCATAATCGTCGTCAATTCTACATAAACCATCACCGGTCATAGCAGACCGACATCGGTCTCTGTGTTTTATACCCTACCCAAGAACAGAGCCAAACAACCTTTTACCAAATAACCTAAACAACACAAAACCTGACCCTGACAGTCCTAGTACCGACAGTCACCTCATCCTTTAGATCTGAATATAGCCTAGCCTTGTTATATTACATTTTCTTATTGTGATTTAATGAGATACCTAAATCATATCAACTCCAGTAGGAATTTACTTATTTCTCACATTAATTTGTTTTAAACAGTGGATTGACAGCCATCTAGGAAGTATCACACTTCCCGGATCTAGCATACGTTAGGCAGTCCACTATCATATATCATTTAACTTCTCTTTTGTGGTCTTGTTTTCTACTACAGGTAGTTCCTCCTAGCAAAAAGGAAGCTCTCATAATCGACATTGGGTCAAGAAGTTAGAACGCGCGCAACAACCATCAATCGATCAGCAATAACAGGTATTCCTTCTCAACCCTTAACCCTATCTATTTCATCATTCAAAAACGTAAAGAAAATGGTGAAAGACATGCAAACGATCAAATCAGGTAGCTCAATCACAAAAATTGATGAAGCATGGCTTCATTTCCTTCTACAGGACGAAATAGACACAATAATGACCTTTTAGAGTGCCCATGTGCTTTGCAAAAGATTTTAATGTAGACTATTGGTGGTTGAAAGTTTTAAAAGTTGCCCCTTCTCTCTTTTCCCTCTTTCTCTCTTCTTTCTCTTTCTTTGAGCTATATATGGTAAAACCTTTCATTATTAAAAGGAGGATGTTCCAAAACTACAAAAGAAATATGTCAAAACGGTTCCAGAACAGCTGTGAGACGTCGAACCTTCATTTTGGGCTTGGCAATGTGTTCTCATGCCTTCCTTTGTAACTGTAATGGACTGTGCATAGTTTTATTGCAATAAAGTTATGTTTTGTGACACATTTGTTTGTCCTAGCTTGTTTTATCTACAATCGTACCTCTCTTTTACTTTAAGCATTTTGTTGTGCATGTATTTCTCCTTTACGAGTTCAGTCTGTTGTGTTTCATGTGAGAACAAAATTTAAATGTTGTTTTGGGTCTGCGTCACTTATGTCTGGCCTTTCCCTTCTCCATTTCCTTCTCCAATCTCCCTGACTAGAGCATCTCCACCATTTTCTAGTGTTATCGCTACATTTTAGCTTAGGATTTCCCTTTCATGCATCTTTCTAACTCTCTCTCTCCCTAGTCCCTTGGAATGGTTAGTTTAGGATTAGTTAGTTGCATTTGCTTCCATACGAGTAGTTTTAGCATTAGATTAGGTAGAGGAATCTGACCTTCTACGAAGGTCCAGCTCAAGTAGCAAGTCCCACTACTTGAAATATGGTCCCATGTTACACAAAACACTGTTTGTTCATCCACACATTCAAGCAAATTAGAGGGTGTTGTTTTTTTATGATAACATTGTTGGCACGCCTGGTTGGAGAAACATTGAAAGTTATACATTTCACATGTGTGTATACTGGTTTACATCTTCATTTCACCAAGTTTGATGTGCTCTTGGTGAGATCTCAACATTTTGAGGCATTCTCAAACATATCTAATGACTCCACTGATCCAAACAAACCCATTATCTCAGTTGCAGACCTCTCCCCTTTCTTCCATCCATTTCCATTCATTTCCCTTTCTTTTTATCGCTTCCCATTTTCTTCATTCATGAAGTTGTGCTATCATGACTTCATTTCCATCTTGGGATTCCCATTTCCAGTAGTAAAACCATTTCTTTCCATCCCCATATTTTCAAAATCCTCCTCCAATCAGTTTTATAAGTCCCGTCACGAAGAATCTGTATATAACCCACCCCAACAGAGCCATATGGTTATTATTCTAACCAAAACGTTTGTCAAGAATAAGGTTATGCAGGTGATGGTGGAAACTCTATGGAAGATGTTGATTTCTAGAGGAAGATTCAAAAAATGGATTTGAACATGGTGTAGACCAAAGCTAAATGTGCAATGAAGGCATGCAAAATTGGTTTTAGGTTCCCTTCCCCATGGTTTGGCCCTATACCAAGTTGGTCTAGTCTTCAACAGAGCTGGACTTTATGATTGAGATGATGCCCAAACTTGCAAAGTGGGCTGAGTTATTAGAGGCTCGTGAATGTAGTGTTAGGAAAACCTGTTAATGAGGCAATCCTACAGTACCATCTCACATCCTTCCCATTCCTCCTCCCTAACCTACACCATCTTAGCTTATGTTTCACATTCCTAGCTTTCTACTTGCTACCCCCATTGAGAATCCCCCTTCCCAATCTTCTTCCCTTCCATCCCACCTTCAATTCTCTGCCCTATTTTCTTCCAAACCTCTATCTTCTCCACAAGAAGATAATGCACCTTCCCTTCCACCTCAACAAGTGTAAAAATAAGTTGAAATTCATCCCACCCCTTCTCTTGCATTCCCAAATCCATTTTGGGAAGAAATTCAGAAAATTAGTCAAGGAGGGCAGCAAGTTGAAGATCCTATCAGAGAAAAACTTGTGCAAAACTTTAAGAATTTGGCTTCAAAATTTGAGACCAATCAAATTTCACTACTAGTTAAGCCCTCAAAATAGGTTGGAGATGAAGAACACAGGGTGGAAGCTTATTTTGTAGAGGATCAACAACAAGAAGCAAATGACCAACAATCTTTTTGCTCTGAATGTAGTGTGCATGATGACACCATATTCCTAGAGGTTGTTGATTCATCTCAGCTTGCAAAAGCAGAAGAGGAGGAGAAATCAACTTCAAATGATGAAGAGGAGAACAAGGAAGATGAGATCCAAAGGGAGTGTCCCACAGAGCTTGACAATGAAGAGGATGATTTTATATCAGACTTGAAAGATTGCATTGGTGAGTAAGAGTCTATTGAAATCACTAGTTTTTTAGTTCCACCATCCGTCTTCCAACACAGAGAGCATATTGCTACAAAAGACTCTCGAGAATTTGCCATGGAGGAGAATATCAAGGAAGAGCCTGCCCAAAACAATCTCCATGAAGATAAAAAGGAAGAGTTTGATCTTTCAAACTTCATACTTGAGTAGAAGAAAGATGATGACACCATTTCCGAATCATCCATAATGGAGGAAGTAGAGTTGCTTGTAGAAGTAAAGTAAAGATCATATCAGCTTGCAAGCAACTCCATTTAGGAAAGTTTGCGAGATAATTCCATTCATGGGATTAAGCTTCAAAGAGGTAGGCAAACTACAAGGATCAACCCATTGGTTCCAAAATCCCCTTGCCCAATAAAGTATCTGGATAGCTTGGAGCCAAAGATAGAGTTACAACCAGTCATGCTCACTTCAGAGCATGAGGGTAATCATCACAGTATCAAAGGTCAGCTCCAACACCTCCAACCAGATGTAGAACAACTTGAGGAGGTATACATCATGTTTTTAGATGATCCTTTGAATAAACAGGGAATGCAAAGTATGCTTTCATTCCCATCATGTGATTTTGTTGCCAAACAGATCACATGGCTGCATTTTGTGAGGAAAGCTAGTTATTTCTCCCTGCCTATTGCAAGTTTTGTTTAGCTCCTTTTCTACCTAGTTAGAATAGAGTAGGTAGGTTTGTTTTTAGTAATGCATCCATTTGGCAGATGATGAAACCAATCTACAGCAACATCATGCAATGTTTCGACGAAGAGGTGAATATCAACATATTCTATCGACAAAACAACACATGTAATGAAGAAGGCATAAATATGATCATATGGTGACGTCTTCCCATCTCCGTCAAACTTGGGAAGAATCTTCCTTGATCTTTTTGGGAGGTCATGTCAAGCTAGTAAGGCCAATGGGCCTGTGGCATTTCCCCATGGTACGTTGACTGCCATTTTTGGAAAGGTGGTATGAGAAGGTAAAATAATGTAAGGACAAGTGCTTGACTGATAGTGATTCCTTCCTTGCTTGCTCTTTCAAGACTTGATGCAATGCTTGCAGATCTATGAGGCGTGTTCTTCTTTGGAGGAGATAACTTGAAACCAAACTTTCCTTGAAAGTCAAAAATGGGATCAGATCAACCTTTAGATTTTTCTCCTCACGTAAACCTCTTTGCTGCCAGTTTGAAATCTTTACTGTGAAGGGTTCACTGACATGTTCTGATTGGCTCCAGTCATTTATATTTGCTTTCTTTCTTGAGTTATTTTTGCCTGAATAATTCTAGCAATTCTCGCAACTTGATCTTCTTCGTTATCTAGTATTGATGTGGTGAGATGAAAATGATAGTTGTTCGTGCGCTTTTCCCAAATAGCTTGCCTCAAATCTAATGATTTATCTTCTTGAGTATCTACAAAAGGAAGATTTGGTTGCAAGATAGGTGGGTTACCTGTAATAGTCATACATATTATTGCCTTGGTGGAAGAGGACCACATCAGTGAACAATGATTAACACGTGTCTAGGAGGTCTTCTAGCCACAAGTGCGGGTGCTCTTCTTCTAAGGTCTTCGACGTAGATTTATCTGTCAATGGCTCTATCAATAACCACAAATTGATGCAAGCTATCATGGTTTTCCAAAGCTATTGTTCAAAGGTTGGCAGCAATGTCTCCTTGAAAATCTTTGTCGGGCACAAGGTTCGATTGAAGAATTGGAGCTTGTGCAGAGGGGATAGTCATAAAGATTTAACCAAGCACTAGTTAACGATTCCTGAATCCCCAGTAGAGTCGTTAAAAACTATTAGCATATGGATTTGCACGCATGCAAAAGACATGCAATATTGTGGGAATGAATTCCCTCCTCAATGAAGGTGAGGCTACCTTTATTGAAAACCAAAACTATATTCACACCTATACATTCAAAATTATATGTGGGGGGTATTTTGGAAGATCAATGGAAAGAAAAGTGAATGATGGAGATGGAATGGAATGAAGGAAAGGAATGGAAAGGAATGAACGGAAGGAACATGCAATAATTAGGTAAAATCATAGCCTAATATTGCATGGAGAAGAACAAACAATAACTAACACAAATAAAATAGAGTTTACACTAGCTAAACAAGAATGAGTAAAGGGAACACACATGAGCAAGTAAATAACAGAGCTTGATCACTGTGAACAAGAACAACAACTTAATAATGTCGACAATAAGATTAAAGACAATATTTGCATGCAAGATTTAAACATTTAACATCTAATGAACATAAGAACATCAAATGTTACAAGAGATAATGAATGAGACACAAAGTTTGTATTTCATTAACTCTAAAATGTTTTCACAAAAGAACGCAAAGTTTCTTCCTGAAAAAAATCTTGCACACAAAATTATTTTCTTCTCCTCTCTCAAAGTCACCCTTACAAATGAGCCCCTCACTTCCTTTTATAACCCAAAAGTTGGTTACAAAGTAGTTAAGGTTTTACATGAACATTAAATAAGGCACTTAAGTGACCTTTGACTTTTTCTAACCAACTTTATTAAAAACAACTAAAAATAGAAATCACTCAAGTTATCCACAGCTTACCGAAAGCAAATAACAACATCCCTTTCTTAAAAATCCAGTTTTAGAAATATACAATAATAACCAGTGCCTTATCCATTGAAATGGGGTCTGCCTATCTCAAACATATGAGAAATGGACTCTCCCACTTCGTTAGATACCAAGAAAACTATCTCCTTGAACCATCGGTGAAATTAGAATATGTCGCTTTTGCTAGTTGAAAGGATCTAAACCTTCCCAAAGTTTCAAACATATTTTCTTCTTCCGGAGGTTCATTTGGTCGAATAATAGCCTCACAAAAGACCTGCAATTCAAGAATCCTACTTGGCATATCATTTAAATTAACAATCTTTGATCAAGTGTTCTCAAATAAGTTCTTTAATTTGATGCACCACTCCATTGAAACTGATGAGAAATTATTGGCGGGAGTGTACATGTCCTTAAACAATTCTGAAAATTGCTCTTCCACCTGTTCCGATGAACACCTTTGATTATGTTCATTTACAAGGTTGCAAGGGATCTCATCTATAAATTCTTGAATAAAGGTGAGTGAAGTGAAGGCTTCATTGCATATGCTCTCATAATGGATCATAGAATCCTTGAGAAGCATCTTCCTTGATTTGAGATGTGGACACCAAAGAAAACGTGTCCCTCGATGTTCAAATTTGAGAATTCCTTCAATGGCTAAAATTGAGGATTCCATACTCATAATCTCTTGTAAACAAGGCAATATCTCGTCCAAATTTGATATGCTAGAAACCAAAGTTTCCTTGAAATAAATAACTGGATCAAGATATGTACTGACATCTTCATGGAACGTAACCGTTGTTTTGATCGTCTCTTGGCCTAAAACAAGAATCTCTGAAAGCCAAGTTTTAGTGACATGGCCCAATGTGTTTACTTCTTTTGATAAATTAAGAGTTTCTTCATCAGGGGCAGCCACTGCATCAGGTATTGGGAAAGTGGATGATATGGAATTTATTAGATGTTGAACATATTCCACCAATTGATTTTTTTCGGCCTTCAGCTAAGAGTTCTAAGACTTATATTTCTCAAGTCTCTTTAGCACAATATCAATTGAATCTCGAGCCATTGCCATGTCACTTTCTAAAGTGGACCTCCCTAGTCCAAGTCTAGAAACTTCATAATCAACAGATGTCATGGAATCACGCTCCTTGTCAGCTTGTGGGATGGCAAGCTATGAAAATCTATTTCCATCATTATCCACCATTATTCGAGAAATCACCTTAGGCTTCTTGCGAATGACGTCATTCAAAAGTTTGAAAAGGGCATCAAAATCAATGCCAATTGCCTTGACAACCCTCTTCCTTTTCTTAACCTCGGAATCAACCCAGGAAGGAGTATCATTCACTATTTCTTCATACAAAAGCCTGGAGCTCAAAGATACATTCTCATTGTTCTTGACATCGTGATATTTTGCAAGAATCCTTTCCACGACCCTAATTTCAGGAGAAATAACCTCGATATCCACCTCCTGCTCATTTGGGAGATTTTGGCAAATCTCTTCGTGAATTGTATGCTCCGAAGTATTTGATATTTAGACTACATGTACCTGAGTGGACGTTTGTGCAAGGCATGGCTGAGGATCCTTTGTCACTAGCTTTTGAGAACTATTATCAATGTGAGTAGAAGAATCTCTACTTGAAGTAGAAAATCCTGACACACACTCTCTGCTCTTACTGGGCTAGGACCCTTAGGTTTTTCTCCTCGTGACACATTATTCGGCGAAGGGGATTTTGACAACCACTCCTTTCTTACTAATTGCATATGATTTAATGGCATGGAGGTCAATTGAGAAGGAGATTTAGTTGAATGAAGACCTCCTTGAGTTGGCACTTTTTGTGAACCTGAAGTATGATCTTGAATTGACTGTAACTTGGTGAGTTCTCTTTCGTGCCACGATATGCTTCTTTCAAGGATTGGTTGATTCTTGCTATCAAGACAAAATTCATCTCTCTTGGTCCAGTCAATTTGAGGCAATGGGGCAAAAGCAATTGCATCATATGAAGGATCAATAACATCTTCATCATCATTTACGAATGAATCTGGAGGGTTCTTAATGTGAAAGGCCTTGATCTTAGCAAGGGTTAGGTGAGAAAACTCTCATCTTCTTACTTCATGCTCGTCTAAATAGGCAGCCCAAAAATGTTCCATGGTAGGATTATGTTGATACTTTGCTCCAAGAATCTTCTACATATATCCATTGATATCAAACTGGGCTTTCTTCACATATGGATGAATTGTGATGAGCGCGAACTCTTTTTCCATGAGTTGTGCATTGAAGAGATTTGGACATTGGTATTCCCTGATTTGGATTGGGAAATGAATTCCTGAACGGTGTTTGTCACTAAGAAGACAATGAACTTAGAATAGTTATCGCATAAGCTCCGTTAATACCCATTTGTCACTGATGTACTTAGGAAGTTTCCATGGGGTACCCGCAAAGGCGCTTACGCGAATGTAGGAAAAAGATGAAAATTGAATAAACCATGTTCCCCATTAGGAAATGACATTCATGGCTTCTTTAGAAAATATTTCCTCTGTATTCCTATTCAGGTTCTGAATTACACGGAAAGTAAATGCATCGTTGACCCTTCTAAAATGGTGAGAGCTATTTTTGAAACTTAGTTGCGGGTAATAATGAAAAACACTATTTTATGGCCCCATGACTCCTCTTGTTTCGAATCCAAAAAATAACTTTCTTCTTACCACTGCATAAGTCAGATACGATGTCATGTAGAAGAATCCATTCATCTTAACTTCGATCAATTGTTTGTGAAGGGTATCACTGATGATGGTGGCCCAATCCACAAACTCTTTCTTGGAAAGGATGATACAGATAAACTGATACATCCATGGGTGGAAAATCTTGGCAGAGGGTAAACAGAAAACTCAACTTAGGAGAGTAATCATGTCCCCGATTTCTTCCACGAACTCAACGTGATATAGTTCTTTAGGAAGCCGGTTAATTCGAGGCCTCTTGGTCACTAACCAGTCGTTATTAACCATCTTGCTCCACCTGAGGGGTTCTTCATCCCAAAATTCTTGTGCTGACTAGTGAGTGATATCCGCATTATCAGGAAAAACAGGTATGTCGAGCAATTCCTCAATGTGCTTCGGTGTGATTAAGAGGAAAGGCTTGCGATTATCTTTAAAAATTCCTCGTCTCTCAGGATCATAATGCTCCACGCAAGCGATAACTAGCTCTAGACACTGCACCGAGACAGGAAATGTTACTACTTGGGGTAGACCACTATGGTAAAGCCTATTCGAGAATATGGTTTTGCCTTCAGTTTTCACATGTTCACAAAATTGTTGCACATTGATGTGACCCAGATTTGTATCAATGATATTGTCATATGCTGACTTAATGGAACTGGGAGGGATGATTCCTTGGAATTCATACTTGAGTGCGGATTTGTTCGATTTCTCCATTGGCTTCCTCGATCTTCCTATAGATTTATTAGATTTTTCGGCCATTATGAATTTCACAGAAAAATGACTCAGGCACGTAAAACAATGCAAGCAGGGTCGGGTCTCAATCTTTGAAACTCTCGTAAATGCAAGAAAAATACGATACATTTTTTTTTTTTTATTATTATTATTATTTTAAAAATAATAATAATAATCAGTGTCGGCTGCAAATAATTTATTTTCAAAAAAAATTGTTGGAGCAAATTCTCCCTGGTATGCGTGATTATACTTGCTAAATCCTCCTGCAAATGCATTGATACTCTTGGAGAATGCGTGAAGATCTTTGACGCGGCTTCTTGCTTGATGTCGGACTGCGCAAAGACTCCTTTCCTGATCTTTCCTCTGCGTGGTGTTTCCTTAAACTCCAAATGTGTTGACACCCTTTTTATATTTACTTTTTATTTGTTTTGTATAATCCCTGGGCGTTAAAAATCAATTTCCTCCTTGTATGTTGTGTGGATAGACCTGGAAAATGCATTGAAAAGCTTAGAGAGTGCGTGGAATCTCCTTGTTTTATTGTGACTGCTCTTGGAAAATGCGTGGAAATGGTTTTTAAAAAACTATTGTATTTAAATTACTCCTGCCCAATGTGTGGGCTCTTGTGCAAGACAGACAAATTCTCCTTCCTTGTCTTCTGCATGGAATCTTCTTTGTTGTTTTCCCTTGGGCTATGTGTAGCCTTCTTTGGACTGTTTTACATATTGATTTCCCAATCTTTATGTTGTCCCAATGTGTTGGAAGAGAAAAATGTTTTTCTTTTTCTTTTGCCTGATTTCCAAGGTAGGCGTTGAAAATTCTTTGGACTGTTTCTGTTCAATGCCTAAAGATTTTATTTTTTAAAACATTAACTTATTACTTCCCCCCCTCTTTTGGTTGTGCGTGGAATCTTCTTGGGCTTGCGTTGAAAAGCTTGTTATTTGCATGAAACTTGTCTTATGCTTAGGCGTTGAAACCTGCTTTTCTCCTTTCCTTGCGTGGATTCTTTAGACTGTTTTGCTTTGAAATATTTTTGATGAATGCGTGGAGCTTGCAAATGAAACCAAAACCAAAAACATTCCATTCAGCTATGCAAAAATTGTTTCTTGTTTTGAACTCCTCTTTGGTTGCGTGGGAGGAATGTTCTTTTTTTTTTGTATGCTTGTGTAGAATGATTCTTAGGATGTGCTTGGTATTTTCTCCCTAATGAATGTGTGGAAATTGTCCTTCCTCCCTTCTCTAGTTGTGAGTAGCTATGTGTGATGATTTGTTGAGGGATGTGATAAAATATTACTTTGAGATGTTCCTCCAGAAGAAATAAGAAGAAATTGGAAAGCTTTGTACGACTCTTTCCAATGAGTTTGACGGGAGGATTTTATGAGGATTAATTCATCCCGTTAAAACAACTTCCCCCTTTCCTGGGCAGTGGCATTAATTGATAGAGGGAAGTGGGGAAATAAATTGCCAATTGCCAGCAGAAATGGCAAGGTTGGCTGGCAATCCCCGTTTTATTTCCCCGTGTGGGAAATCGGGAGATTTTTTTCCTGTTTGCTAATTCATTAATTTGACAATTGGTGGAAAAAATCCCACAAGCAGGAAATTAGAATAAATTTTCCAGGAAAGGGAAAATCTGGGTGCGAGAAGCCAATTTGGCATTCCCGGCAATTGGAAGCAGAAGCTTACTTCCCCGGCAATAAAATAAAAAATGTGTCGAATGACTTTTAATAATTATTATATTAATATTTATTTAATTAAAAACCCCAAATTTAATTAATGTAATTATTTTAGCAAATAAAGGATAATAAATTAATTAAATATTAATTAATTAATTATTAATGCATTTTAAGACCTGGAGAGAGGAGTTCTTGGCCGAAATGAACGAAATGAAGGTCGGAACGATCACAAAAATGAGATGATCGTGATGAGAGCGATAGACCATGCAAAGTAACATTTTTTAAAAAAAATCAAAAAATTCATTTTTATTAATTTTACGAAGTCAAAATTGGCTGATAACACCCTCTCGGGTTATTTTGGCTTTAACAGAGTTTTAAAATGGACTTAGCCATTTTTATGGGTCTAGGATGTTCAAACAACTGTCAATTTCCACTTCCCAAAAACACTAGTCGTTGGCATTTGAAAACTCTCAAGGACTTAGCTAATTCATTGGTGGGTTATTTTCTAAGAGCCGCAGTACATAGAAAATTGAAAACCCGCGAAACAAAGGATTGAAGGGCTAGTGTTGCGTAGAAAAGATTAAAGCCGCGATAAAAAGGAAATTAAAAGGACATTTGATAGAATATCAATGGTCAAAACGAGGACACATGTCACCATTCTAGAAGTCTTCAAGGCAGATGCATTCCGTGGACCTCAAGTCTGTGGAATAAACCTAAGTTCATATTTCGTCGATTCCGAGTTAAGTCAACAAGGTCAACATGGCAACAAATTCAAATCTAAAAGTTTCTAAGTCCCTCAAAGTATCAAGTTGTGACATGAAACTACGTGTCGCCTTTTCACTGGTTCGCCTTTCGCAGTCTGAAAAATGTGAAGGCAAAAGGTAAGTCTCAAAAGTTCTAACAATCCGAAAAGGTGTGATTGTTTCTCATTGGCCAATATTTTGCAGTGGGAAGAGAAGATAAAGAAAATTCTGACAACGTATAGGGGAATGGAATTATCTCATTGGTTGATGCTTCGCAGGTGTCAAAGGGAGCTATCAAAAGGACTGACATTCGAAGTGCGTGGAGCCTTCTCATTGGCTTGCACCTCACAATGGTCAATCAAAGGACTCTAAAAAAGGTAAATTGTGAAGGTACATGGCAATATTCTATTGGCTTACATTTATAAGGAGTTGACAAAGGGTAAAGGACAGTATGACACTGTGAAGAAACGTGGCAAGGTCTTATTAGCCTGTATTTCATAAAGGCAAACCCGCTCATAAAGGAAAAGAAAAGAAAAGGAAGAAGGGAATTCAAGGCCTGATACCCAAACCAATGGGAGTTGGACACATGGCAAAAGGTGAAACATTGAACACGTTGGCAAAGGTCGATCCCTGAACCAATCAAAGGCTACCACGTGTCAAATTCATGTGCCTCCCGATAGGCAAATCTTCAAGAGGCCATATCTTTTGATCCAGAGCTCCAAATCAGACAAAAATTATATCATTGGAAAGCTCTTCTTGAACCCTTTAGCTTGGCATCATCAGAATTTGATTTTGGTGGCATTTTAATGGGTCAAAATGGAAAACATGGCATTTTAGGGGCAAACAAGTAATCTAGGCACACAAACAATCAAATGAGGCACCTCAACCACCAAAAATGATGAAACATGGTTTCATTTCCTTCTGTAGGATGAAATAGACATAGTAATGGCCTTGTAGAGTGCCCATGTGCTTTATAAAAGAGTTTAATGCAGACTGTTGGTGGTTGAAAGTTTGAAAATCCATCCCTTCTCTCTTTTCCCTCCCTCTCTCTCTTCTTTTTCTTTGTCTGAGCTATATATTGTAAAATCTTTCATTATTAAAAGGAGGATGTTCCAAAACTGCAAAGGAACTATGTCAAGATGGTTTCAGAGCAACTATGAGTTATTAAACCTTCATTTTAGGCTTGGCAATGTGTTCTCGTGCCTTCCTTTGTAACTATAATGGATTGTGCATACTTTTATTGCAATAAAGCTATGTTTTGTGACACATTTGTCTTTCCTAGCTCGTTTTATCTGTAACCTTGCCTCTCTTTTACTCTAAGCATTGTGTTGTGCATGTATTTCTCCTTTGCAAGTTCATTTTGTTGTGTTTTAGGTGAGAACATAAGTTAAATGTTGTTTTCGGTCTGTGTCATGTATGTCTGGCCTCTCCCTTCTCTAATCTCCCTCACTAGAGCATCTATGTCCTTTCCTAGTATTATCACCACCTTTTAGATTACGATTTCCCTTTCATGCATCTTTCTAACCCTCTCTCTCTCTCCCTGGTCCCTTGGAATGGTTAGTTTAGGATTAGTTAGTTGCATTTGCTTCCATAGGAGTAGTTTTAGCAAGTCAGCCTTCTTTGGAGGTCCATCTCAAGTAATAAGTCCCACAACTTGAGAGATGGTCCCATGTTACCTAAAAACATTGTTTTCTCATCCACATATTTAAGCAAATTAGAGGGTGCTATTTTATGGTGATAACACTTCCCATTACTGCTAAGAAGCTCTATTGTTCTTCCAATTCACGACTCCCAATATTATCCTGAGTAGCTGAAAATTTTTGGTACCCCCTTTCGACAATTGACCAAAAATGGTCAACATGACCAATACCAAGAAGAGCAACAGTAAAAACCATGGGATGATAGGAATAAGTAGCCATAGAGTTTTTCCAAGTCCCATCTACCACACAATTATGTTTTCCTACCCTATGCTAAGCTTATTTTTATCAAAACTTTTCAAATTAAAATAGTTTTTTAGCTAGTACATTATGTACTTCTTAGTCATATCTTCCATTATTCCTCATTAATAACAATGCTATGTACATTATGTTGAAATTGTATGTAGATGAAGTTCTTTCTCATGACCACTACGCTGTCATCGTGGGTGCCACATCCACCATTTTCTTGGCATTGTGGCAATGTTTGTATTAAATACGAAGTTACTCTCTCTTCCTCAATTCCATGTCAGTTTTCGAAGCAATATGTGGCAATAGAGGAGGAAAATATAAAGATAGAGATATAATTCTTAAAGGAAAGAGTCACCATGTGGTGACTTTGAATGTGTTAAATAGCCCTGAAATTAGAAATGGATGGCACATGGAAAACTTAGTCGTAGCATCCTTTGGTACATCTAAGAAAAGTGTGAATGATGTTATTGGAAACCAGGAAGCAGTGGCAGGAGGTGTCAAGATTAAGGAGGATATGAGCCTGTCCGAGAGAATTGTGGGTGAATATAATGCAAAAAGCACCAGGATCAAAAACTACGCTACAACATCTCAACTTTATATATTACATCTTTCTTAGGTTTATCGTCGACTAATTGAAACCTAATAAATTTAATTTTGATTTCTTATTAGTCATTCATTGCATCATACAACTTGGGCAGGAAAAGTCAGTGTACCAATGTATTTGAAGCTTATTATCTTGAGCCAACACTATCTATAAAGAATACTATTTTAAGATCGCAAAATTTTTATCTCACAAATTATTTCACATATTCACTTTTTTTTTACATATTAAATAATAGTTTAAGATTTCTTTTACTCAAAATAATTCTTTGGAACTATGATTTTTTGAGAATTTGAAGTTCCAACTAAGGGAGAAGGGCCAGTATGTGAACACGTCCCAATACTTGAACAGTATTTTGCATTTAAAATATCCAATACTTGATGGAATAAAAACCAAAATTTTGATTATTGAAGTTCAAAAATTTGTACAAGTAGCCAATCACATCATGACATGTAAGAGTTTTCACCCATGTACAAGTACAAAAAAGTCAATGTTCAAGCAATTTCACTTATATTCAAGTATTGGTTTCTACCATGGTTGTAGCATTTTCACATATATTATTTTAAATCAATTCAAAATATGGTTTTCCCTCCAATTGAACATTCCAAACAAAAAATATAAGTTAACACAAATCTAAACTACATATTAGTGAAAAAATCACAATCCCATATCATAAATAATTGATTTTGTGGACCCCTTAACTTAGGGTGTACCACTACTGGCCCTTCTCCCCTACATACATCATATCACATTCTCTTTTGATATTGTTTTTCCAAAGTATATAACGTACATTCCTTATAATATATTTACGCCGAAAGGCGTATACACAGACAGAAAGCCCACCCCTCTCTAAGAGAATCCAACAGTGGAAAATTGTTGCATCGTCAACCATCTAAAAGTGGGAATGTCAGGAGTCTGTTTCAACATGGTTAACGTCAGTTCAGAGTGGTTAGGCTTTTGTTTCGGCGTAGCTTCTGTGCACTTTTTTGTATTGTTTTGACTTCAACTAATTTAGCCGTTGATTTTTTTTTTAGGCGACCAAACGCTGCCACTGTGCCCACATTTTTTTTCCGCACCCTCCACATAACGCCCAAACCTTTTCTTGGCCGATAAAACAACCATTAACGCTTAAATTCAATATCTTTGATTTTGGTTTGCGAGGGATTCGAAAAGCAGACGTGGGGACGAATAGGAAACATAGAGTAGTATGCATCGAGGAGGCAGAAGTAAGGTGTAGCGGAACAAGAGGTGCAGGCTACACATTTTCCACCCCAGGCTTCAACTTTTCTGTGTTTTTGAAGAAATGACAAATGCATGCAACAATTTACTGGTTTCAATAGACTTGGGTGGGAAAAATAAGTTGAATTCAATATTTGGCAGCAACATAGCTCCTTGTGTTTACAGGCTTACGTCTACGACACGACATAGCTATGGCAGGTTGAATTCTTTTTATGCAGAGGCCATTGCCGAATGCATAGATTTTATTAAGCGCTCTTCTTTGGCCGAGGATTCCACAGTCGTTAATGTCCACTGAAATACATATTCTATGACCAAATAAAGTTGTATTATAAATTTTACAGATATAGTGAAGAGTATGGTCTCATGGTTATAATAATCTCATGATGTATGAGACGAATCTCGTGATTAATTTTTTTCCCTGTATTATATATATAATCACAGAGACTGTAATGTTTATATCATGTTTTTACGGTGTAATTGCGAGAAGTAGTTTTATATGAAATATGTACTGGAAATATGAATGAAATATAGAGCTTCATAAATGTCAAGGAATACTCATTTCGCATGGTCGGAAATGCGGCACATTTCCATCCAGTTGTATGGCATTGCACTAATGGTTGGAGTGCGGACTTTTTAAACACTCATATTAGTATTTAAATTGAAATAAATAAAAATTATAACTTGGGCTGGTGTAAGTCGTCATTGCCGAAATGTCAAACATTGTAGGTACCATTTTAATATTTTGATATTGTCATAAGTTTAGTAGTCTATTGAAATGATTTTTAAAAATGCATTTTGTTTATGGGAGTATTTTGGAAAATCCACGGTTTATTTTTGGATCTTTTATGCGCTTGGGTCACTCGTTTTTATTTATTTTTTATTAGGTAAAGATGTTGATTTTGAAGGGATCAAAAACCGTGTACAACCGAAATATAAGCGTCGAGGCTCGTAAGAGAAACAACATAGAATTAGGCCATACAAGACTAACAAAGACACCGACAGAAAAACCCAATTCCAGAAGTAAAAGAAAACACATAAAAGAAAAAGAGAGCCCCCCAAAGCAAGAAGGTCAAAGCCACTTAACCACCCACAATAGACATTCCTTTCTTCCATGGGCCTTCACCATTTGAGACGTAAGGCTCATCTTAAGAGGAGCATCAAACCTTTTCCATTTCTTTTTATTTTCACAACCATCCATCCTTCACCCTTATTTGGATCCACAATCTCATTTGGTTGATTTGGTAGAATAATTTCAATAATCTCCTTATTTTGTGGACTATGAATTTGCGTGGAACCAGGAGGCTAAGACATAATGGCATCCTCCTCTGCAATATGCTCCATATCAACCTTGGTTTGAACAAATTGCTTAACTGGGCTTGAGGAAAAGGGGTTTTCCTCACATTTTTTCTCTTTATGAAATGTGGAAGTATCCTCTTGGCCAAATGATTCATTTTCGGTGTCACTATCCATCAGGCCTTTGACAACTAAATGATTCAGATTAAAATCCTTCCACCAAGAAACTCGACTCTTAATCTATTTTCTAATAATGTGACAATCAAAGGCCAAATCGTCAGGCTTCTGTTTTGGCATGGTTAATGTCAATTTCAACGTGGTTAGGCTTCTATTTTGGCGTATCTTCTGTGCACGCATTTATTACTCTATTCCAATTCTGCCCCATGGGACATTCCAAAATACAAAAGATTCATAGTGTTTTTCCATGTCAGCATATGCCACGATTGGGAAATCAAATAGTAAATAAAGTGCTTGTATTATTATGCAAGGAAAATGACATGTATGAAACGTCGTTTAGGATGCGTCGCTCTCCCTGTTTTGCTGTGGGTTTTGAAGAGCGCCTAACCGGGGTGGTGGGTTTGTTTGACACAGGTTTATTTTTCCCATTCAAATTTTATGTTGGTGTTAAATACATGGAGAAACAAATAGTAAATACGATACTTTTGAAGCTATTCGATTCGTATAGGTATATTTTCAACCGTAATGTTATTAAACTAAGGAATATATATATATTAAATGCCCACCAACCAAGTCGTATCACGTATACAAGATCGATTGACGATACATTTGAAGCTATTTGATTCACCGCAATGTTATCAAACTAAGGAATATTTATATCGAATGACATTAAAAACAAATCTAAAATCTGTACTAACTCTACATACCCCAATTTTCCTACATTAAACTTGTTCTATTAAAAAATAATGATAATGGCGAATGACACGATGATAAATCTAAAAAAATTGTAACTTTGAAATCCTAAAATTCCATTACGCCAAAAGGTGTTTGCTCCTACAGAATGATCCACCCCATATGACAACTGCGGAGACATGGATGCGAGAGATGAATCGGTCGACGAAGCAAAAATTCACATATGCCCTTTATGTGGTGGCCTACAACAGTTAAATCTTTCCCAAAAATAGAAATAAATCATTTTTTTTGCATGCGGTCATGGATTTTGGAGTAGAAGTGGAGGCCACCACGGGCTCTATGTCTTTCTGCTACTCAACTAACTGTGGTGATAATGATAGTAAGTTTTACGGCAGCGTGAAGTCCACAAACATAGTCCTTGGAGCATGTGTATTCATTTGAACAAGTACTGGTGATTGCACTCTAGGAATAAACTCAGGCGCTTACCCATAAAGCTAGTTGAACGACAAGTTCTTTTCAAGAGCATCCACCGATGAAGATGCCTCTGCTGGGTTAGAATTTAAATTGTTGCAACTTTTCATGGGCAATGATTACATCACCTGATTACATTATAAATGCATTGATGGTTTTCATGGACGCTTTGAGCTTCCCCTTGGACTCCATACCAGAAAAATCTCATATTTTTTGAGACGGCGGAAGGGGCACTGAACCTACAAAAAAATATTAATTTAAGGAAAGAGAATGAAGAGTGAGCAACAAAGCAAATTACTTGAGCAATGTCGGGGCCAAAAAGTGGACAAAAACACAAAAATGAACGAAAGGCGATCGCGTTTTGCTTTCTAAGGCTCAGGAATTCATGAGCCTAAAATGCGTATGCGTTATAATGCACTTGTGTTATAACGTGTACACATTTCAAGTACCATGAAACACATGCGCGTTTTGAGATCTATGAAATTTAGGAGGGCCTGTAGGAACCATATTTACTAAACTAAATGTTAAGTATAAGATTTCTTTTATTATTTCTTTATACTTTTATTATTTCTTATACTTTATAAATAAGAAATTTAATAAGTATAAATTTTCTTTTATTATTTATTTATACTTTTATTATTTCTTATACTTTAAATTTATTTTAGTAAATATAAGAAGTTAGGGTCACTCTGCACCTAATGGAAGTGGTCCCATAGCTCTGACAATTATAATCTAGAAGATAGTTTTTCAAAATCTAATCTGGTTAGTACTTACTCATTTTCAGAATTTCAGCAATGACTTAAAACTTTCAGGCCATATATATTGTAGTCGGTCTTTGTTTTGTGAAAACATATAGTCATTTTGTAGGTTTTTTGACCTTCTGGATTGGATTTTGGCCCTACCACTGCTTGAATTGGTACTAATTTTGAAATTTGGTCCATAATTCACTTTAGTGACCACGAATCAACTCTATGATGCTTGTCTACTTCTTACTAAAATGAGATCCTCACTTTAGGCCTTCAGAGGAAGTAGTCTCTCATTAAAACTAAATGAGTTGATCGATCACCTTAGAAACTATTCCCTACACACTGAAACACATTGAATGATCTTATTAGGACTTTCCTTTGGGTTAGGGTTTATGATTTAGGTTTTAAGGTTTAGGGTTCAAGGCTCAGGGTTTAGGGTTTAGCACTCAAAGCTTAGAGTTTAAGGTTTAATGTTTAGTGTTTAGGGCTCATGGTTAAGGTTTTAGGGTTTAGGGTTTAGGGCACATGGTTTAGCTTTCATGATTTATGGTTTATGGTTTATAGTTTATGGTTTATGGCTCAGGGTTAAGGGTTGAGGGTTTAGGATTTAGGGTTTAGGGTTTCAGGGTCAGGGTTCAAGGTTCAGGTTTCATAGTTTAGGGTTTATGGTTTAGTGTTTAGATTTTAAGGTTTAGGGTTTAAGGCTTAGGGTTTAGGGTTTATGGATTTGGTGTTTAGGGTTTAGGATTTAAGGCTCATGGTTCAAGGTTTAGGATTTAGGGTTCAAGGTTAAGGGTTTAGGGTTTAGGGTTTAGGATTTTGTGTTTAAGGTTTATGTTTTGGGCTCAGGGTTCGGGGTTTAGGGTTTAGAGTTTAGGGTTGAGAGCTCATGGTTTAGGGTTTAGGGCTTAGGGCTTAGAGTTGAGGGTTTAGGGTTTAGGGTTTAGGGTTTAGGGCTCAGGGTTTAGGGTTTAAGTTTTAGGGTTTAGGGTTTAGGATTCAGGGTTTAGGGTTTAGGTTTCATAGTTTAGGGTTTAGGGTTTAGTGTTTAGAATTTAAGGTTTAGGGCTTAAGGTTTAGGGTTTAGGGATTCAATGTTCAGGGTTTAAGGTATAGTGTTAAGGGTTTATGGATTTAATGTTTAGGGTTTAGGGTTTAAGGTTTAGGTTTTAGGGCTCAGTATTTAGGTTTTGGGTTTTAGGGTTTAGGGTTTAGGATTTAGGGTTTAGGGCTAAGGGTTTAGGGTTTAGGATTTAGGGGGTTTAGGGTTTAGGCTTAGGGTTTAGGGTTTAGGGTTTAGGGTTTAGGGTTTAGGGCTCAAGGTTGAGGGTTTAGGGTTTAAGGTTTAGGGTTTAGGGGTTTAGGTTTTAGGGTTTTAGGGCTTAGGGTTTAGGGTTTAGGGTTTAGGGTTCAGGTTGAGGGTTTAGGGTTTAGGGTTTAGGGTTTAGGGTTTAGGTTTAGGGTTTAGGGTTTAGGGTTTAGTTTTTAGGGCTTAGGGCTTAGGGTTTAGGGTTTAGGGCTCAAGGTTTAGGGTTTAGGGTTTAGGGCTCGGGGTTTAGGGTTTTAGGGTTTTAGGGTTAGGGTTTAGGGTTTAGGGCTTAGGGTTTAGGGTTTAGGGTTTAGGGTTTAGGGTTTAAGGTTTAGGGTTTAGGGCTCAGGGTTTAGGGTTTAGGGCTTAAGGTTTTGGGTAATAAAAATAGGATTTATAGTTTAGGATTTAGGGTTTAGAGTTTAGGGTTAAGGGTTTAGGTTTAGGGTTTAGGGTGTATAATTTAGGGTTGAGGGTTGAGGGTTGAGGGTTGGGGGTTTAGGGTTTATGGTTTAGGGCTCAGGGTTTAGGATTTAGGGTTTAGGGTTTATGGTTTAAGTTTTAGGGTTCAAGATTAAGGGTTTAGGGTTTAGAGATTAGGGTTTAAGGTTTAAGGGTCAGGTTTAGGGTTTAGGGCACATGTTTTAGGGTTTAAGGCTCGGGGTTTAGTTGTTAGTTTTTTAGGGTTTAGGGGTTAGGGTTCAGGGCTTGGGGTTTAGTTTCACCCATTCACTCACTGTAATGTTATGTGTCTTACCCATTCTTATTAGTATTGATAGAGTATTCAACTAAAAAGGGTTCATTTGCTTCATAGGCAGAACATTCAAAGGGAGTCATCACAATTTGATGCCTTTCATCTGTTGATATTTTGAAGGAGGCAAATGCCAGATATCCAAGAATAATTCAGTACAAAGAAATATTACCCAATACAACTATCTTCTTTTTCCCATCGCATGGGAAATATTTCACTCACTGTAATGTTTTGTGTCTTACCCATTCTTATTAGTATTGAAAGAGAGTATTCAACTGAAAAGGGTTCATCGACTTCGTAGGTAGAACATTCAAAGAGAGTCATCACAATTCGATGTCTTTCATTTGTTGATATTTTGAAGGAGGGAAATGTCAGATTCCTCAATGTCCAATCCTTCCACAGACCCCAATAGTCCTCGATCCTTGGATACAGGGAGACACCGTTACTTGGCTTCCATTTATAATGATAGAGATATTTGTAAATTCGTGTTATGACCTCTAAATCTGTATGAATTTCAAGTTGTTTGGAAATCACATCACACCCTTCACTAGGCTTGATGACTACCCCTATCTTTTTGAAGGTGCTTTTGAAAGCATCCATGGGTTTATCATAGAAGGAATTATCAATGAATGGAAGGTCACTAAGTCGTAGGCCAGGTGACTCCCATTCAGAACTAAACAAGAAAGATTTACTAGGTGATTGATAACCCCTTTGTGTTCTTAGCCATTCCCCTATTGCTATGCTTATTTTGAACACTTCAGGAAGTTCTGTCAAATTTGCTATCCATTCCAGTAGCAGAAGAGCTTTCTCTTTCTCCAGAGGAGAGGATACTGCAGGAAATTTGGTTATGATCCTACACCTCCGCATTGGTATATTCTCTATGTTTTTTATGTTTCCTTTGAGATTAATTTTTGTGTTGTGATGGTTATTTTTTCCAGCTTCCAATGGGTCATCCTGGCTTGCATAATACCATACATGGAAATATGAGAAATGTGAAATTTGTTTCAGAGTGTGAAGAAATTTACATTCAAGAGCGCAAGTATATGTGGGGAGAAACAAGTTTGGCAGAGATGTGTAATATGCATTGCAAGGCACAAGGTAGATGTCATATCCATTTAGTTACTTGTCCCACCTCTCATAAACAAGGTAGTTGTACAAGCACTCAATGATGGTTCTAGGCACGAGACTAGGAAATATTGATGAAATATGGTTCGGAGTTTAGGGTTTAGGGCTCATGGTTCATGGTTTAAGGTTTAGGGTTCAGGGTTATGGTTGAGGGTTTATGGTTTATGCTTTAGGGTTTATGGTTAGGATTTAGGGGTCAAGGTTAAGGGCTTAGGGTTTAAGGTTTATGATTTATGGGTTTTTAGGGTTTAGGGTTTAGGGATTTATGGTTTAGGGTTTAGGGTTTAGAGCTAAAGTTTTATGGTTTAGGGCTTAGGGTTTAGGGTTTAGGGTTTAGGGTTTAGGGCTTACATGGTTTAGGGTTTAAGGTTTTTTAGGGTTTAGGGTTTATAAGGGTTTAGGGTTCAAGGCTTAGGGCTTAGGGTTTATGATTTAGGGTAGGGTTTAGGATTTTAGGGTTTAGGGATTAGGGTGTAGGGTTCAAGGCTCACGAGTAAGGGTTATGTTTAGGGTTTAGGGTTTAGGGCATGGTTTAGAGTTTTAGGTTTAGGGTTTAGGGATCATGGTTCAAGGTTTAGGGTTTAGATTTTTATGGTTTAGGGTTTTGGTTTAATTTAGGGTTCATGGTTCAGGGTTTAGGTTTAGGGTTTAGGGCTTATGGAAAAACTTTAGGGTTTAGGGCTTAAGGCTCAAGGGTTTAGGGTTTAGGGCTCATGAATAAGGGCTGAATGTTTAAGGTTTAGGGTTTAGGGCTTAGGTTTTAGGGTTTATGGATCATGGTTCAAGGTTTAGGGTTTAGGGTTTAAGGTTTACGAGCTCAAGGTTTTAGGGTTTAGTTTTAGGGCCTAGGGTTTAGGGTTTCGATTGTAGAATTTAAACACTAAAAGGTTTACGCTAAATGCTGAAATCCTGAAAATTACCTATGTACTGACCAAATTATACTATAAAAACTATCTCCTAAATCATGACTCATGGAGCTGTGAGACTAGTTCCATAATAAGTGACCCTAATTTCATTTATTTACAAAAATAAATTTAAAGTATATGAAAAACTTATACTTAAACATTTATTTTTGTAAATAGAAGCATGCCAAAAGCACATACAATGTTTATACTATGAAGAACGCATGCGTTATAGTGTGTACGGGTTATAATGCGTACGCGTTTTGCGTTTTCACTTTTTCCAAGCCATGCCTCAAGGCTTGGGATCCGGTTTGGATTCCCAAGCCTTAGGCATGGACCTGCACAAACACATCAAACAACGTGTTTTTGCAAGAAAATGCAAAAATCTCTCTTCCTCCATAAATCAACATAAAACGATTGATTCGTTTATAAAAAATTATACCACGACGTAGAGCAGACTATCTACTTTCTAAAAATATAATTTTTCAAATTTTCTGACTAATATAAGGTTTCCATATTGTTTATTTTCTAACAATGCCTTTTTATAGCTATTTTTATAAGTTTAAACACGTCTATCTTTCATCTTGTATAACTTTTTTTTGGCTCATCAAAATTGAAAAAAAATTATACTAGCCCAAACTAGGCCAAATTCTATACACATTCAAAAAAAAGATCTAAATTTCGATATTTTTTGAGGTTGTTAGGGGGGGCACGGTCGGAGCTCTGTTATGTTTTTAAATTTAAAATTTATGTACTAGAAAAATCATAAAAAAATAAATACTTGCTAAAAAAATCTAAAAAAATGGTATCCCAAACTAGATTCTCCTAGCTATCTTTCTACCAAAGGGTTTTCAAAAATACTAAATGATGCTAAAAAATGGTGGGGGGCACGAAAGTCACTTTGTTATGTTTTTTAACAAAAACAAGTGCTCCTGTTGGTATTTTAGTTACTTGACCCACTTAAACTTATTTGTTTTCAATAAAATTTAGTAGCTTAGAAACTAGACTCAAGATGCTACGATTCATGTTAATACATCTTCCAATTTTGAGTGTAACTATTTCAAAAAACTCGTACAAGTTGAAGTTTTTTTATTTTTTAGAAAAATGCGTCCACTTAAGACCGAAGAAGAAGATGTTCAAGGTGGAGCAATGAGGTTGATCAAGAGGTGTTAGCGAGCGGTGGAAACAATGTTCTGTTAATGGATTGGTGGAGGGCAAGAATGATATGAGTTTTGAAGGAGAGGGAGTGCAGAAAAAAGGTCATGCTCTTCACGACATGCTCGCCCTCTGGCCCGTCTGTGTTTAGGATGTCGTCGCCCAGAAAAACGTCGAAGATGGACTTGTAATAAACTCCATTTGGGTCATAACCGAACATGGTTTTCAAAATGTGCTCATATTTTAGGAACCACAGTGACCATAGAAAAAAAGTTTGCCATCCACGAATCCCTGAACTGTAGCGTGCTATGCAAAAAAGATGGCAATCAAAAGGACGAGTAAAAGCATCAGAGTGATGTAAAGAAGGAAAAAAACTAGAAAATAAAGAAATTGTGCTTTTTCTATTAACTACGAGTATTGATAGCAACTGATGATGATCTGTACAACCACAACCTTCGATTGTTGAAATCCCTTTACTCTCACGTCGCTGATTCCACCGGGCATACTGACTCATGATATGTTTATTATGGTTTCACTTGCAACATGAAGTTTTTCTTTGCATCGACCAGAAAGACACGTTTTGCGTGAATTTGTGGGTTGAAAAATGTCTTCTAAATGTTGCTACCGACTCTATCGTCAACATTGTTTTGGACAGTTCGTTGCGTCGACATCGTTTGCCTTTATTTCTCGTCATTAAATTTGATCGGTACATGGTGCTTTGTTATTTGAAACAATTTCCTTTTCCACTTACCATTAGTTCTCTTTCAACATTCACATCGCATACCTAACATGCTATTGCTAGTACATATGCCTATCGGCATTTCCCCCATACATCTATAAATGCATTTGCTAGTTATATTGTAATTTGCAATACGTGTTAATGTTGATTTCCCGTACTCCTCTATTTTGCCGCCATATTTGTAATATTCGTGGAAATCAAAATTCGAATTGAGCCTCTGGCTGCCACTGCAGAAAAAACGGGCGTCTCCAAAAATCTAACCAGAGGTATTTTAACAAGCTACCTCTCTTTTTTCAGCGAACCATTGGAAAAATGTTGGTGAATTTTAAGGGTTTTGTTGTCTCCGGACCCTTGAAAATAATTTAGTTCAATTTTAAGGGTTTTGTTCTCCTCCGAACCCTTAAAATTAATTTCGAGGGTTTTATGCGCAGCCTACTAGTAATGAGCCAAACTCTAGCTTTCCAACTTTATTAATGGCAAATACGCTTACCGAGATCATAATTGTTTTCCTGCACATTGTGTTTCAGTGCTATTTACCAGACTCCATCCCCCAAATTTTGTTTCTTAGAATGCGGATTATCGACCTGGCAATTGATCTTGCAAATTCTTGAGCTGCGTCGAATTACAATGGAGCCAGGTATTCAAGCTGTATTTTATTTATTTTTATTTTAAATCCGGGGTCATGAGGCGTCCTTCATGCTCCACAAGCTCCTCACATGCCTGCAAGCTATATTTGCTACGCCACAACTTTACCATATGCTCATAAGGTTATGACTCACTTATCTTGTAATTAGGGGAATTTGAACTTAAGTCATGCTGTGCTTCCAATTGCTTGGGATAAAACTACGAAAATCTCGTTGGAGGGTGGATACTAGAGTTGGGAAAAATAGAACCTGCAAATGACTAGTAGTTAAGTGGTAGAGCACCTTACTATGCCGTTGGGATGTCCTAGGTTTTGTCCTTGCTGGTTGACGATTTTCAACAAATCTCAGCCTCTTAGGAATACCAGTGTCTATCTTTCTGATATGGGCTTAGATTTTGTATATCTTTTGGCAAACAAATTAATATAACTTCAAATTTCAGCTGAACACTTACAAACCCCAGAAATGAAGTCATGCCAATTTTTATTTATGCCAAAATGATGTTTGATATCCTGGTCAATGCCAAATGGCTGTGACGTCCATTTAAGATCAGTAACCAAAATTGTTAGAATGTTCTAAAAGAAATTCTGGATGCGATTTTGAGCTTTGCTTCGCTTGTTATATCAAGCATTTTCTTAAAGTACTGACAGAGAATTATGTGAATGTTTAAAACTCACTTAGGATGCAATTTTGAGCTTTTCTTTGATTGCTATGTTGAATAAGAGGCCACCAGGACAGAAAATTATGTGATTGTTTTAAGCTAATTTAGGATGTAACTTTAGTTTGTCTTTGATTGTTGTGCTGAATTGGAACCTCAGGAACATCTGTAGTGTCAAACACGTCGATGATACATTTGGAGCAATTTACTTCTCAACAGCAAGAGGATAATCAGAGGCATCAGCAGCAAGATGACAAACAGGAATGGCGGCATCCAGGGGAGCAGCAGAAACAACAACTTATGCAGGGAGGGCAGCAACAGCAGCAGCACCAGAGGGAGGATTGTTCAAATCAGCAAGAAAAGTTTGAGATAAATCAGCCCCAGCATATAGAGCAGATTCAGCCACATATTGATGAACAGAGTGAGCATCCACATCTCTAGAATTAATAAAAGGAATCACGGAAATATTTATCACATAAAATGATATCTGATATGCTTGTCAATGCCAAATGGCTCTAATATTTTTTGTAAGTTAAGTGAACCAAAAGAGTCTGAATGTTTTGAAAGAAATTTATGATGCAGGTTTGAGCTTTGCTTTGCTTGCTGTACAGAGCTTTTTCTTGGAGCACTGGCAGATAATTATATTAATGTTTTAGACTATTGTAGGATGCAATTTTGAGCTTTTCTTTCATTCTTATGTTGAACAGGTGTCCCAGGAACCTCCACAGAGTCAAATTTATCCATTATTCATTCGCATCAATTCTCTTCTCAAGTGCAAGGAGATAATCAGAGGCATCAGCAGCAAGGTTACAAACATGAACAGCTGCAGGAAGGGGATCAGAAAAAACATCATCTGATGCAAGGAGGACAGCAATGGCAGCAACTCCAGCAGGAGGACCACTCAAATCAGCAAGAACAGTTTGAACAAAAGCAGCCCCAGTATCCAGAGCGGAGTCTGCCACATGTTGCTGAGCAGAGTGAGCATCTGCATCTGAAGACCTCTCAGCCACAACAACAGAAACAACATAAAGAACTAGAGCAAGAACAGCATCAGCATCAACAGAAACAATGTCTGCAGCAGTCCTTGCAAACTCACCGACAGCCACAACAGCTGCATCTCCAGCCTCAGGTACAACAACAGCAACATCAGCAGTTCAATCACCAGCAGCCACTGCAGGCTGCCTCCGGGGGACAAAAAAGCTCTCGCCTCATTCATTTGTCTCATGTGGTACAAACGATTTTGCCTGGGCTTCCGAGAGAACAGGCAGAACGAGTTAGTGCAACATTATTGAGGTTCCAAGTGAGTAGCAGCACATTTATTTTTCTCCTGCTTTTCTTTGAAGTTTGGTGAGATAAATTTTTAGAGAAAAGGACATGTCTAACCACTTTGGAGAGCCCAAACAAATAAATTCCCCAACATGACTAATTTTTTTACTTGTATATCTAGAAAGAGTGTTTTGATTAATACCGAGAAAACCCCAACCACTATATGCATCAAAGAGCTGATGTCTGACTATTTTTACTCTCAAAGGTTATAAATTTTAACTGAAATTGTTAAATGAGAAATTATATTATCTTTCTCTTAATGGCAGTGGAAGACACAGAAAAGGGGTATTTCCTTTTGTTACTGTTTGAAATTAATTCACAGTGTACAGGGCTTGGGTGAGTTGGTAGCCCAACTGAAATGTGGAGTATTCAAAGCTTCCCACCAATGTTCAAACACTGCTATATCCGCGCAATGATAGTGGTAACCCACCTCCACTAAGGCAGATTGAATCCCCACTTCCAAAAAAGATTAGGAGTAGAAGTAGTTGAAAAATTAAAAACCATTATATTGCACGAGTCATATGACTCCAAGGTATGATGAATTTCCTTGTAAAGATAGTTTGCTCTGCATCTTAATGAAAATTTATCTGCATTTGAAACGATATGGTGATGTGGTTGGGGTTCACTAAAACAACAATCAACTGCTTAGCTGATCAGAGATCACAGCATAGACTTTCAACAGAAAACTTCCAGAACCAAAAATAGAACGGAGTACACAACACACTATGCCTTTCATTAAATCTCATGATAAATTTGACAAGTACATATCTTATCCTCTAGACTGATCTTGGTATGGGAGAAGAGCAGAAAACGAACACACCCTTATTTGCTGTTACACAAAGGAGGTATTTTCCGTACATTCCAATAGTTTTCAACCCTTTGTACTAAAAAAATCTTCTCGTTTAATCTATGAGCTTCTATCTAGCTCTGTTGGGAGGTGTGCTTCGGCACGGGCGACTGAATCTGTTACTCTCTATGATGCAAGATTTACGTGTCAAATCCTAACTGTCTGGCTGTAACAAATTTCTGTTTCCATGACAACTTTTTATATTACTGTTACAGTTGCTATGACCCACAATCTTCCGTAATATTATGCACATAATCCTAGGTAATAGTAATATTTGTCTTTTTGTAGAATCTTAACAGTCATCCTGGAACAATCATCTTGGAGATGAACTGAATGGTCATACATTATATGTACTTGCATCTCATTTTGATAAAGATCATTTTGGGGTTGCAACTGCTGCATCAATACAATTTTCTAATTCATTCTTCAGTCCAAATTCCTGGCCTGACATTGTTATCAAAGCCAAGAAGCTTGCTCAACTCATCATTCTTCACTGCCATTTGAATGTGACAGGGAACAATCCTGGTCTTCTTGTTGTCTCTTGCAGCATTCCCAGTCAACTTGAGAACCTCAGCAGCAAGATATTCAGGAACAGTTGCACGATAAAAAGGGGCGCCTGCACCAACACACTTGGCATATTTTTCAGCTTCAAGGAACCTGACATTACAACCCACGGGAAACTGAAGACCCATCTTGGAGCTCCTTGAAACAGTCTTCTCTCCCTCTGGATATTTTCCTCTGTATGCCATTTTTCCTGCATTCAAACATTTCGCAGGCTTTTTTTTCCTTGTTCAATCCACTGTTATTATTTGTCATACTGGATATGGACCTATGAAGACGATGACAGGCATTCCTCTACTTCGCCTCCCTCTCCCTGGGGCAATCTCCTCCTCTTTTTGGCACTGTCTACAACCATTTGGTGACCTGGTTTTTCTGTGCAAGTTGGGAATGGAACGTGGGATATCGCATTGCCTTGGCAAGAAACATCATCATCTGCTGCTATTGCTGCTAGATGGTTCAAATCTCTGTTTTAAAAATTTCGATTAATTGTAACAGATGAGCAAAAGGATAAATCTTATGAAAAATCGCAATTTCTTTTCTAGCGATTAAGCGGTGATTTCCAATGATAAAACTTGTGAAAAATCGCCAAAAACCACCTTGAAAATCGTGGAAAATTGCCATGCAGGGTATAAAAAATCCAAACTGAAAAGAAAAGGGCATTTCAAAGCATTTTAAAGCAATTTTTCCTGTGTGATTTGACCTGCAATTTTTGCCCCCAAGTTTTGCTAGGGTTTCGGATCTTCAAGCCTACTACAGTTTTGAAAATCGTGTTTTGCATTTAATTTAAGTTTAATTTATGATTTTTTTGTAAAATTAGTAATAAATTGATGATTAATGCCGAGAAATTGCCGAGAAATTGTCGATTCTCGATTTCCGAGTCAAAGTTTGGCCTGCCGAGTAATTGCCAATTATGATTTTTTGAACTATGGTTCAGATATCTTATTGCATATAGTTGGTTTTAAATTATTTGGAGGAAAACTTTTTTCGGGAAAAAACAAAGGTTTTTTATTTTGGATTGTTGTGGAGGATATATTTAAAAAGGGAAATATTTTTCTTTCAGAGAATTTCTGTGACTATTTAAATATTGAAAAATAAGGCCCACGTAGCCAAGTCTATTCTTAAACAGATCAACAAGACTTTCATTGCCTTGGTTCTTGAATCCTAGGAAGTTGATGATATTTCTGGCTTCCGATCCGTGGCGCATTGCAATGTTCTATACAAAGTCATTACTAAACTTATGGCTGACAGACTCAAACCTTTTGTTGCATAAAATGGGCTTTGTGGAAGGCAGACAAATCTTGGATGAAATAGTGCTAGCTCAGGGAGTTTTTCATTGGATGCAGGCACAAAAGATTTCCTCTATCTTTATCGAATTGGATTTATCCAATGCCTATGACAGGGTGGATTGGCATTTCCTCCTTAAGGTCTTATATAAGTTTGGATTCATGGCAGATTGGGTGGATTGGTTTGAGAAATGCATGTCTACTGTCTCCTTTTCAATCCTTATTAATGGCTCCCCTACTCATTTGCCTGCTGCAGGATGCGGCGAGGTGATCCCCTCTTCCCCTATCTCCTCATCATTTTGGCTAAAAGTCTTGTGCTGAAAATTTCTAAAGACAGAGATTATGGAATTTTAGAGGGTATTACCATTGTTCAAGGGGCTAAATTTGTTGATGGTTCTACTTTAATGGGGCATACTAACATTACAGAGGCTAGTAGATTTCAAAAGATCCTTAACATTTTTATTGAAGCTATGAGTCAACTAGTGAACGATAATAAATCCAAAATTATTTTCTTTCATTGCTCTCAAAGGCAAGAGAATTTAATCATGGAGAAGTTTCATTTTATCAAAGCTTTTGTCTCACTTACTTATCTTGGCACCCCCTGCAAGATAAGTGTAAGAAGGATTGGTCTCGATGTATGTCACAGGGTTTGCTGAATTCTAAAGAATAAGTTCTCGGCGATTATAATTTAAATAAATAAAAATTGTTAAAAAATGTCATTGTATTTGAACATATCGAATTTTTTTTCCCCTCAAACCCTAAATATCGTGTGTTCTGTCAATAGAAGTTTGAAAAACTTATTGGAGAGCCATGGGAGGTTTGTTGTAGCTGCCATTCATATTATGTAGGATGTTGTCTTCGTTTAACCCCTTCAAGGTTCAACTGTCATTTACATCTCGCTTAATCCTTTCAAATGGGGTCTGCTTTTTTCGTTCAATTCCTTCAATTGTGGTATACTAAAACTATTCATGCCCCGAATTGCATATATAAATATAATATAATTTATATTATTTATTGATACGTATTTAGTTAGTATATATGTGTAGTTTAGTTAGTATTTAGGTAATAAAATATTAATTTAATAAGTATCATGTTATTTAGGTAATGTTTACTTAAAGTAAGTATTTACTATTTAGATTTAGTATTTTACTGTTTAATATTATTAATTTAGTTGTTAGTATTGTTACTAATTTTTTTGGGTTAAATATTAGTTAGAGTTTAGATAATATTTAGAATTAGTATATTATTAATTTATTAATAGTTTTATATTATTATATAAATTAATAATAATTATTAAATTAGTAAAATAGAATGGATATTATTAATTTATTAGTTATTATTTAATAGTTTAATATTAGTAAACTATTTATTATTAGATTAGTAAAAGCTAGTTTAAATTTTTTTTTTTTTAAAGTATATTTATACAATTCAAATTTAATCGTGATTTTTTTCGTGAATTTTATTGACTAACGAAGTTGTTTCGAATTTTATCATTGTTGAACACGAACACGAACCTTGTGACTTAGGTCTCGGTTGATTTAATGGGTTTGAGATAAACTATCAATATACTTTTTTATAATTTATATATTTTTTAAAATGGAGTAATAAGCTATGTTACCGGGTACGCTTGTACAGGTTCTAGGTACGGGAATGTACCATACCCGGTACATAATACGAGTATGGTACGTTGGGGGTACGCCCAGGGTACATCCGACAACACCCGGGTATGTCTAGGTATTTCCTGGGATGTATCTGGGTCTACTCAAGTGCTGTCAGATGTACCCTGGCCGTACCCACAACGTAACCACAATAAAAACAACAGTTTTTGCATTTAATTTTTTTTTTCATCAAAAAAGGTCAATTGATGGGGTTGGGTTAATGTACCACAAGCACGTAAATAATAAAACAATACATCTTATTGGTTTTTTACTTAATTTATACCCCAAGCATATTAAGAATAGAAGCAAGGGAAAAAGTTGTTATCTATGTTAAGATACATTTAAATACTCTTAAGCTATTTTAGAGGTTGGCAACCAAATAGTAATGTATGCAAATAATCATATTAGTACGAACAATGCCTTGTTTACTAGAAAAGCTATTAGAAAATATTTAAGTCCAAAAACCAAGGAAAATATTGTCCATAAACTGTAGGAAGACAAGGATCTAGTGAAATTACTGTTTACCATGAACACCATTGGCACATGTACAATAAAAAACATAGAAATTTCAATCAATACCTGATTCAACTGTGGTCAAACAAGGACATTCACATAAGTGCCTAAAACAATGGTGGAAACTTCAATAACTGAGATGAGTTTGTGTAAAATAGGATCAAAAAATGCAGTGGCAGCATCTCCACTATCAAGTAAGAATAATGCAGAAATAATAAGAGAAACCCCGAAGGAATCTGAACTGCCAGCTTTGGAGGGAGTTTGTAATAGCTAAAATTCCACTCTAGTATGTGATTTGTTATAATTTATGATTATAAATTATAATTAGACTATTAATATGCTGATTTATCTTGATTTTTGTGTATACATTGTAACTGTTGAACATTTATACTAATAGGCATCGGTTAGACAGTTGGGAACTGCCTCGGACTGAAAACTATTTGTAACTACCTCTTCTTATATAATAAACGCTGTCACTCCTGTTTGAGTGTGCATTCAACCTTCTCTGAATTCTTTTTTCTCTTTCCATATGCTAACATTGGTATCAGAGTGATTTTCCTGAGGAAGCCCTTGAAGGGTACGAGAAATTAACACAATGTTTGAGGAAGCCCTGCAAGGGCACAAATTGAAGACGTTAGTTCGTCGCTTATTGAAGAAGGCTCACAGGAAAGGAAAACGTTTGTTGCAAAGAATACCAGGTGTAAGTTGCTGATTTGAAAAACACGATTCCCAGGTTCGCGAATAGACGAAGGCAGAGGTCTTTTTTTATAGTCTCAAGGGCAGAAGACATTTTCCATACTCGTATACAATAATAAGGGCAAGCCACAATTTTTGTAGACTGCAAGGGATAGATTCAAGTCACAATTGCAAACAACAGTTTCGGTTTTCTGTGTATTGCGAATTTTTGAAGTCATTATCTCATATATATATATGCACAGTCATAATTACTAATTTTCGAGGGCATTCGAGCACATGAATAGTGATTTTCAAGGTTGTCATTTCGAGGGCAAAGACTGTTCATAATCACGAATTTTGTCTTCCTGTTCGTTGTTGTATTCCTGTTCACTGAGCAATGAATCCTAGTATTGACTGCAAAGTCTGTTATGGTATTTTCACAGTCACGATTCATGGTATTAACAGTCGGAAAAACCTAGTTATTCTGGTCACAATTCATGCAACAAACAATTTTTTAGGGCATGGGAATTCGTGTTGTATATTACTGTGAATTCGTGGGTGCTAGGGCATGGGATTCGTGCATAGCTATATATATATATATACACACATATATTTATGGGTATTTGCAGGTTTTACAGACAAGACAATTACATTGCTGTTGTTATTGCTGCTCCATTATTATGATTTTACGGGTCAGAAATTTGTGAGCAATGGTGAATACTTCAAACTTGATTCTGCCAGAAACACAAAAGTTAATGGACACAAATTTCAATGTATGGAGCCATAAGATTTTGACGCCTGCAAATTTTTGAGATTGTGATAAAACAATCACAGGTAGCGTAGGCAAACTTGCTGCAAACTTCGCTGATTGTGACAGATGTCATAAGGAGGCTCTATTACTTATCAAGTTGTTGGTGTCAGATGATATGATATCGGAAGTGCAGAATGCCATTGTGGCTAGTGTGTTGTGGACTAGTCTGAGGGATAAATATTAGATGTTAGAAAAAGAGTCGAGTTTTATATGTGAAGAATATGCTTGTTTCCGTAAAGTTACAAGAAGGTGGATCGCTGTCTGAGCACCTACTTTGGATGAAAGATCTCCGAGACCAGTTATCTTCCATCATACAAGAAGGTGGACGACGATGATATGGTGGCTCTGGTTTTGAACAGCTTACCTTCTTCGTATGAGTCATTTGTGGAGGCACTCCATTTAATGGCTGAGAAGTCAAACACTCACGTTTGACAAGGTGAGTTCCCTACTTGTTGCAAAAGGAACGGAGACAAACTTCAAGCAGAATCTAATTGTGACCAATGCAAAGAGTGCTCTTGTCACTCAGTCAAAGGGAAAGTGGAAACGTCACTCTGGTGAATCTTCCACTCGGTATCAGGTCACATGTTATTACTGTCACAACGTTGGGCACCTCACGAGGGATTGTCGGAAGCGGATGTATGATCTTTCGCAAGCAAAACAAAAAGCCATGTAATGAGGAACATGTGGCAGCAGTTGCAGAAGAATGAGATTCGGATGACAAGTATGCTCTTTACTATCTTACGACATCATGCTCAAATGATAGTGGTACTAGTTGGCTGGATTATTGACTCTGGCGCGTCTGCACACTTTTCATGTCGTAGGGACTGGTATGTTTCATTTACTGCAAATATTTGTTTTGAATCAGTAGTACTTGCTGATGGAGAATCGCTTGCAGTAGAAGGGATAGGAGATATATGCATTGTATTGAATAATGCTCATAAATTGTTGGTACGGAATGTTAGATATGTACCTTCTTTACAAAAGAATCTTCTATCTATTCGTCAATTGACTGAAAATCCCAATATTTCTGTGGATTTCTGTGGAAAGAAGTGTGTTGTCTCTTGATATGAAACAAAGACGGATAATTGCCCTTGGTATTGGGGTAGGTGGTCAGTATCGGCTTGTTGATCCGGGCTGCGATCAACATGAATGCACGTGTGGAGGACAGCTCCACCATTCAGGATGTGCAGGGAGGCTGATAATGCCTCGGGGAGGAAGCCATTCCTCACATAGATCTGTTGACTTGGATACAGTCAACCTATATGCACCTATTGTGGAGGGAATATCTACTTTATCGGGTGTACGGGAGGCAGACATGCCTTGGGAGGATGGATTTCCTCATTCTGAAGAACAATTTGTCGTGGACGGAGACTCCACTATTCCAGATGCATTGATGGTGCATGGTGAGATGGCATGCCCAGCCACTCACTCAGAGGTTCTTGCTCGAAGGACAAAAGAGCATGAGCAGTTTGCTCATTGTGTTGTGAAGGATCTTTCCCAATAGAGGGGGATAGATGAGCAAAATAGATAAGAGAAAGGAGGATTTGGTTATTTCTCCTGTTGAGACGGAGACCGCTGCTGAGACGGATTTCGGTTATTTCTCCTACTATTTAGCAAGTTGGTTCTAACTCCTGCGCAAATGGTCACATTCACCGTGCTTTCTTGGAAAAGGTCGGAATGAGCACTACATGGTGGTGCAAGGACGTGATCGAGGTGACTTCGACTACAGGATAATTGAGTCCTTTGTACAGACTCCTACAGGCTACACAAGCTTTGGACATAGATTTTCTCAATCCACATCTTCCGAGG
Source organism: Taxus chinensis (assembly GCA_019776745.2). Lineage (NCBI taxonomy): Eukaryota > Viridiplantae > Streptophyta > Pinopsida > Cupressales > Taxaceae > Taxus > Taxus chinensis. The sequence goes on from CM034151.1 coordinate 20,525,137, forward strand.
TTCTGATTTCTAGCACTCTGGAGATGGGGGCTGACACTCTCAGCCATTGGTGATTCATCACTGGTCAATGAATCACGAAACAGAAGAATCAGTGGACCACTTGCCATATCTTTTGTTCATGGGACCAGATTTTTGTTTTGCGGTCCTCCGTTCGATATTCGACAACTACATCACAGTTAAGGACTGTTGATTTTAAAGTACAACTTATGGCACATGGTCTGTAGATGTAATTGACTAAACATATGGGCTTTAGGATATTTGTAAAATTTCGGGACAAACTTTGTTTTGTTTCTGGTTTAGTCATTAAGAGGGGGTGGTGTTAATATATAGCACATTATATAGGCATCGGTAAAACAGTTATGTAGTTGCTCAGTTGGTAACTTGTATAACCACCTCTCTCATCAATGGATGTTACACTCTGCCCGTTCGTCATTTAGACAGTGCAGTTTGCCTTCTGTCTTCTTTCTTGGGGACTGCATATTCTAACATTTCATTTGCTTTTGGTTCTCATGTAGCCAAGCACGTGCGGCTTGGAGTCTTTTTTTGGGAGATTTTCATGGTAGACTGTTTTTAGATTGTGCAGTGCAAATCCTTCAACCGATCAGTTGTCTATCACCGCTTTGATGGTGTATTTTGTATTTAAAACATCTTGCTGGAATGTCAAAATGGGGTATACATTTGGATGGCAAATCGATCTTGTGAGGAATAAAGGAAGCTCATGTACAGGCAAGGAAAATCAGGCATGGATTTTCTTACTCACATTCCTTGTTTTTTATTTTGAAATGATGAATACATTGTTTGGTTTAATGATCAAATCATGTGAAATCTGGGAAAAATTTGAGTTCTGTTCTAGATGAACGCGTATTGGGTAATTTTGATAGTTACAAGGACAAACTTTCGGAAAAGATTTTAAGTTCTAACACATATCCTGAATCATACTTCTTGGGTTTATTCTGTTTGCAAAGTCTGGATATGTGTTCCCATTTAGAATATGATTATTTCAACAGATTCTTCCTCTTTTAAAGAGCTGATGTTGTTATGCTTCTTTTTCAAGCCCACGTCGTCTACAAACTACGGCGTTAACTGAGAAATCTGGAAAATATGGAAGGAAGCAATTAAATGACGAACTAGGTAAATGAAAATACCCTGCTAGAGTTCGTAGGAACTGAAAATTACATGTGGGTTTCCTTATTATAATTATATGATTTGGGTTCAATTTGTTCGCGGTATTATGGGTCTATGCAAATCCCATTTGAATGTACAAATAGTAGCAATTTCTTTGAACAAGGCATCGTCCGTTTGATTGTTGTCTAACTCGTAGATGTATAAGCACTTATAGAGCTTTGTTGACTACCCTATTGTAAAATTTTAAACTCGTACTTTGGGTTTGAGAATAATGGGTCGTATCCCGTGTTTTCAGATGCTAGATTGAGCTTGACTGTGATTGTGTCGAGATATTCCTAGAGAGTCATAGTCCAGCTTCAATTCTTGTCAAATACCCAGATGCACAAATATTGTTATCATTCTGTCACTTGGGTTTGCCTGCAGGATACCATTTGTATTTAATTATTGTGAGCCCCGTTTGAGGCAAATTGTGCTCCGGTTTAACCCTGTTGTGGTCTTACATGTCAATATTCCCATATACCAGTAAGGTTTTAACTAGGAATGAATCCTAGGCTTTATTTGGGTGATTTCTGGCAACATTTTGTGTTTTTGGTGTTTTCCCGTTTCGTTTTCTGTGAAATTTCTCTGTATCAATTCCTTTGCCAGTTTAATCCGATTTCTTTCCTGGAGTATCTGGAGATCATCCTATGGATGTTATGCCAGAAGGAATTCACCACAGGAGGTCTGGTTCTCTCTAAAAGACGAAGTCATGCACGAAAAAGCTTCTTCTAGGTAGGTTGCATTTTTGGGAAAAGAAGGTTTTAAGCTACAATGGAATTTTTGGTAGCAGCAGGCAGGTGGGAATTTTGTACCTGCCTAGCAGGGTACTTTTTCCCATGGAATCAACACCACTTAAGTCACAATGGGAAAATTAGAGGCAATAGGAAGGCAGAAATTTCTTACCTGCCTTGCAGGGTGAAAATTCCCATTGTGAAATAAAAGAAAAATCACTTAAGTTTACATTGATGGGATTTTTGTACCTGCCTAGCAGGGTAAATAATCTCATTATGAAATTCAAAGAGCTTAAGTGGATCATGGGATTTTTGGAGCTGCGATGCAGGGTGAATAATCCCATTGAAAATTAGCTTTTAAAAATAGAAATGCCTTCATGTCAAAAAGTGCGACCCCTTTTGGGAAAGAAGGGCAGCTTTAAATGAATGAATGAATTAATTCTTTCTCCAATTTTGGTGCCCAAACATGAGGAAAAGTCAACAAGGGTAAAGTGGATAAAGGAAATTAGAATTAGAAATTCTAAAATTAAATAAATATTATTTATTTAATGCAACCCCTCTATGTCAAAAAGTGTGCCCCATTTGGAAGAAGAATAATACTTTTTAAAGTATTAATTGATATAATTAATTCATATTTTCAGTGGATGAGGTCAAAGCACACTGTGAAGCTTAAGTGGACTGGAAGTAGAGAGCTAATGATTTAAAAAATTTAATTTATTTAATGGCAGCCATGAGCATGCACAAAATAGGCGCCCCATTTGAAGAGAAAAGCTTATTAATTAATTAATTAATTGTCAGGAATAAGAGGGGCAATAATTAATTATAGAATGATGAGGGTTATATAAGCATGGGCTGCTATAAGGATGAATTAATTAATTTCATAGCAAGGAAGTGCAGACCAGACCAAAAGTGCGCCCCATTTGAAGAGGAATTTTGCTCAGAAGAAGGTGTATTTACTGTTGGAAGCTTCAAAATTTGGCACCTAGGTTTGAGGGAGCTTGATTTGTGTCTAAATAATTGTCTGCATAGTGGTACAGGTGCTCAAGTGAAGTTGGTAAAATTCATGCTTGCTTTGCATGCAAACAAAACATCAAATTTTGGGGCAGCATGCTTGATATATGCAGATTTTTATGCTTAAAATCAAGTGTTCATGTTCCAATTGTTATCTTTGTCTGAATTAAATGCAGGAATTCATTACAGGTGCTTTTATAGGAGAAAAGGAACTTAAATCAATGTCCAATACATTGAACATATCCTCCGAATCTGAAGAGATATCCAAATCTACACCGGTTGTCAAGAATTTCGGCCGAATAAAGAGAAAAAGAATTGCTCAGACAAAAACAAATACGGCCATGACAAAGCGGGATGAAAAAGAAAGCTCAGCTGAGTAACACATCACTTCTAGGTTCACTGACATTGGAGATACAAATCTAGGTCCAGAAGCCTCTTTCTGAATTGATTGACAGACCCAGAGCTAGAAAGACTTCTCTCATGCATGCAGTCAAAAGCAGTGGAATCATCTGAGCTGTAGCATTTCCATTCACAACCCAATTGCCAGAATTCATCATGGAGTGTGCTAGGTCTTACCATCCATTATCCAGATCAGTCCGAGATGCTGCGGGGAAGACAATAATCCGGTTGGATGCACAGTTCATCAATTATTGTTTGAAGATCCCAACACGACAGGTGGTGACTACTATTAGCATGTAGGATGCCAACAACAAATGGGAAAAGCATAAAGTTGACTGTGTGGGCGTAATGAACAGCAGATACATGAAGAAGCCCAAATCTCCATCTATTCCCGAGAACTCTTCCACGATCCAATCTGGTACAGGAGGTGGATGATATTGTCAAATTGTTATGCAGGATGAATGGCGAAGCTAATGCTCACAACTTCCGCACATGGATGTATGCTTTCATCAGGACCATTGAAGTCAACAAAGCAGATTCAATAATCAACTGGTCAGAAATCATTAGTGACAACATTGGTGAGCAGCTTCAGAATGTGAGACGTACTTACAGCTTTCATTGTGTTCATTGTGTTACACATTTCTTTCCATATTCTTATTAGTGAAGTTGCAGTTGTGTTATTTTTCGATATTAACTGTGAATTAGTTTTCGGCAGTTAAATAATCTTTTAAGATAGGAGATTAATAATCAGTGACTGCAATAGAATTTTCACACTCCCTTGGCCTAGACATTGAACAAAGGCCATTTATGGTCTGTGGAGCTGCTACCCCCATCATTATAAATAATAGAGACCTCCAGCATGTCAGCTGTCCAAAAACTAGCTCAAAAGCACCCACACTAATGAAAACCACCAGAAAAAGAGCACAAAAATGAGAAAAAGGAGAACCATGGTGCAGTCGTGGAATGGTAGAAATTTGACATCTCTCCATAAGCAATGGCCTTACTTGAGTGTTCACTCTTTAACAGTTGAGGTCAACAGCAGGGGGATTTTTCCTGTGGCTACAACAACGGTTGGATCCTGACACATGCGCAGTGACACTTCCCTAATATGAGCCTAAGTACCCTTGTCAGCATTGAATCCAAACCGAGCATATGGCTTGAGCTAATTGGTAATCAAACTACTATTAAATTACAAAGTGGACTCCAAAAGTAAGTACAGTACATGAATGCATCATCACTAAGTATAAAAATTTTGTATTATTGTCTGAAATCCTCTATTGTTTAGTCAATATCCCCTGCAAGTGTTGCAGATTTTGCAATGTGTTTATAAATAGCCAAATCTTTGTTAATTTTTTACAATGGTTAACTTGATTCTCACTCATTCAACATCAACGGTTCTGTAGTTTATAGTACAGATCAATCTTTTGTTGCTATGTGCAGGTGGAGGATATCCGGTATCTTCTGTACTTAGATTAAAAATCGAATTACAGTTTTTTAAATATTTCAATTTGTTACTGCAACCTCCTTAGAATAGCAAATTGTGTCTCTGAGGGGTGTATTCAACTGGTAAATTAGTTTATTACCCCCAATGCTAGAAATCCATGACTGAGTGCATTAAAGTCTTCTATTTGATTGAATAAGTTATATCAAATGCAATTTCTAGAATTCAGAAGATCTATTGATCTGTTAACTGCTTTACTGTTCAAACTCCAAATTGTACTTGAATCAGTAATACCCAGGACATATGCAGATTTTTCTTATTTGAGGAGATAAGGTGCACCTAGAGACTTTTTAATTGAAGCAGATGTGAATTTAGGTTTATTCTTACTGTTTTCTTTTTTTGTTAAATACTTTCAACTTTTGCAAATTTTCTTGGCAATTTAAATTGGAACCATTAGTGAGCATTCTTCTAAGGTTTAAACTTCTCTTGCTCGTTTTTCTGGTATGAATGTTGTTTGACTTGCTTTGAAGTTGGAAAGAACTAATCAAAGATGTGCAGATCAAATTGTTTTCTGAGGTAAAGCACCACTTCTTTGACTTAGTTTTCTGCAGGTAAAGCACCACTTGTTGTAGCTCATGGTGGACTGTCAGGACTTTTTCCAGACCAAACTTCTGCTGCTTATAATGTGAGCGATCGGGATAGACAGCTTCGATGCTGCAATATATTGTGACTTGCAGTTAACAAAAGATGGACAAGGCATATGCTCGGACAGATTTAAGATTGGATAACAGCACAGACATTGAAACTTTTTATGAGGATCGGAAAACTTCTTATCTTGTCAATGGATTAATAGGACACGCAGTGGATGTTTTTCTATTGACTTCACTGCTGAAGAGCTTATCAATGTATCAGGCTGAGAGTTGAAGCTGGGAGGAAGCAGGCATCGTATTTTTCTGAGAAAATGTAAACTATTATGGTTGCATATTATACATTTCTTCCCAGGCTTATACCATCTCACTTCCCATTTTGAGCAGGTGAGTGATCATCTGCACAAATTTTCATTGAATGGAAGTGGTTCTCTAACTTCATGTTATTGCTTCTGACTGGAAAGGATTTAAATGCATTCATCAAGTACATTTTCAATTGGATTATCAATGCCTGCCCGCTTTGAAGTTGTTTGGTCTTAACATGCCTAAAATCTTAGCAATGTACATTATTCTACAGCAACTGGTGACATAGCCTGTTATACACAATAGTGCCATATGAACACAGTTGCTGATCCACAGTCCACGGAGAAGTACTATCTAGAAGCAATAAGCTTCAAGTATCCAATGTTGTCTCGAAATCTAAAACTTGAAACAAAGCAATTAGATTGCTTATTGCGGCAAGTTAAATTTGGTTTGTACCTACTATTATTGAGGAATTGATCCTGGTCTTTTTTGCTGAAGAGGATTGCAATTTGGTATTCTTGCATTTTTGCAGCAGTGCAGTTGGTCCCAACCCGCTCTCCTGCTTGGAGACTACAAATTTCCACTGGTTGCACCAGAAGAGATACCTGAATTTAACCCAGCTGCAATTTGCGTACAAGAGAGTTGAAAGTACCAGGTATGTCCTACTAACTTCCAGTTGTAGACAGTTGCTTAGGCAATATTCTGCGTCTGGATATTTTTGGGCCTGGTTTAGAGAAGACCTGGTAAGCGTTCTAAAATTGTTGAACTTATCCAAGGATTGCTCGCAGTTTAGTACTGAGAGAAGGATGCATGGCTTTTTCAGCACCTTAAAACAGATGGGAAGATGTTGAATTACATGTTTGGACAAGTATATTCAATATCAGAGCAAAAAGAAATTTTTTATAGGTGTTACAGCTAAGCATACCATTATATGTTAGATCTTTTCTTCTCTTATTTCTTACCTTGATGAAACATTGTCTTTAAGTTTATTGGATTTTTAAAGCCATGGCACTTTAAAATTTGGAAAGATTCAAGACAAAGTTGATTTTCAGATTCCTGGACAATGAAGATATTGTCACTTAAGAGAGGAATTCTAGGAAGATGGTTACCAAATGTTAACCCTTTACTTGTTGCTTCATGTTCTAGTTCGGTTGAAGTTTTACATTTGTAATTTCCCTCTACACACTTATAAGTAGAGGAAGAACCTACGGGTTAAAGGATCGGAATTTGTAATCAACATTCTTGTGTTCCAGACTTTGTGTTGAACCCCTGATAGCTATTTAGCAAAGGAATAGAGAGGAGAAGATTTCCGGAGAACTTTGTGTCATGATGCATTCGTCTCGTACTTTTTTTCTCTTAGATCTATTCAATAAACTTTGTGTTATTCTAGATCTAGATCTGAAAGTTGCCTTTGCTTATAATTCTGTCATGACACATATCTATTTGTTTCTGTCTATGTGCATGCAATCAACTCTGTGAATCTATTGATTGGGATGCACATTTTCCCTCCTTTCTTTCCTGTGTTTTTATTATTTCCTTCTTCAAGTTAGATTTTTCCTTTCTTTAAACAGCTTGCTTACTTGCTGCAAAACTGTCAGCTATGGTTCATGAGCTACATAGTTAAAGTAATACCCCATTGATAGATACTAGCATATCCAATTGACAAAATCTTACACGGGAGCCTCACCGGTAAATGAGGGAGATTTATCTCATGACTGCCTAGGTTTTCAGCTATGCAGAAAATCTAGCCAACAGTATCACTAACACAGCTGCTATTTTCTTTATTGTCATGATCCAGACTTTGCAACCTTAGCATTGACTTCCCATCATTTCTTCCAAAATATGTTACAACCTTTTCTTTTGTTGCTCTAGGTGTAGGCCTTGCGTAACATCCAATGGTTGTCAGTATTGGTAGTCCTTGTGAGGGCATACAGTCTATAGTAATTGCATGTTGCCCTTTTACAGGGACAGTCCCAGATCTTTCGCGTTGGATGAGACATTCTATAAGGGTTGCTTCAGTGCATGGTGATCCTTCTACGGGAAGTTTAAAGGTAGCAAAGATAATGTTCCGGACAATCTCCCTAGGATTCTTCCAAGGCATTGGTGTCACATCGTGATCTCACTCTGGCTCGAGGAAATTCAAACCTTGAATGCCCGAAAATTTGTCATTGTGTACACTATCTTGCATCAAGATGCCTTGAGTAAAGATTGAGTCTCATGTACACAATAGGCGCAATGTTCCTTTTTGAATTTTGTACAAGTATTGCTTGCAGTACCATTTTACACATGTTTTCAGGAAATGGCATATGGGTACGTATTTGACTACTTGTTCGTTCTTCTAAAAATTTTGCAGGTACAGTGCGTACGAGGAAGCAGTACGTCCATCCTTCAACATATATTCATCTAAAAAATTAACATACAATATAACATAGTGACAAAAAAAATCAATATTCACTCATTTTTAGTCCATACAAGATACGTTGACTTTGTATTCATGAAAGTTCATCATCCACATTTTACTTGCTTTAATTTAGCATATCACACTTCACAATCTAAATTATAACTTAAATAGAAAATTATCATGTGGCTAACAGAGCACATAGCTATTTCTATATGGAGGATCTACCATGGCTTTCAGAGGTATGCATCCTTACTACTTTATGTTACTGAGCTTTCCGTTCACAACTAAAGTGGGGGCAAATCCCCTATACAAAAGTTGCACTTTCATAACTATTTAGTTATGATTGAGTTACTAAGTATTCATATGATTTTGCAGAAAAGTTCTCACATTAACCCGGATGTTTTGATTTCTTGCAGTCCATTAAGGAGCTCTTGGCAACTTCCTATTACTTCATCTTGGTCTGAATACACCCTTACTTGACTCAGTCTCGCCTAGGGAAAGACGTGTTGATCCCTCGGATTTGAGCTCATCTCTTTGACACCAACGCCCAACTACGCCTTGGGAAGCTGATCCACGACCAGCGTCAGAGCGCATTGTCCCCTCTGGGCGCCCCTGACCTTCAATATTTTGAAATTCACACTTTGTTGTTGTGCCCATTTGTTTAGTCTAAATTTGAGCATCCTTTATCAAACTCACTAATGGATGCCTTTTTGGGGTTAATTACAGAGAAACAAGCAAGGGAATGGTATGACTAAGGTCAGGTTATGTGATTCATACCTAAAGGCCGTATGCAACGTATCTGGTACTACCAGGGGCGTACTAGCTTATCACCTATACCGAGTGCATCCATCAATGCCGGTTTGGGGGTGCCCTAAGAGCTTTTTGGGTATCCTAGCTTCACACTGCACCATCCAAGTGCTTGACTCAAAGAAGAACCACATTTATTCCTTTTGCTTGTACTTTGTTTTTAAGAACTTGCATTTTATTGGGCCTACCTACGCCTTTTGAACTATTCCAAGTGCGACATGCAAAGATTGGTAGCATGAATTTTTCCATATGTATTTTGCACGTGGGTGTCATATAACTACTATTGAGTCTAGATGTTCATTTTCTTAATCCAGTTAGTGTAAGATCACCTTGTGACAACTACATTTTTAGAACTGAATTGCATATAGCTTCGGCATGTTACCTTTTTGTGTGTATTTTTTTGTGGCATTTGATAGGATGGCTCAAGGTTACGATGTTTCATTGTAGGTTTTCAGTGACTCTTTGCGATCATTATGGCGTCCTTATAGATTTCACCCAAATCTGGCGACTAATAGTGGACAAAAAAATGTTCTTTTCAACTCAACGGAGGTTTTCTGTTTGTATTTGCCTAAACATTGCTCTAAGGTATCCCCAAAGAGTCTTACAAAGTCAAATTCACCCAAGTACCTGCACATGCTAAAACTCACTCTATCGCCTTCAGTCCAGGTTTTGATTTGAGAGAATTTTACATTATTTATGGGGTTATTGTGTGACGCTCCTCCCTCTCGCTATTCGTCCGAGAATCAGATTGAGCACAATCCAAGAATTTAGCGAATGGCAGCTAAAGATTTTTACCACCCCTTTGCACTTATTACCATCAGAACTTTCACTCTAGTTTGATTGGCTTAATTTTTGCAGACAATAAATTGGATATAATTTGTTGATGCAATAGCAATTGCCTTTTATTTCTTTTTGTTTAGTTTAATTAGTGATCTTCAGCAATTCCTGTAACCTATTCAACTGGACTAATGAGTTTGCCCCAAGATCATCAGGATTGAAAATCCATGTCCATGATTGCACATACTAATCTTTCTAGAGGCGATCGATAGCTCCAAGTGATTCTTTCAAAAGATTGCAAGCCAAGTCGCAGAGTCATAACAAGGTAGCAAACATATAGATTCCTAGCCCCCAATAAGAATTCAGAAAAACTGCCTTTTTCATCCTAGAGCTCAAGCATATATGCCTTTTAGAGAAAACGATTTCTCAACGGAGCCATGTGGCAAATGAAAGTTATGGCAATGAGTTTTTCCTCTACATCTTCCATTTCTTGTCTACCCTTTGGATATTTTGGTATTATTGGTCAATTCTTTGGAAAGCTTTAATGCCTGCCTAGCAGTTGACGGCTTTGATTCCCATTATCTATAGTCAAGTCACTTAATGCGAAACAAGAATTTCCATACATAGCCTAGCAGGTTACTTTGCCCAGTATTATGCCAACAAGTCAATGACTTTTAATCTGCTTCAGGACATGTTCTTAGCTTGCCTTAGCAGAGGCATTTAGAAGAAGACTTAAGGAACAAGCAATTCCTAACAATAAAGCATGTCTAAAACCCATATGGTACAATTCCGGGAATTTCTTTCTTGTCTTGCAGGCTAAAAATTCCCATTAGAAAGACAAACTTAAGAAAAGCAGCTGCCTTGGAATGCTTTCACTTCCGTGGACGAGATTCATAAGCATAAAAGTCAAGAGATGTTTCTTGATCTAATTGCCTAAAAGCTACTTTCCTTTTATTAATTGTCAGGGCAAGCATCCAATTTTGAAGTAGTTGGTCAACTTAAATTTGTGAGTCCTCAATGCCCACCATTCCAAATGTTGATTTGCACGGGTGAATAAGATGATTTTTCAACAGCTTGAGCAGGCATGTAAAACCGAATGATGGTTCATGTGTTTTGGCAACAGACTTCTCAATCAGACATATAGTGAAGAAATAAAAAAAACCGAATTGCTATGGAGTAAGAAATTGAATTATTTACAAATTGAGCGAAAAGAGATTTAGAGACTCCTATTGAAAAAGATCCTAAACTTGCATTGTTCTAATCGTGATTCCATTGAATCATCTTCAAGAATAGTTAGAAGAAATCCCAGATTGAATCACATGGCTTTAAACAATACCTTCATCAGTGCAATCTTTCCATAATTGTAACACAGTCCATGATGACTTGCCAGGTCTTCTGACTGCAAATTGATTCAATCTTTAAGTGTCAGATGTCCCATTTTCTAAAGGACATTTATGTACCTTTCCAGGAATTATGCATATGCTCCCAATCTTAGTTGAAGCCTTCATAGCCGAATATTACTTGTGTCTTCACCCAGAGTGCTTTCCAGAATTTAAAATTTTCATATGCAATTAAAAATAAATGTAGCAGCATGAAGTTTTGTTTGAATTGATTTACGACCATAACTTGCACTCCTGGCTCATATACAAGAGAAGAATTGCAAAATCTTTTTACATAAAAGGGGAAACAGGTCTCGAGAGGTACGCACCCGCAGAACAATATAAACACAGTCATTCCCCTTCCAGATCTGAAATTTTGAATTTTTTGCCGTCCCGAAGGAAAAAGATTTTTTGCCGTCCTGGAGACTTATGGAAGTCCTCGCACAACATGTCGTTTTAGGTCCTATGGTCGCATAAGCTTTATTAGAACTAATGATTTCGATTGTCCCCTGTTATCCTCTTGTCATATTGTATTTTCTCCGACAAAGTAATTCAACAATTAAATTGTAAAACATTAACATCTTAAAAGCCGTTACTTCAATTTAAATGGAAGAAGTATATTACACCATCAATAGGTGGCAGACCAATGTTTTAAAAATCGGAAACGGACTCGGAACCAATTGAGGTTTGGACCGGAACCTAGACTGGTTCAAACTTAATGAACCGGTTTACTAAAAAATACATAAAATTTTATATTTTTAATGAAAATAATATATTTGAAAGGTTAAAAACCATGATTCCAACAATTACACACAAAATATGCAAAGTTTGCTCTTATATATATGTAAGAAAGGTGTTTATAGCAAAATGGCACGAACTCCAAGTCCAATACACAATACATATATCATATATGAGATTCCAAAACAAAATACATAAACAATGAGGCTCTAAATGGATCAATCTCCATAGTTCAAGACTCCAAAAAAACAACATGAGTATGATCATTGATACATTACAAATACTACAAGTTACAAAACTCTAGAATAAACTAGATGACATCAATGATCAATCATCAAACTTTGCACCGCTGCTGGAAATGGGATCCACAAGGTCATCCTCATCAATATCATCACCGGCCTCTGGCTCTGACTCGGACTCATCCAAATCCTCAGGTACATCTGCAACAATTGTATTGGCACGGGATCGGGGAGTAGCACGAGTGTGACTAGTTCTTGCTGTGTCTCGTGACGGTGACGGCGGTGTTGCTAATGGCTCATCAGATTCCTGATCCAAACCCATCCACCCCAAGTCATCGGGATCAAACTCTGCTGGCTGACTCTCCTCTACCCATTCGAAGGTTGGATCTATATCATCCAAGACAATGGGATCAGTATCAGGTCTTCGGTTCAACAACTGGTTACGCCTTAACCGAAGGTTGTACTGCACAAAGACAAGATCATTCAACCGTTGTTCCAAACGGTTTCTCTTCTTCGTGTGAATCCGCTCAAAGACAGACCAGTTGCGCTCGCACCCGGAAGCACTGCAAGTTTGGCTCAGGATCCTAATTGCAAACTTTTGCAATTGAGGACACTGACTACCAAATGAATCCCACCAATGTGCTGCGATAAAAAATGTAAATGTTTAATTAGTAAACAATGACGATAAAAAGTTAAAAACACAAAGTTAAAAATTAAAAGTAAAACAAAAACTTATAACTTAAAGGCTAAAGCGTAATTCAACAAATTAGATAAAAATTGTCTTATGCTAAAAATTCATGATTATTCATTAAAAGTTTTAACCAAATGAACTTCAAAAAACTTAGAATTTCTTACCTGGTTGGTCCACATCCCTTGCAATCTTTGCAAGGTTTTTCCCAAAGGTACCTGTGGCTCTGCTGAAGAAGCTGATCTGTCGGTGAACCTCAAGTTGTTGCATCTCATCAGGGACCATGCACTCTAGGCACTCGTACAAACCATCTTTTACTTCTCCTGTTTGATCTTCTCCAAGCTGAGCTCTGTAATGATATTTTAGGTTCAAGAAATACCCAACTGCATGTATAGGCCGATGGAGTTGATTGTTCCATCTATTATCTATGATCTTCCATATAGGCCCATACTTAGTTACCCTGTCTTTGTATGCTGCCCTTATCTGCTCCTTTGCCTGATCCATAGCCTCATAAATATAGCCCATGGCTAATTTTTCCCCATCCACCAACCGCAACACCTTAACAAGAGGCTTGACAACTTTCACAATCTCTGCTGTTTTTTTCCAAAATAAATTATCAAAAAGTTTCTTCTTTGTGTCTTTCCCATCCTGTTTCCGGCTCCACTTTGATGCATTCCATTCATCACTTGAAAACATCTTTTTCAAGTTCTGTTGTTGGGAAAGAAGAGATTGCAACGTGAGAAAGTTTGTTGCAAATCTCGTGATGGTTGGCCTAACAAGTTCTCTGCCCTCAGCGTTCTTCCTCATTATGTTCAATACCCATGAGTGATTACAGATGTATTTGGTGATGCTTTTGCCATGCTCTACAGTGTTCTTGATCCAATCTTTTTTCCCTATAACCTCAAGCATGAGGTCTATGCAATGTGCACCACATGGAGTCCAAAATATTGTTTTGTGTTTAGCCTCTAACATCTTATCAACAAGAACATAGTTAAAGGCATTATCTGTTATGATTTGTACAACATTTTCCACCCCCACCTTTAAAACAATCTCATCCAAAAGCTCAAACAATAAATTTGCATCTTTCACCCTATCAGATGCATCTACTGATTTCAAAAACATTGTACCTTGTGGACAAGAGGCAAGAAAATTTATTATTGTGCGGTTCTTGCCATCACTCCACCCATCTGACATGATAGTGCATCCTGTTTTGGCCCATGAAGCTTTGCAACCTTTCAAATATTCATCTATGGATGCAACTTCTTTCTTCAAAAGTGATCCTCTCAAGTCATGCATACTAGGGCCTTTGAAGCCCTTACCAGCAACAACAATGGAATCAAACATCGGCTGGTAATAAGGTGAGCGGGCAGCATTGAAAGGGATATCTGCATCATACCACCATCTAGCAATGTACTCAAAAGCTGCTTCTTTGTATTGCTTCTTCCAATGGTTATCCAAGGTGGGCTGATTTTGTGTTGGCATGGAGGCACTGGCAGTAGCCAGTGTGGAAGATGGAAAAAAACTTTGAATGTTCTTTCTTTTTTGAGGCCGGTTTTCTTGACTATGAGTGGATGGGGGAGGCATATACTGAAAGGGGTCTCTAACGGTCACAGAAGGGTCAGAGCAAGATTGTTCAACACTCAAGGCAGGTTCCTTTCTCCCTATTTCAGCTTCCATCTCTTTTTGCCTAGCCTTCTCTTCTCTATGTTTTTCAAGCATGTTTTTCATTTCCAACCTAATGACATCAATATCAGGTGCATCACATGGGGTAACTTGGCCTCTTTGACCAGCCAAGTGTTGTTTCAACCTATGAATCCCCCCCCCCTTGATGTGTTTCTTACAATATTTACAAAAAACTTGATTATCAATTATGTTTGCATGGGTCCATGTAGGGTCTTTTGATTTGGGGGCCATTGCAAATGCAAACAAATCTGAAAATGCAAATAAAAAAAAATAAATTTCATATTTCTTATTTAATAAAATTTACAAATAAGGGGCAAGTTTAAAATGTAACATACCTTTCAATGTGCACACAAATGAGGTGAAGTAAATGCTCCAAGCTTGTATATAGCACCACAAAGAGCTGCATCACTCCAAATGTAGATGTAAATGCCACCACAAAGAGCCCACACTTGATGCCAAACAACCCCCAAACTCACTCCAAATGAACACTATTCAAGGCTGCCCCAATCCTCCAAATCCTTGCAAATAAGAGAGGTGCTCACAAATAGAGGTGAGGTGCTCACAAATGGATGCCAATATCACCACAAAGAGCCCACAAGCAATGCCAAACAAACTCCAAGCCTCCAACTTCCAAGCTCACTACAAAAAATAAACTCTTCAATCTTATGCTCACAAATGCTTAATGAGAGAGGTGTGAAGTGAATAGAGGGGGCTGTCTTTATAACACCAAATTAGGGTTTAGAGCAATTAAAAAATATAATTTTTATTAAAAAAGTCGGTTTTTTTATTGGATCGCCGTATAAGGCTGTTTTTAAGCAAAACCGACCGATTTGGGTCGGAACCGGACTTGTTTGAGGCCTAACCGGTCTAGCGGCCTGGTTTTACTAGCGGTTCGTGCAAAAAAAGGTAAACCGGTCAAACTGGCCTGTTCCGGCTTGACCGATTTTTAAAACTTTGGTCTCAATTAAGAGATGCCTTAGATCATGCTGCCCACATGTTTTTGGAGTTAGATCTCACGGAAGCAAGATCCTAGCACAACTTGTGAGGAACAATAAAACTTCTTTAATAAATGAGGAAAAATTTACGAATTGAGGCACATTACATTCCCACTTTACTACAATTTTATCACAGACTTTGAAAGAATTTTAATCCGAAACTTAAGCTTGCAAACTCTGCATGTAATGTCCCTTTCTATGGCTAAATATGGAAAGAAAGGTTTGACCTTAAACCCAAATCTGAAATTGCACCTTCAAACTCACACACACCAAACTGAAATAGTTGAGAATGCTCTTCAAACAATCAACACACAATATAAATCAGTCCTCTAGGGCAGTGAATTGCATATGAGGTTCACATCAACATTTAACCATGCAAATAGAGTTAAAATGCCATCAAAATAATTTATCCAACCACAAAAATATTTATCAATCTAAAAAACATCAAAAATATGGAGAAACAAATGATAAATCACAAGTGTAATTTATTTTTATTACAACAACCATACAACCAAATGGTGGGTTGGAAAATTAGATAAACTCCTCCTAAAATCACCAAATGTAGATTCCGACGTTATAAATTATGAGGAACAAGAATATCAACTCAAAATACCCAAATGTGCCGTAGAAGGCACCAAACTCAACCCTCAAGCAAGTTGCCTAGGGCTGGAAATGTAGATCAAATTCATAAAATCACTTTGAAGTACCAATGTGACCTCGGTGTGAGATCACCCTTACACACAAGAGGGTTTTTGTCCCTTGTTGTGATCCTATAGAAGGGTTTTGTCCTAAATAGGTGACCAATGAAGGGTTTTCGTCCTTCAATAGCAAGAAGAAAAGCTACACTAGCTCCACTCCTAGTAGATGTCAAAATAGATGATAGATGATAATGTCCTCCTCCATTCAAACCTTCTTAAGTACCCCTTCTTGGCGCCAAGGATGAATTAGGAGCCCAATCTTCATGGCCGACCTCTTAATGAAGGGGGAGATACAACTTTTAATCTTCACCTCACTTAAGAAAACCGACCTCGTAAAAGAATATTTCTTTATCTCCCTTGTAGCTCTCAAGAAGACCGACCTTAATGAAAGTGAAGATAGAAGTTCCTTTTTCGCTTTGCCATTCACCTAATCAAATCACTCCAAGCCATAATTAGTAATTAAATGAATAAGGAAATTACTTGCAATAATGGCAATGGTCACCTCCCATGCTTCCTTCCTCGAGGCCCACAAAAGGTGGAATGGGCCCAAGGCCTTAAAAGTGACTAGCGTGGAAAAGGGGACATTACACTGCAATGCTTTTACATAACCAAACTCAGCTCCCTGGACTATGGAGCTTTACAATTGCCTAAGCTACCATCAATTCGCTCCTATAGGTGCTTGCTTGCTTCTCAATTCTTCTGGCTCAATTGATCTCTTCTTCAAGATCATTGAATCTCATTTTAAGACATGTTCATTGCTACCTTCTATTTATAGAATATGGTGGGAGAAGTAAATATACCTTTGCAAAGACCTCTCAACTCTATCAGATAACCATTGATTCAATCCTTCCGATTTGTAGGTTATCACTCATGGGGGCATTTTCATTCAATCGAATTATACTAGGTTTCTTAGTCATCAAGTTAGCGAAGAAAATGGATCAAGGCTCACGTGTTCAAGTCCAATTGTGCTGATGTCGATAGGCATGCAAAATAATTCAAGATTCGTAAGGGTGCAATTGTGTATAACTTCCACTTACAAACATTCAAAAAAGCACATAAGGCGCAAATGCTCCAAAAAGTTCGCAGGTGAAAAACCTCAAAAATTTGTGCAAAACATCAATCTTGTAGTGCCTTAGCTTGTGTAATCCAAAGCAACACAATGTGTGGAAGGCGCCGGATCACGCAAAGGTGAGTAGAACTGTGCAAATTTTATTCTCCTTACTCTAAACTCATTTTTGGAGATGCACAATTGCAAGTGAATTTGGATGCTCGTGCATCATACACCTTGGGTAAGAAGAAACACGAGCCCTTGCTTATGCGGGTTTTATAAGGTCTTCAATGGATCAAATAAATTTAGTAATCTCGGCTGCACTAAGCCAAGTTGAATTTTCAACTTCTCTTCCATTCCACTTTACTAGACATTCTTTGTGTTCCTTTCCATGCATTGTCTTTGCAACACATCTATTCAAATTTTCTCTAATTTCTTCGTGCTCTTGCATTGGTAGTTGGTGCCTCCAATCTACTATGACATAGTTTGCTTTATTACTTCTTTACCTTTCAAAGTATGGGTACAAATCCACAACATTGACGATAGGAAAAATGTCTTTCCCACCCAACAACTCCATCTCATGTGCATTTGACGCAAACTTCCTTATGACTTTACATGGTCCAATCTTCTTCACTTTCAACTTATCATACGTTCCTCTCGGGAACCTCTCTTTGCACAGGTGTGTAAGAATTATGTCTTTGACTTCAAATCCCTGTTCTATCCTTATATCCATACGCTCCCTGTATTGTGCGTGGCTCATCTCCAATTGCACGCGCATTTTTTAGTGCACATCCTTCATATACTGTGCAAAGTCTTTTGCTTTTGTTCTTCTTCCTTTCTCTTGTGAAATGTCATGCAATTTTGCAACTTCTCTTGCTCTTAGTCCATAGACTTTCTGGAAAGGCGACTTCCCAATGCTCTTGCTCACAGTGTTATTATATCCAAACGCCACCTGCATAAGGACTGAATCCCACGTCCTTACTTTTTTCCAACAAACATCTTAACAAAATTCCAAGGCTTCCATTGACAAATTCAATTTCCCATTTGTTTGCAGACGATATGCAAACTAAATTGCAACTTCTGTGATATTATTGTAAATAATATTAGAGAATCCTAGGTGTTTATTAGGAGAGCTTTTGTCTTGTAGCTGGAACTCTTCAAGCTCCCGTAAATAGTTGAAGAGCCGTCTTGAAATGTGAAGTGAATAGCCATTCTTGACTTATTTTTTTATAATCTTCTTCATTCATTTCAACTAATGAGAATACTCACTTTTGATTTGCGCATGCTCTTTCATTTTCATCTCATTCAGTTATTGCATAGTCCTTTTATCCCGGCTTGACATTGGTCATCCTCCATTTTTTATTCTTTTGCTGTAAATTTCTGAATCCCTTGCAGGCTGTATTGGGCTGCTATAATACCAGTCGAGGCATTGGAACTGAGCATTGTTTAATATTTGTCTGCCAAGTATTCATTTGCAGACCTGCATATTCTTGGTGTGCTGGTTTATGCACACTTCTGCTGTGTTCCATCTGCCCAAGGCTTTTCATGCACACTTCTGCTCCATCTGCACCTTATCTTTGCCATGACCTGCAAGCTGCAATAAAGGTGTTTGAGTTTGAATTTTGACCCGTGTTATTCTCAGAAATGTGTCACATTTGACCTGCTCTCAACACCGGCCCTTCATTTGACATTGGAGCTGTGTGGTATCCATTTCTGTGTGGTGTTTTGAATAAGAGTGTGGCTTTCAAACAGAAAATGCATTTCATTCTTTCACAGTGGGTAAAAACCTGTGCACTTCTGCATTGCCCTGATATATGCCCACACGTCATTTTGGTTTAATCGTACAAGGCGTTGGAAGTGGCGTTGTATTTGGTGGCTGCAATTTAAATTAAAAAAAGAGGAGACTGTTGAGTTGGATTTTCCTTTGCAAAGGCACAAAGGCCACATGGGTGCAAAGGAGAAGAACCTTCAAAAGAGAAAATTTAAGTTAGTTTATTTTATGCTTTTTCTTTTCGAAAAAAAGCCTATATTCTTTTTTGGAGGATTTGACTTTTTTTTTAAAGATTGTTTAATGCTTTTGACCGGAGCTTAGAACCGGGGGGTTCTTGGGTCCCCTCCCTTAACAATGTCCACTGACCAGATATAACAATTTCAACACAAATCCTACGATGCAAGCCAAGCCAAGCCAAGATGAGCCACTGAACCGCCATCTTGGCCACTAGCTGCGCCAAGCCAAGACTATCACCGCTAGGAGAAGAGAAACTAGACTCCACCGCCAACCACCACCGTTGTGAAGAACTGCCGCCAAGCCAACTCACCGATGCAAACACAACCAAGACTAGCCGTCGAGCCACCATCCAAGCCACCAATAGTCGCTAGTCTGGTCCACCACCGCTAGAGAAGAGCACCGATCGCAACCACCGGTGATGCGACAACCAGCCACCACCGATAACCACCCCCGAAGGGGATTGCGCCCAACGGGGTTTGGTTTGTGTAATGTCCCCTTTTCAGGGACATTATTAATATCTATTTTTCATTTGCATTATAACCCCTTGGCATGCCTAGCGCTACAAGTGGGAGTCTCTTTAGTTAGTTTAATGTGCACATAGGTTAGTTACTTTTATTTATTTAATTAAAAAATAAAGTACACATAGTTTTAGTATTAAATATTTTAATGAGAGTTTATGTTTTCCCTCCAAAAGGGAAAAGGTCGGTCATTGGACATTGCACCCCTTAGTTCTATAAAAGGAGGTCACATTTCCTTTAGAGGGGTATGTTGATTGATCATTTGATTTCACTCCATGCTTGGAGTATTGGGATGTATGCCCTAGTTCTTGCATTGTGCTCTCTCTCATTTGGATCTATTATTGAAGAATATTGAAGACTCCATTGTTCTCTCCATTGAGCTCTCTTGTGTTGAATGTGTTTATGCATGATATATTCATTCTTGCATTGGCGACTTGGTCTTGGGTATTGACATGTTTATTTAGAGAATAAATCTGCATTTTTGTGAAGGGTTTGTGGTGCTTTGTGACTGTTATTATTGCCGCAATTTATTAGAGGCAAATCGACTTGGTTTGGGGTTTGATCTATCATGTTTTGAGGTTGTTTATGCTAGATCTATTTGCTGTTGTGTCTAATTAATTATTTTAGATGTAATGGCTGATTATTTATGTATTTTGGAAGGGATTTGTGAGCTGGAAATTATTTAATTAACTTTCCCTAATCCTAGCAGCTGGTTTTCAGATTTTGGGGGCTGATTTGAAGGGGTTTCAGTGACCTAAACATTCAGAATCATAGCTCCTTGGAAAACCCTTGAATTATAGAATAATCTGCATTTTATTTGGTGGAAAAATATTGAGAATTGAGTAAGATATGAATTTTTAAAGTTTTAGTTGTTTTGGGTGATTTATTAATTAATTAACAACTGCTAAAAATCGGATCTGGATGATTTTAGAATTCTAATTGGTTCTCCCATCTAATCCACCGCCTTGGCATACTCCAATCCTATTTTGGGTTGTACTATCGCCGACATTGGGTTATTTGAGGCCGGACTATGAAGATCTAATCTTCCTAGGATCGATTTGGTTAATTAATTAGTAGAAATAAAGAGGAACTAATTTTATAATTTTTGGGAATTGATTTGATGCGCTAAAAGTGTTGGGCGACCTACTTTTTAGGGCAAAATTAAGGTTTCGTGTTGGTTGTGTGAAATTTGATTTTTGCATATTATTCTTCATATTTTTGTGGCCCAATATCCAAAATTTCAGCTCATTTGGACTTCTCTAACCAAAGATATGAATTTTGGAAAATTGCAGCAGTTGGGGTTTGAATATTAATTATTTTCTAGCAGTGTGTGATCAGATTTATGTTATTTCCTAACTTGTCCTAGAAGGGGACATTACAGTTTGAACCTAGGTGGATTCGGACCCAATCGTCCGTCTTAACCGATCCATCCAAACCCCATTGGCTGAGGATTTGACTTATTAAAAATAATAAATAAGTCAATTTTTTAATTTTGCAAATCAATTCAAAATCAAGCAAAAGTTACAAAAAATGCTTTTATTTTTGCAAACCAAACAAATGGTATTGTTTAGTATTAGTGATGCCTTTGGTTTGCGCTTATGAGTAATGTTGTCGCATTAAGCTATTATATCCATCATCTAATAGTGTAACAACAATGATGTTTGTGGCATCATCCCTACAAATTGCCGGGGAGAAATAAACAAATATTTATTTTTTCATTTCCCTTCCCTCCGTTGACCATTTACATCTCATTTGGTGTAAATCCCCAAAATAGGAAAAGTTGAGTACATAGGGTTGTTATTGTCACGTATGAGGTTTTCTTGTTAAGTGAGTGTCATTGACAAAGAGAATCCTTTTTACATACCACCTAGGTACCACATACCATTCTACTCTCATGCACCTTAATGCCTCTTTCACATATTGATGGGTATATTGAAAGGGCGAGCTTCTTCCACTTATAAACGAGTATACAGGAAGGGCGGGTATATCGAGAGGTCTGGTATATTAGTTGGTGGTATATCGAAAATGGAACTTGTCGGAGTAATAAGGAACCCCTTAATCTCTTTGGTACAAAACGACTTCAATAAAATCAATTGTTGACACAATTTTGTAATATCCCCTTTTGGGATATTATCCAAATATACAATTTAATTTATTGAATTGACTCTAGAAGGACCAAACCCTCCTAGTTCGACCTCAAATAATCCAATGTTAGCTTCAATACAACCCAAATAGGGTTGGAGTGAGATAAGGTGGTGGATTAGATGGGAGAATTAATTAGGTAATTAATCACTTCAAATCTGAAATTAATTACAGCAGTAATTAATTAATAAATGCACTAGCCTGCTGCAAACTTTAAAAATTAATAACTCCTTTACTGTCATATATTTTTCTATCAAACCAATGCCAAAAGATTCTTCATATTTTTAGCTTGCCAACAAGCTATAGATCACAATTTTTGGAGGAGTAGAAGGCATGCAAATCAACCCACGAAATCTGAAACTGTGTAGATAAAACCCTGGCACAGACAGCTGAAACTTGGAAAATTCATAACTTGCTCAATACTTCATCTTTTGTCGTGAAATAAAGTGCAGACTAATCTATAATTCAAGAGCTTTCCAAAGATATTAAAATCTAAATTTTTAGATCACCGAAAACCCTCCAAATATCCAAACCAGTCGCTAGGGTTAGCATAAAACATGTAAATTATTTCCAGCTCTTAGAACCCTTCAAAAACATCCCAAAATGGCTACTCACACTCAGAAAAATAAGCCAACGCAGATTAGATTACAAATATAGCTTGTTCACCCTTAAAACATGCCAAAAGATGCTCAATTCAAGTCGCCATAATTAGAATTAAACCAACAATAACCAACAACTCATAAACACTATGAAACCCCTCCAAAATCACCTATGATGGAGTTACAAAACACTATTGCAAATTAGATTTTTAAACCCTTTCAATAGACACCCAAACATGCCCAAACAACCATTTATGCAAGTCGCTATGGCTTAATTAATGCAATAATAACCAACAGATCTAAAGCACCATAAAACCCTTCACAATATTCAATAACATGCAAATTTTACTCTCAATAAAATGCGCCAATACTCTAGACAAGTCGCCAAAGCTAGAAAGCATAAATCCTACACAAAGACATTTCAACACAATGAAACACAATGAATGGAACAAAAGAGTCTTCAATGTCTTCAATAATGGCTTCCAAATGATAGAGAGCAAAATGCAAGAACTAGGGCGTACATCCCATGGGCATCCATCCCAATACTCCAAGCATGGAGTGAAATCAAATGATCATCCAACATAACCCTTCCCTCAATGTCAAAACATATATTTATAGATTTCTCCTAGGGTGGAGCGACTCCCTTTTGGAGGGAAAACCATAATTTGAAATTATAAGGCATGCTTATAATATCCCTTTTTAATTTTAATTTCCCCTTCTAAGTATGGCGTCCCCTTTCTAAGGGTCTTTATGACATTAAAAACCACTTTAATATTATTTAATTATTCCCTTTTTAATTTTGTATTGTGGGAATTAAATTAAATAAATTACATAATTAAATAATTATTGTTTTATAATGTCAAATGATAAAAATCACTCTCCAAGCAATAATATTTAATTATTTAATATAATTTTTCCCCTTGCAACATCCCAAAGCCCACGGGGAAAGTTAGGCTAAGGGTCTTAAAAAATGGGGACATTACAAACTTTGACTGGCAAAAATACCAAGTTAGAGTGGTCTCAGCAAGTGGAAAATACTCATCTTCAATGATCTATGGTTTGACATTTGTGATGTGGACACAAAGGCAACATCACCTACAAATGCAAAGGAAGCCAATGTGTGGAAGTAGAAGAATTTGAAAGCATTGGCCTTAATGAGGGCTTCCGTTGATGCATATGTCTTTCATCACATTCAAGGTTATGATACTACATGGAAAACAAATTAAGTTGTAGGACTTGTATGATTCTCACTTAGAGTTGTTCATACAACCACAATTGAAGTTCAATCGTGAGTTGAAAAATGGTGATGTGATGAGTTTGGCCTTGCAAATATGAGCTATCAAGCATGATATTGAAGTCACCTAGGTGAAAATTGACATCATTGATAAAAGATCTTCTTCCTACATATTCAACCTACTTGGAGTTTTTACAAGCAATCAATCAATTGAAGACTCACATTTGATCAATTGGTTAAAAAGATGGTTGAAAGGGAAAAAACTTTTGGAAGAAAAATAGACTCCATAGGAGAAAGCATTTGTTATGCCAATAAAAAAAGCAATTCTTTCAAGGGTTCTTCTTCCAAGGCCTTGTATATGCCAATCAAAAAGGCAATTCTTTCAAGGCTTCTTCCTCCAATGCCTCTTCTTCCAAAAACGATGATAAGGCAAAGGGAAGAATAAGGGTAAAGGAGGCAAAAATAACAATAATATTGGGCAAAAGCAAAATGATGAACAACATTTGTTTTGTAAAAGGTGTGGCAGAAAAGGCAATCACGAGGCTCATGAATGCAAGACTTCATGGGAGAAGATTGAAACTTATCGCAAAGAAAAAGAAAAAAGAAGCCTACCAAAGAATCATACTCCACTCAATTCACTAGTGAATATATGCTTTCTAGCTGTGATGAAGCAAATAATGCCTCAGTAACATTTGGTTTGATGTTTGAGTCCTAGATACTGGAGCCATTGAACACATGACTTTCCGAAAGAAGTTCTTTGAAGAGTTTTATGAAGAAAGCTATAATCTAGTATACATGGTGGACAAATCAAGTTTGCGACGAGAGGGCAAAGGGACAATAAGACTCAAGTGTCAAGCGTTTCCAAATTAAATTCTTAAAAATGTCCTATACTTTCCTTAGTTGAAAAGAAACTTGGTGTCCTTGGTGCTTATTCGCCAACAAGGGCATTCCATTCTGTTGGACAATGAGGTCACTATAAAAAAAGTGACAATGCAATCATATTGATTGGATTTCAGGATCACAAATTATTAAAACTCAAGGGCGAGCCATCAAGTTCATGGAATTTTGCTCATCTTGTTGTAGACGGAATGTCTCGAAGAATGTTGTGGCATTTGAGATTCATGCACTTCAATCATGATTGCATTCGTGTGTTTTAAAAGAATGATGTAGTAGGATTTCCCACCCTGCCCACAAAATCGTGTGAACCCTGCATTTTGCTTAAACACTCAAGAGGACCTTTTCAGAAGTTAGAATGGAAATTTAACAAAATGTTCCAATTGGTCCACTACGACTTATTTTCTCATCCAATTCTATCAGTTGGTGGTCACAAGCACTTCATGTTGTTCATCGACCACTACATCCATATGACATGGATCTCTTTCCTCAAATCAAAATGAAAAGCCTTCAAAATATTTCAAAAATTTCCAGTTATGGTAAAAAATGAAGCTCAAACCCGCATTGGGACACTCAGGACTGATAATGGTGGTCAGTACACTTCAAAGGCGTTTGAATCCTATCTCAAGAAAAATGGGATCAAACACCATCTCATAGTTCCTCACACTCAACAAAATGGAGTAGTTGAGAGGGTAAATAGGGTTGTAATGAATATGGTTCGTGCAATGTTATATTTCAAGGGGTTGAATCTACACTTTTGGGCAAAAGCAACACACAACAATGTACCTCTGAAATAGATTACTATCAACAACCCTACAATTTAAGAGTTTGTATGAAATGTGGTGTGGTCATCTTCTTTTAGTGTGTCACCTTTGGTTTTTTTGATCCACATGTTATGCATTGATCTCTAAGGAGAAAAGAAATAATTTGGACCTCAAGAGTCATGAATGCATCGTTTAGGATATTCTGAATCCTCCAAGGCATACCGACTCTATGATGAAAAAAGCAAGAAATTCCTCATTGCAAGGGATGTCGTCTTTTGTGGAATGTAAAGGATGAGGCTAACATTAATCGTCAATTGAGTTGACTGGAGAAGTATCCCAAGTTCAATGTCTTCAAGGAGAGTAATTGTGAAATTCCAAACAGTGAGGGGGGATATGCAGTTTGAAGTGATTTGATTGCCTTATCTCCTATAACAGAAATTGAAACTCCTTCTGAAGAAGAAAATGGAACTTCATCAAAAAATGGACAAGTGACACAAAGAACAAAAAGTGAAGGAGCTTTAGAACACGATATTGAGGCACCAAAACCACAAAAGAAGGTGCTTCAATGGGCAACATAGACATTTAAAGATGTTCGTCCTGATGAAGTTGGAAAAATTGGCACCCGCATCTGCACATCCAACCAACCTATTTCAAACAAACTGAAAATGAAGAGTCCTATAGAAAAGTCATGAGAGATGAGTAAGATACATTGGTGAAAAATCTGACTTGGAAGTTGGTTTATCCTCCACTTACTTGTAAACCAATTGGATGCAAGTGGGTCTTCTGCAAAAAATACAAGGTTGATGGCTTGCTAGACAAACACAAATCAAGGCTTGTTGTAAAGGGTTATGCTCAAAAGAAAGGCATTGGCCACAATGAAACCTTTGCGCCAACAACGAAGTGGACTACCATTCGGACTTTGCTGGCTTTGGTAGCACAAAATGGGTGGAAAGTTTATCAGATGGATGTGAAAATTTGTAATGTCCCTTGCTGAAACAGAAAAACAAGGAAATAGCACAAACCCCAATCTGAATTAAAACTTGTAAGACCAGCAAACTGAAAATTAAATCAGTACATTACAATAGTCTAATTTTTAAAACAGCTTGTAAACAACAAGATTTCATCCAAATATCACCCTTAAACACATCCTCAATATTTGGAAACCTATTAGGAAGACTTTAGAACAATTTTCACCATGAAAAATCAATCAAATACTCAACTGGAAAAATATTTATGAACAAAATTACAGCTAAGAGAAATAATCAAAATGGGTGTTTCCAAACCCCAACAACAACCAAATACGAATGATTTCAGCCCTATAAATTATGCCAAGTCCGAATATCAAAGAATAATGAAGTTTTGTGCCCTAGAAGGCATGATCAAATCAGAATTATTAGATCTAGAGCGCACTTTTCAGCCACGTTTGCTACATTTCCCCCATCAGATTTGTAATTCAAGTGAAGAAATTCAGCCAATGGAGAGACATTTGCCAAGACTTCAAGCAAGGACAACTAAGGCACAATTTGCAGCCATATCTAAGGCTCTCTACATCCTTTTGGATTTCAGACCGGCATTTAAGGCATCATCTATGGGCAGATTTCTTCAATTCTGGGTTGCATATTCATCATTTGGCCTCTTCATGCCACTTTGACTGACATTTATCATAGAATTGCCGTAATCATACACATGTATTTTCTTGGTTTTTGGGTATGAAAGATAAATAAGATAAATTTAGAACCTTGCTGGAAAAATTATTTTCTTTCATGATTATATTTATAGAGGTTTTTGGGATGTATTAAGGCTTCTGGGTATTCTAGATTACAGATATTTTGATCAATAAATAGAAATTTCAATAGTCTGCGTTTTTTGGTATCAAGGGTTTGAGATAAAAATCAGGTCCTTATCTTATTCTTTACATTAACAACTAATTGTTGTCATTAATTTCAGTCTGTTATATTTTTGCAAAAGGGTTTGTGGGTGTTTCCAGTTTTCTCTTATTTGTGCCCTAAACGGCCATTACATATAATCCCATCTGACCTGCCTTAGGGAATAAAACACCAAAGAAAAACATTAATAACAATAAAAGAAAAGAAAAACAAAACCCAAGGACTTACCTTGTGCAATTCCTTCTTGGCCACGGGAATAGAAATGATAAGAAGTTTTCAACTGGTGCTAGTTTGAAAAAGGGGACATTACAAAATTGCTTTTTTGAAGGGTGATCTTCAAGAAACAGTGTACATGACTTAGCTCGAAGGTTTTGCAGTTGATGACTAAGAACACAAAGTGTGCAAACTAGAAAAATTGTTGTATGGGTTGAAACAAGCCCCATGTGTATGGTATGAAATGCTTACTGAGCACCTCTTGAACATGAATTTCAAGTGATTTGAGTGTGAAGATGCAACTCTTTTTCTCAAAACAGTTGACAAAATAGTTGTGTTTCTAGTGGTGTATGTGAATGACCTGCTCATAGCAAGGAATAATGAGAAATACACTGCAAAAAATAAAAGCAAAGTTGATGAAAGGGTTTGATATGACAGATTTGGGCTATCTTCAGTACTATTTGGGTATTGAAGTGCTTCAAAAATCGAAGTACAGCTTCATCACTCAACAAAAGTACATTGGTGAAATTTTGAGCAAATTTGGAATGCAAGATTGCAAGCCTCTCAGTACGCCCATGGAACAAAATTTGAAATTGACCACAAAAGATATCACATATTTTGTAGATGCTACTAACTATAGGCAACTGATTGGAAATTTGATCTATTGTCCGAAGCTAAAATACTCCAGGGAACCAAACTTCAAATTGGATGGATATTCCGATTCTGACTATGCCAGTCATTCCGATTTTGGATATCAAGATCAAGTGAATTAGCAAAAAAATTCGGGAAATCCTTATTAGGTTTGTTGGATACGAACCCTCAAACTCCTCAAAGCAAAATCATTTAATTTGAAGGATAGTGCTCATAGATATAGAAGTGGGTCTGGAAAGGGACTTCCTATATTATTTCTTTTAAAACTTATAATAAACAACTAAATGGAATTGTTGTGATTGCAATGTGTAGTTATTCTACCTGACAAAGTATGATAGAGAGAAACAGAGTTTATAACCGAGAAGAAACTCAGAACGAGAGGAGCGTGCATGAATTTGTGCAGCTATCCAGGCTCCATGCCTACATGCTAACTTATTTTGTTTGTATTTCCAGTTTGGAATCAAATGTGAAAATGCCATATCTTGTATGTACTCATGTCCAGAAAATTGTTACTTATGCAAGTTGACCAAGCCAACAAGTTCTGCAATGTGTTGTAGGCGTGTATTTCTAATTTTAATATAACCTCAGCCAAAAATTTACCGTAAGGAAGATTAAGCTAGTTGATTTTCATAGCCAATGCCTCATTTCTAAAGATTGATATCGAGAGATAAATTCGCTCCACAAAAAAGCAATAGAGATTCTTGTTTGCAGAGACCACAGGACTTACAAATCTTCCATAAGATTCGCATATGTTTTGTTTTTTGGGATTATTTAATACAGGTTGGTACTAGTACCAATTATAGAGGGAAAATGTGAATAACTTATGGAAGGTCAATGGAAGCTATGTAATTTTGTTTTAGTTGGTATTTCATTTTTAGTTTTCTGCATTGTTTGTCAGTGGTATGAATCACATTGGTTTTTCTGAAATTGCTGTTGTATATTTGGAAGGCAACATTAGCAACTTCCTGAACTGCAACATTGCATCACACATTGTCTGCATTTGGTGGACGTATTTCAGGTGGTCATTCATCAGGGAATCTATTACAGGGCCAGATGTGCTATCAGATGCTATCAGCACCATCTTCCTCAGCATTTCGTTCCCAGATCAAGACACCACCAAAAATATGGTTGTTTGGGCAGAAAAATTATGAGGCTACTTTTCCTTCAAAGCAACTACCAAGGTCAATATGTTATTCACCTCTATTGTTATTGCTAACCATGTATCAAGGACTTATTGAGATTCATTGATATCTTAACTCGGTGCACATTTAATAATATCTCTTTCAATCATTTTTGAATGACAGATATTCCATTGTTTTCTTTACAGAGGTGTTCATCATCATTTTTTGTTCTATATAATGATTTGCTGTTCTGTTGCAATGCAGTAAAAAACAAAAGGTTTCTGGGGATTACCTAGGTCAATGCATTGACCAACTTAATGACGTTACTTCTGTCTGTGGAGTGAAATTAAGGGTACTGTTGCTGCTGTTTAATTCAATTTATAATGGAAGGCAAACTTGGATGTCTAATATAGATGGGCTTTCAATAACAAAACATTTTGATCTTGATGGTAACCTGCATTCCCTGTATACAGGAAGAAGAAGAGCTGTTATTTGCTGGACCTAAAGACAAAAACTGTGTAACAGAGGCAATGAGAAAGGTTGTGCAAGAAGAGGAGAGATTTTTTTTACAAATGGGACCATTGCATGAAAAATTAGTCGGAATCAGTAATATTTCTGTCAAACTTATTTTAAAAGTTAGAAAATGTAATGGTTGTTGCATACATGGATCTGTAGTAGCACAAAAGTACTGTTCAATGTGAAAATTGTTGTTAGCTGGGGAAATCCTCAAATTCTTATAGAAAATTTCCGTTGACTTCTATTGGATTTCTATAGAAATCAAGATGGAAGGTACTTTCCCCGAGGAACCCTCAACTATCAGTTTAGGTGATCTTAAACTCAAGAGAAAACACTTTATATGAATATACAGAATCACAATGCTGTCCTACTTGAGTTCTACTATAAATGACAGTTTTGAATGCTTTAAGTGCTAGAATTATTATACCGAGTTGTTCAAAATGAAAAAACACAACTTGCACTGAAGAATGATCGAGGATAAGCATGAACATCAAACTGAAAATAAAAATGACAATTGACACAAAAGCTTTTAAACCGGAAACCCTAGTGTGGTGAAAATCAGCTGGAAGTGGCAATAGCTCAGTTTCCCTTTCTTCTTTTGGCCAAAAATAGTTTATAATGAGTACATTAGAACAATTACGGTGAACACTCTGCTGGTTGTGGATAGTTTATAAAGAGTACAATAGAACAATTATAGTGAACTCTCTGCTGTTTGTGCCCTCAGCTCACTCTCTACAGTTTTCTTCCTCTTACAACCAATTGAAATAGCTAATTCCAAGTCTCAAACACTCGGTGCTTCAAATTGGATACGTGTTTCCAATTTATCGTACTTAGGAAGTGTCTTTTCATGCACTGAAAGACTCCCAAACAACCCAGAATTGAAGAGACAGTCATTGTACAGTTGCGTGTCTAGTTTATGCAGGAAAAACCACCACTTCCAACAAGACAAAACCATCTGGGCAGTTGCAGAACTGCCACCTTGTTTTAACTGGCGTTTTTGTCACCTTATAAGAAATACTCATTTCTGGGCCTTGTTCTGATTGATTCCTGGTTGATCTTTGGTTGGTTTATACAGGGGTTCTTTTTTTCCCTAATCCTTATGGATCTTACCTCCCTCATGAGACACTTGTTGTCCCACAAAATCTTAGTGGTCGAGGAGATATGGGAAGAGCTCTACCACTTTGTCCTTGCCGTACCATTTTGCTTGCATTGGTGTCTTCACCTTGATGTTGACCTGCCAAGATTCTTGAGCCCCTCTTTTACTCTCTTTAACTTTCCATTGCAGAACTACATCCTCCTCCAACTTCCCTTGTGTATCCAAGACAATGTTTTCTATAGAGGAAAGCATTTGTCCTTCCTCTTCTTTATCCAATATGGATGGCTCATATTGGTGTAAGTTTTCACAATTTACTACTAAGTACATCCCATGGATGGAGTCAAATCTATCTTGAAAGCATTCTCTCCAACGTGTTACAAGATGGTGAATGGCCCATACCCAAACAAGCTCATGAAGTCTTGGATTTTCTTAGATCTATCAGGATTCTTATTGTAAATTCATTAAAAAATGCATTCTACGCCCTTGTCTACTACATTTAACAAGAAAAGATAAACTGCTTAGGTGACCACTAGAGTCGTGTGACAAATCCTTGTACTTAAATTAAAACAAGTTCTTACTTGTTCTTCTCATATTCTAGATGGCTTTTCCTAATCCTTTCAATGAATATTGCTTCTCTTGTCACCTCTGAATCTAATTCTTTTCCTTGCTGTTCCATTGCAACTTCAAGTGGGCTAATCGGAAAATAACCAAGACATGTTTCAAAAGGTGACTTTTTAGTGGATGTATCTCAAAAGTTACTCCCATACTGAGAAGTAATTATCCCAAACCCATGGATACTTGGATGTTACAACTTGGAATCTGTACATGTACTTAAGTCCTATGGAGACACTTATTGTATTAGGAAATAAGTTTATATTAGATGGACAAATCATACAAGCCTTCGACATATTATTTTACCATATTGCTCCTCAAGGTGGTCTAAATACTGAGACAAAGAAGATAGGTAGAATCATAGTTTAATAGAATATGATTTCAGGAGAATTTAATATGTTCCTGGTAATTAGAAAAAATATGGCAGATGATGCCTTAATGTCCTTTTATTGTATTTTTGCATGGAATCTGTTATGTGACTCTTTTCCCATATAGTGCGATAATGTTGAACAAGCCATAAAATCAAAATTAGTTATGGATGATTTCTTCCATAAAGCTATATGTATGAAGGGTTGCTTAATCACTTCTCTAATATGACACTTAAATGAACATCTTACTTCTTATATCCTTGAATCAATTTGGATTGTTGTATTATTTAAATAGAAGTATGTACATTAATTAAGATGTGAAACGGTGCATTAGCTATAACGACCTAAGAGTGTTATAACTATTGGTTGGAATCCTTGGATGTGGTCATAGAAATATGGCAAGAAAAGAAATAAAGAAAATGGAACTCAAGATGAGAAGCGGGAGGCAATGATACATGTTGGCATTTAGACGAGGTACACAGTGTGTATTCAACTTGGGGTATAGGGTATGCCCAAGATGATCTTGGCTAGGGTTGTCTTTTTTTGAAAATTGATGTTGGTCCTCCTTGCTTGAGTGTTTCCTTTGCCTGTACTTCCATCTTGAGAGGAGTACCTCTTCCAAAGAAATTTATGAAGATATATATTTGAACTTCTATTTAATGCAAATAATATTGTTCTATATTTTCATGAATCTTTTTTACCTTTTACAAGTTAGTTCTATCAAAAATATATAAATTACCTATAAAATGGAAATATAAATAACCATTATTGTGTAAATTTATTTCTTGGAAAACTAGCCCGAACATAATCAAAACACACATTGTTGAACCTATCTACAACAACATATAGATGGTCATTTGTTTAGACGTCACCAAACCATCCAAAACATCCATGGAGATGCTTTCCCATGGCCTTGTAGCAACATGTAGAGGTATGTACCTCTGTTCCAAAAATCATGATTTGTTGGTTGTAAGAATGAAAATGAATTATCGCTTGGAAAATCGCAATTTGTGCTGTGCGATAAATTGGCAATTTCTAGTGAGAAAAACCCAAGAAAATTGGGGAAAATCGGTGAAATATCCCTTTCAAGGGATTGGACCAACAACCAAGGAAGTTAGATAAAACACCAAATAACCAAATTTGATTTCTATAACCAACATACTGTAATAAAAACCAGCAAACTGAGTTCTCCAAACAACGGTATGAAAATGTATGCAAAACACAAAATTCACTCCAATTAACCTTGCCACAATTTAGAAAAGAATTTTAGGCATCCAATAGATCAATAATCAATGAAAAATCTGAGTCACACATAGCTAGAAAATTAATTACAACCAACAAATAGCAACCACAACTAAAATATGAAATATGGGTCTAGAAATCCTCAAAAATTATGAGAATGTAGATTCCGGCCTTAATAACTATGCCAAATCAGATTATGAACTGAAAATTCAACTTTATGTTCTACAAACCATCAAACCCTACACTAAGGTAGGTCGCTCCACCTATAAAAGGAAAATAAAAATTTGAAAGTAGATAATTCTCCTCAAATCTGCAATTTACTTCAATACCATGCAAGGTTGAAGGGTTTTTATCTTTCAACAAAACCACTAGGAGGGTTTTCGTCCTTCTAGGAAGCCACACAAGAGGGTTTTCGTCTTCAAGTGGAAGAACATGGAGCAACAAGCTCTTAGTGCCTGATAATAGAAAAATGCACCAAAACTAGATCCTTGCAAATGAGGTCTTCACATCACTTTATATCCCTCCTTTGGCGCCAAGGTTGACCCATAGGAGATGTTCTAATTCTTCATTAAGCTTCTTTTATTTGCCTTTAACCCAGCCGACCTGCTATAAGAGGGAAACCACTAAAAAGAAAACATAAAAATTAAAAAAAGAGAGAAAATGAAAGCTCAATGTTCTTCTCCAATTCTTCTACTTCTTTGCCATTGAGAAGGAATGACAAAAAATCCAAATGACCCTCAAGTGAGAAAAAGAGACATTATAGTCTTCCCTTCCCAAAATTGTTTGTTCCCAAAAAATTGTTTGTTCCCAAGCAATTGCAAGCTCTCTCCCCAAAAGCACATGTATCCAAGTAGAAGAACATGCTGTAATACTTCCACAAACAAGCTCCCGTCCCTGTCAAATGAAAGAGTTGATGTGAAAACAATATTTTGCAATGGCTACCCCAATCTTCCTTGAATTCCCCATGCTACCCATGAAGACCAACTGTTGCCATACTGGTGTCCCCCAGATTTCATCCTGAAATCTGCGACTACCCTATCCGAATTTTTTTCGTACTTTTAAAATAATGGGTCGTTTTGTGTTTTTATTGCCTAAAAGTTCTTGTATTGCGTCAAGATATTCCCAAAGAGCCATATTAGCCTTTTTCGCCAAATACCCAGATGCCCAAAATTGTTATATTCTGTCGTCGGGATTTGTCTGCGGGAAATTTGTATTTAATTATTTTGAGCCCCATTTGAGGCTATTTGCGCTCCGTTTTAACTCTATTATGATTGAACATATCATTATTCCTATGTACTAGAAGGGTTTTAACAAGGAATAAGTTTTGGGCTTTATTTGTGATTTTTGACAATTTTTTGTGTTTTTGTGTTTTTCCGTTTCGTTTTCTGTGAAATTTCTCTGGACCAATTTCTTTGCCGGGTTAGCCCGATTTTTGGCCTGGAGCAGCTGGAGAACATATACGCACGTTATGCCCGGAGGAAGTCACCACCGGAGGTCTGGTTCACTGGGAAATGGCAAAGTCGTGCATTGAAAAGCCCCTGCGGGGTTGGGTGCATTTTTGGAAAACAAAGGATTTAAGCTGCAGTGGGAAAATAGAAGCAGCAGGCAAGGTGAGAATTTTGTACCTGCCTAGCAGGGTACTTTTTCCCATGATATAAAATTCACTTAAGCTGCAGTGGGAAAGTTAGAGGCAGCAGGTAGGCGGGAATTTATTGCCTGTCTTGCAGGGTAAAAATTCCCATGGTGAAATAAAAGAAAAGTGACTTAAGTGAAATCATGGGATTTTATTGCCTGCTTTGCAGGGTAAATAATCCCATTGTCAAAGTCAAATCACTTAAGTGGATCATGGGATTTCCAGGGCTGCCTTGCAGGGTAAAGAATCCCATTGTGAAAAATTCTTAAAAATAGAATTATGTGATGCCAAAAAGTGCACCCCCTTGGAGAGATAAAGACAACTTTAAAGTGGATTATTTTAATTGTTTCTTCTTCTAATTTTGGCGCCTAGACATGGAAGAAAGTCAACAAAACCAAAGGGAATAAAAGAAATAGAATTAAATGAATTAAATTGATTAAATTTAATTTATTTAAAGGCTGCCCCCTTCATGTCAAAAAGTGCGCCCCATTTAGGTTAGATTTAATGTTTTTTGAAGCATTAAATCATTAAATAAATTCCTATTTTCAGTGGCTATGGTCAAAGCACACTGTGAAGCTTAAGTGAAGTAAAGTGTGGATGATTAAATTGAATTAATTTAATTTATTGGATGGCTGTCCTTAAACATGCTATTTTTACACATCAGTTAAGGAAAAGAGCATGATTTTTAATTAATTAATTGCCAGGAATAGGAAGGGCAATTATTAATTATATAATTATGATGGTTATATAAGCATGGGTTGCCATAAGGGTGAATTAATTAATTCACAGGTAAAGAATTGCAGCCAAGAGGAAAAGTGTGCCCCATTTAAAGAGGATTTTTACTCAGACAAAGGTGAAACCAAGGCTAGAAGCTTCCAATTTTGGCGCATGCATTGAAGGAGGTTGATTTTTGTCTGCATAATTGTTTGCATAAGTATTACAGGTGCTCAGGTGAAGTTGGAAAGATTCATGCTTTCTTTGCATGCAAATTAAACATCAATTTTTGGGGCACAGGCTTGAAAAGTGCAGATTTTTACAATTAAAATTCACTATTCATGCTCCGGTGGCCATTTTTGTCTGAATTAATTGCAGGAATTCATTACAGGTGCTTTACAAAAGAAAAGGAGCTCTAATCAATGTCCAATACATTGAATATATCCTTCGAATCTGAATAATTATCTAGATTTGCACCAGTATTGAAGAAATCCAGCCAAGTAAGAAGAAAAAGAATTATTCAGACAAAGATAGACAAAGCCATAACAAAGAAAGATGAAAAAGAAAGCACAACGGAGTCATGCATCGCTTCCAAACTTGCAGACATAGGAGACACAGATCTAGGTCCGGATCCTCTTTCTGAATTGATTGATAAATCTAGAGCGGGAAAGACTTCACTCATGCGTGCGGTTAAAAGCAGTGGAATTATTCGAGCTGCAGCCTTTCCATACACAACCCAATTGCCATAGTTTGTTATGGAGTGCGCTAGATCCTACCAACCTTCATCCATATCAGTGCGAGATGCTACATGGAAAACAATAATTCGGTTGGACGCAGAGTTCATCAATTATTGTTTGAAGATTCTAGTGCGAAAGGTGGTGACTTCCATTAGCCTTCAGGATGTTGGTAGCAGGTGGGAGAAACATAGAGTTGATTGCGCGAGCATAATGAATAGCAGATACATGAAGAAGCCTAGATCTCCTTCTAAGTTCCCAAGAGCTCTTCCGCGGTACAATTTGGTGCAGGAGGTCGATGATATTGTCAAATTGTTATGCAGGATTAATGGCGAGGCGAATGCTTACACTTTCCGTACATGGATGTATGCTTTCATCAGGACCATTGAAGTCAACAAGGTTGATTCCATAATCAATTGGTCGGAAATTATTAGTGACAACATTAGTGAGCAACTCCGGAATGTGAAGCGTGCTTTCAGCTTCAAAATGACTTCCTACTTGGTGTACGCTGCAGCTTTACAAGGCATCTTCTCCAAGCTGGATAGATGTGGCGTTCTTTCTAAGGACCCCATTTTCGAGTGCTACCCACAACTTACCGTATCTACGTGCGAGAAGGATTTCAAAGTGGTCAATGATGGATTCTTCTAGGATTTCATTTGCAGGCTAGACAAGTACCTAAAGGTCAACAGGGTAAGCAAAGAAGCCTGGGAAGCCGTATCCAGGATTGGCAGTCTATTCATTCTTTGCAGATTTCACATACCTCAGGGTTACGGGCTTTTCTGGAGAACCAATAAAGATGGCTAGATATCTGAATGATAGATGGATCACCATGGAGCTGAGCAGGCAGCTTGTGGAGAGACACGACCTTTAGTCGAAACGGCACAAGTCTACGGGCTTCTTTTCGATCACTGTCAGACATTATTGCTGCCAGAGCATTCATAGAGCTCGAGGGGTGGAGGCGCAGATGTTATCTGAGTATGAGCAAGAGTTCTTCACGGCACGACTGAACTTCGATCCATTTGGAGTACCCAGGAAGATAATCTCCCAAGAGTACGCACATGTGCCTTCATTGGAGGATTTCTGGATGAAGTGCAAAGGTGAGTACAAGGTTAGAAAGAGGGATTTCAGCAGGCTATCAGCAAAGCAAGTGTTCGACTTTGGACTAAGGCAGATACCTGCGGATCTTAAAGATGATGAAAATGTGTTACTTGGCACTTACCATCAGATGGGAGGAGATAGAGCCGACTGCAAGATAACGTAAGAGACTGCCACACAATTGAAGAAAGATCTGGAGCCGTTTTGGTGAATACTTCAAATTGGTTGCTGACGAAAGGATATTGCCTTGATGAAGCATTGATGAATCAAGTCACGGGCAACTTTGGCGCAGGAGATTCCCTGAAGAGAAAGCACGCAGGAGAAAGCAGCAGAAAGTCCGAGAAGTTGAAGGTGCATAGAAGATCTCAATCAAAAGAGAAGATCACTTCCACGGCCATGACTTTAGCTCCAACTTCTCCAGCACCCAATACTTCACCAGTTATTGCACCGCAACAGGACACTTCTAGGCCTCCATTGGATCCGGTGACATTCATCTTCTCTCCTCACCCACTCCGTTCATCACTTGTTCTAGAAGAGATGTTAAAGCTGCAGATGGCGGAGTTCGAAAGGGCTTTGTCCTTGGATGATTCAGAGGATGACAACCATAACATTGACACTTTCTGATGGAGAGGATGCAGAGCGGGAGATGGTAGTGCACTAATCGATTTCTCATTCTCCAAGAAGTAACTTCTCTGAATGGTTGGCTTCGCAGTTGGTTCCAGAAGCGAGAGTGGAGATCAACTTGGAGGAACACGACTTGCAGCTACTCCAGAGCCTAGGCGGAAAAGACAGAAGGTCTAAAGTTGCTAAAGCAACTTCTAGGTTGATCATCGAGGAATCAGGGCAGAAGTTTGCTGAGATATCGATTCCGGCAGAAGGAAAGAAGGAGGATGAGCTCACGGCAGAAGATGTTACTGTAACCAGAGTACCCCTCGGTCAAGCCACCACAGAAGGATTGAAGCAGGATATGCAGACATTGATAGATGCTCTGTTCCTTAGGCTTGATAGTGAAAAGGCGGAGAAAGAAGAGCTTCAGAAGTAGGTATCTTAGTTGTGCGAGATCATAGCCAAGGTTGCTAAGCCTTCCATTCCGCCCATTTCAGAGCAGGTGAGTGATCATCTTATGTAGGAAATGGAGGATGCAAGCAACCAAGTAAAAGCTATTGATGAATGGAAGGATTTGATTATTTGTCAAGCTGCTGTACAACTTGGAGAGGTGCCAGCCCACCTAAAGGTTATGAATGATGCGGCAAATCAGCTGCAGCAACTGGTGACGAGCATAGTGGACATGAACACAATTGCTGAGAGTAACTTGAGTACTTTGGTCGAGATTAACAAGCTGCCGTGAGATGTATTGGTTGCAGAGCAGATTGTACCGGATGGATCAGTTGAGAAGGGGAAGCAACTGGAGTTTGCAGTATCTTTCCGTTTAGAGATTTGCAGAGTTCTGTTGAAGAGGATGCAGGCACTTGAGAGTAGGACATCATCCTTACTAGACAGTATCATTTCTTTCACTGAGGAGAAAGTGGTCGGGAATGTTATTTCATACGTGTGGATTGTTCCTAGCAAAGTACCTAATTCCTTGGAAGGGTCTCTTCTGATGGTACAAAAGAGAATTGATAAAGCTACTAAGCCTTTCACGATGAATTCTATTAGTAGACTGGTGGTGCTGCAGGCGGATATTGCGAGGTTTGGGCCGAGCTTGGAAGATGTGGAAGCGTGCGTCAAAGTGTTGAATGAAGGATTGCTGCAGTTTAGGACAGAGAAGGAAGCAATGGCTAAAACAGATGGGAAGATGCTGAATCACATGTTCGACAAGTAATATCCGATATCAGAACAAAAAGAAGACATAAATATTACAGCTAGCATGACTTCTTCTTCTATTCTTTCTTCTTCTATTTTCTATGTTCCCGGATGAAATTGTAAAACTTTAAGTCATTGGTTTTGCCACCATTACTTAAAAGTCATGTGGAACAATTCTATTAGTTAAGTGATACATGTGTCACTTAAGGAGAAGTTAGTTTAGGATGATTGTCAAATGTCATCTTTACTTGTTGTTTGTGTTTCAGTTCAGTTCGATTTCCCATTTGTACTTTCCCTCCTACATTCTATAAGTAGGAGAAGAACCTCCGGGTTAAGGGGGAGAATTTGTAAGCAACAATCTTGTGTTCTAGACTTTGTGCTGAACCCCTGAGAGCCACTTGAAGCAAAGGAATACAAAGGAGCAGGTTTCCGAAGAATTTTGTGTCACGGTGTATTGTGTTTCTTACTTTTAATCTTAGATCTCTTAATAAACTTTGTGTTATTTTAGATCTGGATCTAGAGCTGCCTTTGTTTTAGAATTCTGTGTTTATATCTATTGGATTCTTCTATGTGCATGCAATCAACTCTGCCATCTACTGATTGGGATGCACATCTTCCCCATTTCTTCTGTGTTTATGTAATTACCTTCTTCTATAACTTTTCCTTTCTTTAAACAGCTGCTTACTTGCTACAGAACTGTTCAGCTATGGTTCATGAACTGAGTAGTTAAAGTAAAACCCCATTTAGATATTAGCATACTTTAATTGACAAATCTGACACGGGAGCCTCACCGGTTAAATGAGGGAGATTTATCTCATGACTGCCTAGGTTTTATGCTATGCAGAAAATCTAGCCAACACATACCCAACATTGACAAGAAGTCTGAAAAGTAATCATGAATTTGACAAGAAAAATCAATTCCCATCTTGGCCCATGCAACAATAATGTTCCTCAAAGTGTAAGAGAGTTCTTTAACCATGAACATGAAAGCAATTAAGAAATATAAGGGGCTGTAGTAATTGATAACAGCAGCCTTAGTGGTTGCAAATGAGCACACGGTAGCTTTCAACCAACTCCTTTCGACTTTAGAAAAAGGTAAAATACTCCCCTCTCTCTCCTTCGTGAGATTTTGAGGTCCTTGGGTATGAATCCTCAAGTTATGAGCCATATGAACATGCATTTTCTGAACTAGCCCGAGGTGCAAAGAGGCTATCCCAAAAAATTCAGAAATACATGCCATTTTTTTTCTCATTTCACAAAAACAATCAGCCATCATGCCCAATTGAAAATTCATCATGTAATGGTACCACAAATTAGATGTATTCAAACAATTACCTTGTTGTAGGAGAACATCTTCTTTCCCAAAAGTGAATGCTTGGAACACCAAAAAGAGTATTCCGGGCTACATACTTACTACTGTCCATAACCCCAACAATTTATCCAACTCATGACTGAAAATGTGCATCCTATCATCCAATGAAGTGATGACAATTGAACATTCATCATGAGTGATTAGAATAGGCTTGAAAAACTAAAAATTACCATCTCTAATGGCCGCCATGAACATGCAATCAGCAATGTATGAGCTCTAATTTCGATTTCCCTTTCTCTTACATTTACACTGAAATGACAATAATGGGTAGTCATCATGCACAAGTTACTTCATGGTATGAAGAGCATTACAAGCCTTACTTGGATGCTATGGTATCATTTCATTTTCTTTTCCATTTGTTGGTAATTCATGGCTCTATGGAAGCCTTGGAGAAAATGTGGGAAAAGACAATAAGGTGTAATGAGGGGGCAGCCATACATAGTTCTGACATAGAAAAAATTGGTGACCTATGTCAATTGAAAGACATACCTTGCACAAAGGAGGTAACTCATTTCTTTATTTCCATTAAGAGGTATGAAGTAATTGAAGGTTTTTGTACAATTGGGTTATTTGAAGTTGAAATCATTCCTTGGATACATTGGCTGCCATCTTTTGGGAAACTTGCCCTCATTCACCATGTTGACAAACTAAAATTTTTGGAGGAAAACAAAGAAATCAGGTTTCATGGTATGTAAAAGGGATTGCATTTCTGTAGTTTATCAACTGGTTGGGAAGAAGAAATCACAATGAATTTTAGAGAAGATTCTGATTTCATTTGTTTATCAGCTGATTATCATTTTTCCAGTCCCTTTCTTGCTTTACGGTCTGTTGGAAATTTGAATTGAGCAATGTGTTTGACAGTTATTGGGTCAAATCTTCTTGCAGAATACAATTGGGCACTTTTTGAGGGTTTAATCCTTCAATTTCAGTCACTTTAGATCTACCCTCATTTTATATCCAGTAGATTTGTGACCCACTCTTATCATTTTCAGCTGAATAATGTCATAAGGGAAACTAATTTTCAGTTTGATGAGACATTTCCCATTATGATTTCTATGGGGGAAGTACAAGGATACTATGATATCAGAGTAGTACAATAGAAGCTTGGCACACTCATTAAATGGGGGAACATATATCATCTGATCATTGGGCTCGAAGAAGAGTTAATGAGAGCTCTTGTTTTTTTCTAATATGTTTGCTTCATGTGCAGGGCTGGAGATAAGCAGGGAAGGTGAAAAGGGATTTCTGTCCTATATACTCCATGACGACATTTTTGGGTGGGCAACCTTGGAACTTAGAGAAGCTTCTCAAGTTACTGATTCCTGATACACCGGTGAAGGTATAACAGTTTGGAGAACATTCTGCATTGCTGATTACACTCATACTTGTGTTGACTTGATGGAAGCAAGTGAGGATGACATATTCTCCCAAAGGCTTCATCATTTGACCGACATCGAATCAAGACTTTGGGAGCACTACATCATGTCCTCTTTTTTGCACATGGCACTTGGGAAGATGAGTTTGAAATTGCTTGAGGGAAAGCGATTGGGGAAGGAAGGACTACAATGTCCCATTTCCTAAAATTAACAGTCGAAGACCCTTAGCCCAATTTTGTTTCTCAACGGCTAATGGATGATTAAAAGGGGAACTATAGTCTTAATGAATTATTATAAAGTGCATAAAAAAGAAATTTTATAAAAAACACTTATATTAATTTATTAATGACTTAAAGAAAATAAAAGAGAAAAGAAAAGAAAAGATAAATTGATAAAATGAAATTAGAAAAAAGAAGTCACTCTATAATTTTTATTTCCCCTAGGACATAATGCGACCCATGTTGGAGAGGAGACAAAGCGAAAAAAGAATTAAATGCAGACAAAAGTAGGTGGTTGTGGGTGGCTACTAAGCCAATATTGCTTATAAAAGCAAGTCGACTTGGCTTTGAAAATGATCTCTTTCATTTGATAAAATTTCTGAATTTTTGTCTGAGCCTTGTAAGCTTTGCAAATCAACTTCAAAGGATGAAAACCCCATGAAGTCATCTCTCCCTCTTGAGGAATTAAAGAGAGGAATGAAATTTTTTCTTTCTTTTGAGAGGATTCTCCATCCAAAGGTTTCCATTGAAGCAAGGATTCATTTGTGTTGAGGGTTGTACTTTGCAAATCTAAACAAGGGTTTGAAGGGGAAGATTAGTTGTTTCTTCTTTGTTTGAAGGGGAAGATTAGTTGTTTCTTCTTTATTTCCAGCTTGTTCTAGGTAAAGCGACCCATATATAGGACTGATTTGGGGTGTTTGGAGCTGTTAAAATTTAGATCTTGGTTGTTGTTCGATTTGCTGATTTTTAGACATCCAATCAGGCATTTGTTGTAATTTTTGGGTCAAAGGGCTGGTGTTTTCAGTTGTGTTTGAAGGAGCATTTGACAAATTTTATAAAATAATTCAGCCTTCATTTGAAGTCAAATCTGGTACCTTTCTTGTGTTTTTGCAATAATAAAATTAGCTGATTTGCTTCAAACAATAAATGAGTGGTTTTATTTCAGTTTTGGTTGATTTTATTTCTCCATGCAAGTCGCCATTTTTGGTAGAAATTCAGATCTGAACTTAATTAATTTTGTATAATTTCTACTACTTGCGTTTTTGTTTGGGATTTGCGGGAAATCCATCTAGGGTTTAAAAATGTCCATTTGGGGACATTACAGTGGTATCAGAGTGGTGATTTTTGTCAGCTGTGGGGGAGATTAAAAAAAATATCAGACTCCAAGGAAGGGAACTATGGATGACCGAGATCAAATAGCTCCTCCTAGAGATAAGATGAGCTATATGAATGTGTTCACTAGAGGCAACAGAGAATTGCAACCCTATTGGTTGTATGCTTAGAGAGATTTAAGAGACTCCATTATAGGAGCCATTACTGATTTGAGTAGATCTATACAAGGGATGAGTGCTACTAGGCCTCACTTTGAAGTAAATCAAGGCAACACAGGTGAAGGAAGCTCTATTGGATTAGTTGCAACATCCACAAAGCCTCCACATCAGAGTTCCTGAGCCAAGTTTCTCCAAAAGGAGGAACAACCAATTAAGAATGATGACATGGAGACATGAGATAAAGAGTATGCAACACCCAGTTCCAAGGTAAGAGCTATGTTGACCTTTGAAGAATTTTGTGAGTTGAAAGATGATAAATGCACCAAAAAAATAGAAGATCTCAACTGGTGAAAACCACCATGCAAAAATTTGAGAAGAAGCAACACATAGAGTATTCCACCATGCAAATGGAAGGAGAAGAAGCTTAAAGGGAAAAAGGTAC
This sequence comes from Taxus chinensis, assembly GCA_019776745.2. Taxonomy (NCBI): domain Eukaryota; kingdom Viridiplantae; phylum Streptophyta; class Pinopsida; order Cupressales; family Taxaceae; genus Taxus; species Taxus chinensis. Next base: position 20,568,808 of record CM034151.1, read on the forward strand.
GACTTCTAATGAGCAAGTGGTAGAGGATAAAATCAAGGATCTTGAGCCCGAGAAAGAAGAGAACTCCAATCCGCAAGTTGATAATGAGAGTTTGGTGGTGAAGGCCCCAATGACAAATGATAAGGACTACTTTTAGCTTGCTGCCTTATCCGACACTAACACAAGGTTGCCTCTTTGCATGTAAGGTTTTAGACACCTCGGGTAGAGTTGAAAGCCTAACAAAAGCTCAAGTAAAATCACATTCAATCCTCTTCGTGAACCATAAGTTGGTTTGGCTCATGTTTGTTGAAAACTCTTCTTGCAACTCAACTCATCGGTGCACCGCCCTAGGCAAAAATGGAGGTACAAGCAAAATTTGTTGAAACACTCATTTCTTGACTTCCTAAATAGGCTCATTGGATTCATTGGCTTGTTTCTATGTAGATTATATATTATATGGCCAAAATTGAACAAGAACGGATTTTGGGGCGAAGAAATGACTTCGACGTGCAAACCATGTTCTAATCTCCACTTTGGTGCATTTGTGCTATTTTCATTTCCCTTTGCACCCTTGGTGCACTTATGAGGTGCAATTGCACCCCATAAGTGTGCCCTCTTTTGATTGGTGTGGAGAATCATAAGCCAAAAACACAAAAGAAGCCAAAAAGTGCATGGTGCACATATGAAAGTGAAGTGCAACTTGAAGGTGGACCCCACATCTTTCACTCCAAGTGGAGATTTGAATCCCCATTGCACCAAGTGCAATTATGAGGTGCAATTGCACCCCATAAGTGCGCCCTCATCTGATTGGGGGGGAAATTTGAGTTGAGAAAGCGAGGCACAAAGATAAAACATGAAAAAAAGGGTGAGGTGCAAATGCATGTGCAAACCCCATCTCCATCTCCACCAATGCACACTCACTCCATTTGCACCCAAAGTACACTAATGAGGTGTAATTGCACCCCAAAAGTATGCCTAGGTGCAAACCCCATCTCCACGTCCACTTCCATGCTTCTCCATGTTCCATGTGCAATTCCCACTCTCATCTTCACCATAGAAAGCTATCTCACCTTATTTTCCCTCTCACAACAACATAAAGTGAGTTAAAAAAAGTGAAGGCAGCCATTAAAGTTATCTTGGAGCTGGTTATTCATCTTCCACATTGTAAAAATTTCCCCGTTGTGCCCTAGAACTCCAAGATCAAGTTTTCCTCATAACTTTTGATTCCAATCTCCGTATTCCATGAAATCTTGCCTAGCAACTCCTCATGATGGTTCTTTGAAGGAGATGTATTAAGCGTAGCTAATTATAAAATTCTCCAAGATATATTTGAGTCTGATTTTTCCACCCATCATTGCTTCCATATACGAATAAATCTCAACATTTGAAATGGAAATTGTGCTCGATTCGCATGGAGGAATCGTACCAAAATTTGAGAAATATATACCCTCATAAAGCCCATCATTTTGAGATATCACACATGATACGAGGTGAGAAGAATCCCATGATATGAACTAAGCCTTTATTCATCTCTAAAGACATTTTAAAACCCTGTGTCCATGGAAATTTGATTTGATCCATTCTACCAAACCACGCAAAGTAACCTTGATAGGTTTGGATAATCTATTTCTCTCCCCAAGTCCTCTAAAAAGATACCAAGATCATACCAAATGGATAAGAATTTATCTCAGTGGAAATAAAATTTTCTCCTCATTCCTATTTTTACTATTTTTCAAGCTTTTCTCCCAGCCAAAACCAAAATTTGAAACTCCCTTTGATTTTTGATGAGAGAATATCACCAAATTTGAAACATATTTTTATTTTTGGATTATCTTTCCAACTTTTCAAGTCACGTCTGATTTTGAATTGAGTTTTATATATTTTTTCCTCAATTATGGAATCAACAACCCATAATACTAAAATCCACTCAAATTTTTAGATTTTGATAAATAGTTGCAGAATCCATTTTCATTTACACCATATCATTTTTACCAGTTCCTAAGGCCAAAAAATCAAAAAAATAACTAGATTAAGTTCCACTACTCTGGTTATGATCCCAATTTTTTTTTTGGTGTCTGAGTACCCCAACATTGTGGATTAACAATGTGGAAGACATGGAATTTGACGATCTAAGGTGGAGAATAGAAGAAGGAACATGTATAGTCTTAGCTAACATGGTATATCACAATAAGTTATATCAAGCTTCTAGATTCCTTATGGCTCTTCATAAATCTGAGTTAATTTTCACCTGTGCCAAGATCTATGAGCTTGATATTCAATCCATGAGTGTGAACGATGAATCAATCATTATTATATTGTAACTAGAAGAGATCTCAAGGTATATTTGCATTATGAGGGCCAATGATGCTATGATATTGAGAAAATAATATGTCTTGGTTGATTGGGAAAGGAAGGAGTCATGCTTGCAGGGAAGGACTATTGGGAATTAGATGAATACATTATGTAAGCTCTTGTAGATACCGAAGGCCATCTCTAGGTTTGAATTCATCGAAGAGATATCTGACTGTATCATAATTATCACTATGCTCATGGGATAATCTTTGACAAAATAATTTCATCCATGTATTTTGTAATTCATTTGTAATAGCTATTAAGGAATCCCAAGTAATTTATTGGATTCAAATTTTCAGTGATAATTTACACTCTTAGTTGATAAACCTCTAAGGTAGAAAGAAGCTCACTATGACATCATTATTTTTTATGTCGTCGTAACATTACAAAGGTTGCCTAAGCTAACATTGGAAATAAATATTCCAAAGAATGCACCAATGTTTCAAACATACCCCCAGTTCATATTGTGGGAATATAAAGGAAACTACACGAAGTTGAATGAAATATTCATCATGTACTTGGTCAGAAAAATGGAAGGTGATACTAACCAAAGGTTCTCAGCAAACACTTGCATTTGATAAGAAAATAAAGCAGTTATTTTACATAATTTAGGAATTTATCTTATATTCTCATTACATGATTCAAGAAATTACCACTGAAACTCCCATAGTTTCCAAGTAACAATTTAGTACTCATTGAGCTCTATAGATAGTTGTCAAGACTACACATCAAGTATTGAGAAAAGAAAATAAAAGGGGTAACATTCCCAATTTGTCTAAGAATTTACTCTTGTAAGAACTCAGTGGGTGCAAGTAAAATTGAAGCCTCTCTTGGGTATTTCAACATGTACTTTTATTCTTCCAGGAGATCCTTTGACAATAAGTAGTACATGGAAGGGGAACACAAATCCTTCAACCTGTGCAATCAACCTTAATTAGAAGATTATTAGAAGGATTGTGTGGATGAAATGGAAGTAAGATAAAAGGAGTTATCGAGACTGACAATGCAAAAAATGAAGGAATTTATAATGGAATGGGAAACTATAGATATTTAAGATGATGGAAGTGACATATTTGAACATGAATATATAGAAGCTATTTAGTTCAAATCTATTCCTCTTGTGGATTGGTCCATATTAGAGCCTATTGATATCTTGACCCACACCACAAAATTTCTAGATAGGTTAAGACAATGGTACTTTAAGAATATTCACGAGCTGATTTTCACCCCATATTCATCATATATTCATTATGATAAGGTAAGGAGAAAGGTATATGTGAGAGAGACAAGATTTTTGAGGCACGAGGAAACTTCTCAACATAGACATGTTGTTCCAGAGACCTCACCTAAGCCCATAAGAAATGAATTGTCAGTAAAAAGGCCTAATGTAAGTTATCTCGAGCATGGAAATTTTTTTGTTTCTCTAGTGAGAAGAAACCCAAGTCTCTTGAATTTTCTACCCATTCATCCCATAGGTATTTCATGTCTCTAATGCAGTTACATGAAGAAATTATTCATGGGTTTTCCCCATTGCATAGTTAGGTCATCATGTTAATTTCTCTAATGGGTATCCCAATGACACATGCTTCATCTTCTTTTCCAATTCATGTATGACCATGGGTAAAATATATTATCAAAAATCAGCAATATACCATGGCCGAAGAAAAAAAACATGTGATTGAGCTCCTTATAAAATATGGAAGCCTTCTTCTCACTCATGAAAATCCATTATGAATTCTTAGCATATGTACAGATTCCTTGAGATCCCATTTCATTAATTTTTCATGACCAAGAGTGGAGAAAGATGAAGTAAAAATAAGAATCATAGATGATGAGATGACATGTTATTCCCTTGGTGATCTTGGAAAAAAAGGGAACAGTCATAAATTTAAGCAGACTGTTGTTAGGTTCGTTGTTCAAACAAGGGAGTGAGGCAACCAAGGATAAATTTCAAATTAAAATCCATACCATGAACTCATATGTCTAAACCTTCTTAGACCCAGATGCCCCTCCTCTCACTTCTTTTTGTTCAATTATTTCCTTGAGAAAAATTGACTCACATACAGTCCAAGAATTCAAAAGGATGTGAAAATGGGAAAATTGACAGATTCGTGGATTGATTCCATCATTCAAAAAGTATGTGAACTACTTCTGAAGATGGTCACGATATTTATTATTTTCAAATTTTTGACGAAAAATATATATGGCCTTTTTTCCATGGTCAAGAAGGATGCTAATCAATGTAATAAGATACTCCCAACACTTCATAAAATGAATATGGTTAATTATGATTAATTGTTTGAAAGGAAAGTTTTCTTGAGCCAAGAGGACAATTACTAACGCACTTGGGTGAGGAAAATTGATTGCAAAATGATATCTTTGGTTAAAGCTACTAAATATTTCCCATACCATCATAATCAAGGATGTGAAATCAAGGAAGAGATCAACAAGAATTTGAATATGATGAGATGTCATGAGCTGCATTCAAAGTAAACATCACTTGAAGAACTGTGTGAACATTTCAAGATAATTTTAAAGGGCACATTGTCTGATTTGTAATCATATGGAGAAAATATCATGGACAAACTGGTACATATTATATCAACTGTATCCAATGCTACTAAGAACAACCCTAAGTGGCTCAAGTATTATAAGATAATTTAGAGCACAACTAATCACTAGCTATACATCGTCTCCTATACTACCATCCCTCACAAGAAATAAGTGTTAGAGGAAGTGCATAGGTACAATGTAGCCATCAGAAGCTGCAGGACTTATCTAGATTTTCACATAAAAGGGACATCCTCACAAACTTTGTTTATTAATTGGAGCTTATATTCTTTCGCTATCTCTTTGTCATTATTATATGTAACAAACAACTTTTACCAAATTTATTTCAAAGGTCTTCTAATTTTTTGTTGGGAAAAGAAATTTTTCAAAATCAACTTAAGTCACCTCTTTTCCACTTTTGTAAAACTAATTTTCTTAAACTAAGAAAAAGTATCTTATTTTGGAAAACAAGGTGAACAATCATGTAGGAACGTGAAGAGTCATATATTTTCAGCTATTGATTAAGGATCTCACTTTATTATAAAGGATATCATGTTTTTATCTCTTTTAGAAAACTATTTTTTTATTTTTTGTCCCTATTATTTCCTTCATTTTCTCAACTTCATACTTAACCAAATATATTACAACATGTTGCAGGAATGAAAATATTTGTATTTTCTCTCATGGAATGAAATGTTCAATTAAACTTTGTGTTAAATGTGGTTGTTATTTCATAAAACATACATACTTTTGTACATATTTCCTTGTTTATTCTGATTGAACTAGACATAATCTCAGTTATCAGTTAATGGAATCTCTATTAATACCATTAACATAACTCCCTCTCCCTTTTTTCCCATTGTTTATTTTAAAAAAATTATCCTCACCACCTCATACATTTCTCCCTCTCTCACTTGTATTTGTAGTTACAACAAGGCTGTTTATGCACTTTCACCAGACTTTGACCACCCCTAAAGAGTTAAGAATAGTATAAATAATCCAAATTTCAATAAATGGGATGACAAAGCACGTATTTTGTCCTTGACAAAATATTTCGTCAACACAACCATGACAAGTTCCCCCTCCTTTGTTCCTTCCTTGATGCCCATAGGAGGAGGAATAAGCACGCAGTCTTCCATAGTGACTAACTTGGAAAAGGGCACATTACATTCCAAACCTCACAAAGAACTTACTGTCCATTATTCAACTATTGGATCACAACATGAAGGTTGAAGTTGATGGTAAAATATTAGTGATATTGATTAACTATTAGTTAATTAATCAATAATATTCAATTGTAAACCTTCTGAACTACTTTGTAACCTTTTTAACATAATGAAATGACGAACACATGAATCTCAATGTGTGCCTCCCAATTTTTCTTCTTTCTCTCTCATATTTTCGAACATCCATGTAAGCTTACAAAAGTTCTTCATGTTCTGAGCCTCACGAAGAACTTATTGTCCGTCAGTCAACTGTTGGATCATAACTTGAAGGTTGAATTCGATAGAAAAGGTAGACTTGTATCACTTTTTCCTTCTCCTTTTCCAAATTGAGAAAGCGTGAAGCTTTGTCGAATTTGAGACAGATCTAGTTCAAAATTTGTTTCTTTTGATTCTAGAGTTGAAAAGATGCTTGAACTTAACATTGTCCACCATGATAACCAAGCCTTAACAGTCAAGGTTGATGATTTTGCCACCCTATGGCATTGAAGATATGGATGCCTAAGCAGTATCTATTTGTTTCCACTTAGAAGGCATGACATGGTGAGAGGCTTTCCTGTATTCAAGGACTAATCATATGTTCTCAAGTTTCTTGAGCAGAAAACAACATCAAGCCCCCTTTGGCTCTAATAGTCATTGTCCGATTGGTCTATTGGAACAAGTACACATTGATACGTGTAGAAACATGAACCCTAACATCATCGGGTTTAGATATTTACAAATCTTTGTAGATGATCACTCAAGGAAAATGTTCATGTATTACTTGAAGTCCAAGGATCACATTTTCATATTTTTTAAAGATTTGAAAGCTCTAGTGGAATGACAATTTGGTTGCTACATTCATGTGGTTTATTTAGGTTGTGGAAAAGTACAAAAGTAATGAGTTGTCTTCTTTTTTGAGGGAAAATGGCTTTCGATGATTATTGACCGCTACCTACATGCTTCAATAGAATGGCATTGCAGAGAGAGGAATTTCTACTATAATGGAAATGGTATGTAGCATGTTGAAGGATTCCCACTAGGAATATTCATATTGGGAAGAGATTTGTGCAACAATATACTTATTGAACTATGCTGACACCAAATATCTTAATGGAAGCAATCCAGAGGAAGCATGGATAGGAGTCAAGCTTTCCATTTTCCATCGTTGTGTTTTTGGTTACATGACATACATGCACATTTTGAAGGAGAAGTGGAAGAAGTTCGATGAGAATTCCTTAAAGGTAATTTTTCTCTGATACAATTATGATTCAAAGGCCTACTGACTCATGGATCCCGACACTAGGAAGTTGTTGTAGTATCCCCTTTTGGGATATTATTCAAATTTGCAAAAATTAATTATCCGGATCACCCTAGGAAGATTAGATCTTAGTTTGACCTCAAATAACCCAATGTTGGCAATAATACAATCCAAAGTGGGGTTGGAGTATGCCAAGGTGGTGGGTTAGATGGGAAAACTAATTAGATTGCCAATATTACCTAGATTTGACTTTTAATAGCAGATAATTAATTAAAAATTCAAACCCCAACTGCTGCAATTTTCCAAAATTAATTCCCGCTTAACCATCCAAGCAAAAATCTTCAAACTTTGGATTTTGGGCCACAAAAATATGAAGAACAATATCCAAAAACCAATTTTAGCACAACCAACATAAAACCCTAATTTTGCCCTAAAAATTAGGTCGCCCAACACATTTAGAGCATCTAATTAACTCCAAAAATTATAGAACTTTCTCCTTATTTCTACAATCAAATCTGCTATTAAACTGACCCCCAAACAATAGATCTGAAATAAATATTAACTTATAACAACCAGAAAGTTTGTAGACAACATAAATTTTCTAAAATTCATATCTCACTCAAAACTCAATATTTCTTTACCAAATAAATTGCAAATTGTTCTGTAAATTAAGGGCTTTCTAAAGAGCTATCAATCTGAATTTTTGAAGCAATGTAACCCTTCCAAAACAGTCCCCAAAATCTTAAACCCAGTCGTTAGGGTTAGCATAAGACAAGTAAATTATTTCCAGCTCCTAGAACTCTTCAAAAACATGCTAAAATGGCTGTCCACACTCAGAAAAATAAGCCAACTTAGATCAAATTACAAATATAGCTTGTTCACCCTTAAAACATGCCAAAAGATGCTCAAATCAAGCCGCCAATGTTAACAAGTATGAATCATGCATAAAAGATACTTCAACACAATATAACACCATAAACAGAACAAGAGAGTCTTCAATATCTTCAACAATGGCTTCCAATGAAGCTTACAATGAAAGAGAGAGAACTAGGGCATACATCCCATTACTCTAAGCATGGATTGAAAATCATAAGATTCATCAACATAACCCTCACAATGATCCCAAGCTCTCCTTTTATAAACAAGGAGGCACAAATTTTGAAATTCCTAGGAGAGGTAAATCATTAAATAAAAATAGTTTATCCTCCCTAGGTGTGGTGTCCCCTTTCTAAGGGTGATTTTAATATTAAAAGCCACCCAAAAGTTATTTAATTAATTCCCTTTTTAATTTTGCATTGTGGGAATTAAATTAAATAAATTACATAATTAAGTAATTAAATAATTATTGCTTTATAATGTCAAATGATAAAAATCACTCTCCAGGCAAAAATATTTAATTATTTAATATGATTTTCCCCCTTGTTTCATCCCAAAGCCCACGGGGAAAGATAGGCTAAGGGTCTTCAGAAATGGGGACATTACAGTTGTACATCAATAGAGTTGATGTCTTTAATGAGAAGGGTGAGGCTGACTCACCTTCCACACCATCACCTATTCTAGACATTGCTGCGATGCTTCCTAATGACGATGGTGATTGTGACTTTGAGAGTGAGAATAATATGAGGAAGGAGGTGATAATGAGGATGATGACGATCAACCAAGTCTTCCTATTTTGACATTTGTATGTACTATGCGTCGAATTCCCAAGTTGTATATCGACACCATATGTGACACAAACTTTTATGGAATATTAGTTACATCAACTTCAGGACCAAGAACTTGTAGCATGGCATGTGTTGAGGTGAACTTAGCCCCTATCGAGCATGGTTGTTTAGAATTCTGAACCTTCAATGATTCAAGGAGCCATAGAGTTAGAGCCTTGGAAAGATACTATAGATGTGGAGTATCACGCACTATTGGAGAATAATACATGGCATCTTGTTGATCTTCCAACAAGAAAGAAGGCCATTGACTATAAATGGGTTTTCAAGACTATGTACAAGGAAGAATGCGGCATAAATAACAATAAGGCAATATTTGTGGAAAAGTGCTATGGTTAGGAGGAGAGCATAGACAATGAGGAGACTTTTGTTCCCACTGCCAAGATAAAGAATATCAGAATGGTCTTTGCCATGGATACAATGTATGTGTGGAAGGTCGATCAAATGGATTTAAAAACTACTTTTTCAACCAAAGTCTGAAAGAATAGATCTATACGACTCAATATGAGGGATTTGTCACTCCTAGTCATGAACATAAAATGTGCATACTCATCACATCTCTCTAAGGTATCAAGAAAAGTCCTAGAGTCTCATATATCAATATAGATGAACATATTTTGCAAAGTGGATTGTGTTAGAGTCCATATGATTTGAACCTTTACCTTAAAGAGCTCCACTTTACCTGTCTTTAAAATGACAAAGAGAGATGACAAAAAGCAAACATGGGTTCCTCCTATGCAGTTTGACAAATCGAATACGGATGGGGCTTCTAGGGGAAATCCAGGGAATGCTGCCATGGGGGGTATTGGAAGAACTCATGATGGGAAAGTTTCTTTTATGTTTGCTAAAAAAATGGGAACCACAACTAATAATATTGCTAAGGTCAGAGTTGTTTATCGGGGACTGCAAGAGGCTATTAAGTGTGGATGGACTCAAGTGTAGGTGGGATTTGATTCCAATATCATTGTTAGGAAGCTGATCATTATTGAGAAACAAAGAAGCTCAAACTGGCAGATTGAGAGAGAAATAAATAAAATTAAAGGTTTGCAGGCATGGTGTCCCCAGATTTCACCCTGAAATCTGGGACTACCCTATGTAAAAAAATTTCGTATTTTTAAAATAATGGGTCGTGTGTTTTTATTGCCAGAAAGTGTCTGTACTGTGTCAGGATAATCCCAGAGAATCATATTAGCCATTTTCGCCAAATACCCAGATGCCCAAAATTGTTTTATTCTGTCGTTGGGGTTTGCCTACGGGAAATTTGTATTTAATTATTTTGAGCCCTGTTTGAGGCAATTTGTGCTCCGGTTTAACCCTGTTGTGATCGTATATGTCATTATTCCCATATACCAGTAGGGTTTTAACTAGGAATGAATCCTGGGCTTTATTTGTGACTTTTGGCAACGTTTTGTGTTTTTTGTGTTTTCCCGTTTCGTTTTTTTGTGAAATTTCTCTGGATTAATTCCTTTGCCAGTTTGGCCTGATTCTTGGCCTGGAGTATCTGGAGATCACCTATGCACGTTGTGCCAGAAGGAATTCGCCATCAGAGGTTTGTTTCTCTTGGAAAGGACGAAGTCGTGCACCAAAAAGTTTCTTCTGGGCTGGCTGCATTTTTGGAAAAAGAGGGTTTGAAGTGAATCATGGGATTTTTGGAAGTAGCAGGCAGGTGGGAATTTTTTACCTGCCTAGCAAGGTACTTTTTCTCATGGAAGCAACGCCACTTAAGTCACAATGGGAAAATTAGAGGCAGCAAGCAGACGGGAATTTCTTACCTGCCTTGCAAGGTAAAAATTCCCATTGTAAAATAAAAGAAAAATCACTTAAGGCATTGACGGGATTTTATTGCCTTCCTGACAGGGTAAATAATCCCATTATGAAAGTCAAACAGTTTAAGTGGATCATGAGATTTTTGGAGCTGCAGGGTGAATAATCTCATTAGAAATTGACTTTTAAAAATAGAATTCAACTGTGCCAAAAAGTGTGACCCACCTTGGGTGAATAATAATGCATTAAATAAATATTTGTTAATATTTATTCACCCAATTTTGGCGCCTAGGCTTGTGGAAAAGTCAACAAAGGGAAGTGGACAAAAGGAAGTTGGAAATAGACAGTTCTAAAATTAAATAAATATTATTTATTTAATGCAGCCCTTTCATGTCAAAAAGTGCGCCCCATTTGGGAGAGAAATAATACTTTTTAAAGTATTAAATGAATTAATTAATTCCTATTTTTAGTGGCTAAGGTCAAAGCATACTGTGAGGCTTGAGTTAACTGGAAGCAGAAGTCTAAAATTAAATAAATTTAATTTATTTAATGGCAGCCATGAGCATACACAAAATAGGCGCCCCATCTAAAGAGTAAAGCTTATTAATTAATTAATTAATTGCCAAGAATAGGAAAGACATTAATTAATTATAGAATCATGAGGATTATATAAGCAGAGGCTGCCATAAGAATGAATTAATTAATTCCAAAGCAGAGAAGTGCAGCCCAGACAAAAAGTGTGCCCCATTTGGAGAGGATTTTTGCTCAAAAGAAGGTGTAATTAATGCTAAAAGCTTCCAGAATTGGCGCGCATGTTGATTTGTGTCTGGATAATTGTTTGCATAAGTGATACAGGTGCTCATGTGCTTTATAAGAGAAAGGGAGCTTAAATCAATGTCCAATACATTGAACATATCCTTTGAATCTGAAAAATTATCCAGATCTGCACCGGTTGTGAAGAATTCCAGCCGAATAAAAAGGAAAAGAATTGTTCAGACAAAGATTGCTCTAGCCATTTCAAAGCGGGATGAAAGAGAAAGCTCAGCGGAATCATGTGTAGCTTCTAGATTTGTTGAAGTCAATAGGCCCAGATCCAGATCCAGATCTCATCCCATGAAGAAGTCAATGCGTGGAAAATTCCTTCTAGGATCTTGTGCATGTGCTTCCAATCTTCCAGTTGAAGCCTTCATTGAAGTTGCATTCACCTGGAGTGCTTTCAGAATTTTTAATTGCTCATATGCAATTAAAAATAAAAATGATGAGTTATTTACGGCGAACATTGCACTGATGCATGTACTAGAGAAGAACTGCAAAAGCTTCAAGGATAAGAAGGAAGACATGTCAAAGTCAATACCCGCAAGCAAATCAAAGTCACTTGCTTCCAGATCCAGCCGCTTCCAGATCCAGCCGCTTTTAGATCCAACTGCTTCCAGCTGTTTCCAGATCCAGTTTGAATCAGCTGCATGTACAATATGAAAAAGGACAAGACTGCAGCTTTCCTCTTCCTTCTTCTTTCCTCCGACAAAGTAATTGAACGATCAATTAAATTATACAACTTAAGTGATTGGTTTAAAAGCCATTACTTGAAGAAGTCAACTACTTGGAAATAGGTGGCAGACGTGCAAAATAGAAGGTTCTAGCTTCAGTTGCAAAACATGCATGTCTTGCAAAGAGGAATTCTAGGAGGGAGATTTCTAGTTGTTTCCTTTCCCACTTTCACATGTGCCAGTTCAACTAAAAACTTTCTACTTGTAATTGCCCCTTTAAATGCTATAAGTAGAGGAAGAACCTACGGGTTAAATCGGAATTTGTAAGCAACATTCTTGTATTCCAGACTTTGTGCTGAAATCCTTGATAGCTATTTGAAGCAAAGGAATAGAAAAGAGCAGATTTCCGGAGAACTTTGTGTCACGGTGCATTTTGTTTCTAACTTTTTTATCTCAGATCTACTTATAAACTTTGGGTTATTTTAGATCTAGATCTGAAGTTGCCTTTGCTTATAATTCTGTGTGTTGATATCTATTGGTTTCTTCTATGTGCATGCAATCAACTCTGTTATTTATTGATTGGGTTGCACATCTTCCCTACTTCTTCCCTGTGTTTTCTTATTCCCTTCTTCTATAAATATTTCCTTTCTTAAACAACTGCTTACTTGTTGCAGAGCTATACAACTATGGTTCATGAGCTGAATAGTTAAAGTAAAACCCCATATAGATACTAGCATATTTTTATTGACAAATCTGACATGGGAGTTTTACCGGTAAATGAGGGAGATTTATCTCATGGCTGCCTTGGTTTTCAGCTATGCAGAAAATCTAGCCAACAAGGCACAATTCCAAACTATGCAAATCAAACATATTCCTAGATAGCGAAATCAAGTGACAAATGCATTGGCAAATTGGGCTCTGGATAATCATGATATAAGTTGCTATGGTGATCCTCCTCTTTCATGGCCTTAGTGGGATCAGGTAGATATGAGAGCTATTATAAAATTAGACTATCCTCAATGATTTCTGATATGTTTATTTTCCTTATAATGCTCAGCATTGGACTAATAGCTTCCAAGCTTGGCATAGTCGTAATTGTAAAAATATATTTTTCTTTGAAATATTTTTTTTGTATTTAAAAATAAAAATAAAAAAAAAACGGGGGGGGGGGTGGAGTTTGTGATTCTTACTGTGTATGTTGACTACACGCTCATCACATGAAGTTAAGAGATAATGATTAATGATACAAAAAATGACCTCAAAAATACATTACTGATCCTGAGATTTTGCTCTATTGTGTTGGTTTAAAAGTGTGGAAAACAAGACATCACATTTTTGTGTCTTAGATGAAATATTGCAAGACTTTCCTCGAGAAGTTTCAAATGATGGGTTGCAAGCCCATGTCAACAGAAATGGAAATAGGAATGTAGTTGTCTCGATCTGATCTATTTGCTTAGGTGAATACTGCTCTATATCGTCAATTGATTGGAAGTTTCATTTCCATGACGCACACCAACCTTGATATTAGCTATGTTCTTTCATGGTTCATGCAGTAATCAATGTTGTTACTAGAAGGCGGCGAAGTGAGTATTGAGGCATGCTTGTGGTACCATGAAACATGGCCTGGAGTACAAGAAGAGTGTTCAGTGCTTCTTGAATGGCTGCACAGATACAGACTATGCAACTGTAAATCCACAACTAGATTTGTCTTTGTTATAGGGTATGTTTTCTTGGGAAAGTAAGGAGTAAAACACAGTTGCTCGATCTATTACTGACTCAGAATATCCTTCAGCTAGTGGTGTCTACAAAACGATATGGTTACGTCGAATACTAGCAGGAATGGGAGTACCACAAAAACAACCAACAATCCTATACTGTGACAATCAAGGTGTTTTGAAACATGCTCGTAATCTACTATGCCACAAATAGACAAAACACATTGAGGTTCAGTGCTACTTCATACACCAGCATTATCAATTCCATTTTTTTCCCTAGTCAAGATCAGCGTGCATATATCTTCATCTAATCACTTTTATGTGTGAAGTTTGAGGCATTTCAAAATTCCCTCTTGCACTCTTGAGAGTCGGAGACTATGATGTAAAGTGGGCAATGTTAGATAAATAATTTACTACATCATAGAAATAGGTTAAATAAACTATAATAAACTATATACATAGGTTAGGATTTTTTCTATTAAATTAATCTTATTAGTATGCTGACGCTGCAGAATAGTTTGTTACCATCAACTCAGGAAATACATGGCTATCTATAACCATAAGTCTATATCTTTTATACAGAGAGTTGTATATAAAGTTATATTATTCATTCATTAAAGAAATGTTGAATTGATTGCAACATTAATTTGTTTCGAATAATACTAATGTATGAAGTTTTTTTCCTTGAAAAAGAAAAAGTTATCAGATCACATTGTTTCAATTGTCTTGTTCCACATATTTGTTTACTGCTTGAAATCAAGATGTATTAGAATATTCCAAATAACTGTTCTTTCTTCTTGGCAGTGGCAAAGTGTGGTATCAAATATATAAGCACTGATAGTGAGATCTACTTGTCACTGGTATGAGACACTGTTCCTGACTTCTATTGTGGTGTTAGGGTCTTGTTCCATGTTATTTAGATTTGATATTATATGTACCTTGCAGTGTGTTGAGGAACGTTTACGAACAATGATAGGCCAATTGATCAGACTGTCTAAACAGGTGACTTCCTTGGCACAAATTCTTAGTTGGGCGATCGGTAAAAAAATTCCAACGTTTCCTTAACATGTTTGTGTGTTTGCAGCGAGTTGATCTTGAGAGGGTCAGCCTTAAAGTTGCTTTAACATCAGATGTGCGGTGTCAAATTCTAGCAATGAACAAAACAACAATGGAGAATTTGGAGAAGAAACAGACAAAAGAGAAGGAAAACATACGGAATCTGTATGAGACAAGCACGGTAAAGTTTATAAATATGTTTAGGAATTTCAGTTTTATCTTGAATGTTTCCTATATTCCTTGATTTAATTCATCTCATATTGTTTTTACATGCATCTCACAAAATACAACTTCTATGCAGTAGAATTCATTGACTGATATTCTGATATACTTTCATAGCTCCTTGTCACTTGCTTAAACAAAACGCCTTCTTGCACTACTATTTTTTTTGTTTTCTGAAAAAAGGTTGATATATTGATATAAAATGAAAATTGTATAAAAAACCAATATGATGGAAGACAAAATTCTTGTGAGAGATTTACAATATATACTGCATGAGAAGATAACAAGAGAACACTCCAAAGTTAAATCAAAAGATGGGGTTTTCCCCTGGGTCCTCTGTTAAGAGAGCCTTATACTTGGAGTTCCCTTTCTCCAAAGGACGATCCACTGCCTTCCCCTAGTGCCCCTGCTCCCTGTGCTGAAATTTCACACAGTCGTTTGTACTTTGACTTGTTATCTGGATACTGCCAATATGTATCTGTTTCTCATGGCATGCATTTCACTTTTTCAGTCGTGTTTTTTAATGTCAAGGAGATCGGGTCGTGAATACCAACCGGTCACCCCTTTGTTGCAAGTTGCAACCATCCATATTTTTTGATAATTGATTGATATATGATGCGTTCCAATAAATCAAAAGATCAGCAAAACACGGGATGGAAAAAACTAAAATAGAAGAAAACTAAGTACTATTGATTGCCTACTGCTATCTTGAGATCAAGAAACCATTATCATACTAAATGAAGTCTATCAGTACAAGGAATTTTTTATAAATTACAGAAAAATGACCAAAATCTGTTGGCATGAAGAAACAAGGCCTGTCATGATTGGCCCGATCAATTTGGAACTAGCTGGCCAAAAATTCTTGTGGTTTCTTTCTACGAATGAACCAGATTTCCCCAAGTGTTTGGGATTGGATAACGGACCTTAGGAAGAAAAATTGGAACCTGCGAATCAGTTGTCTGCACCTGAGTTGTGCTAATATTGCCCATAGGCTGCATTTTCATCTTAAGTCTCCCTGTGTAATGTCCCTTTCTAGGGCTGAAACTGGAAATAAGTGTTTGGCCTTAAACCAATGAATCAAATCTGAAATTGCACATTTAAACACAGAAACATCAATCTGAAACAACTGAGAATGCTTTTTAAACAATCGACACACAATATCAATCAACCTTGTAGGGCAATGAACTGCAGATGAGATTCACATCAACATTTAACCATGCAAATAGAGTTGAAATGCCACTAAATAATCTATCCAACCACGACAATATTTATCAATCTCAAATACATAAAAAATATGGATAAACAAACGATAAATCACATTTGTAATTATTTTGTCAGCAGCGGTACAACCAAACCGAGGGCTGGAAAAAATAGATAAACTTTATCCAAAAATCATCAAAATGTAGATTCCAGCCTTATAAAATATGAAGAACAAGAATACCGGCTCAAAATACTAAAATGTGCCCTAGAAGGCACTGAACTCAACTCCTAAGAAATTTGCCTAGGGCTGGAAATGAATAACAGCTACATAAAATCACTTTGAAGTCCCAATGTGACCTCCGTGTGAGATCACCCTTGCACACAAGAAGGTTTTTCTTCACCTAGTGTGATCCTCTTGAAGGGTTTCGTCCTCAATAGGTAACGAAGGAATGGTTTTCATCCTTCAATGGCAAGAAGAGAAGCTACTTGCTCCACCTCTAAGAGAAATCAATATCTAAAAATAGCATAACCTTTCTTAGGCCACTCGATCCACCTTTATATCCTCCTTTTTGGCGCCAAGGATAAATTAGAAGTACAAAAGGAGGACCGACCTCCTTGGGATTGTTCTCCCACCTTTATCTTCAATGTAGGCTCCAAGAAAACCGACCTTAATAAAAAAGTACTTTTCCATCTCTATGTAGGCTCCCAAGACCGACCTCAAGAAGGAGAGATAATCGTTCATCTTGCTTTGTCATTCAACCATCACCTAGCTGAATCACTCCAAGCCATAATTAATAATCGAATAAATATGGAAAATACAATCACTTACAATTATGACAATGTTCACTTCCCTTGCTTTCCTTCCTTGAAGCCCATGGAAGGTGGTCCAAGGCCTTCATAGTGATTTGCTTGGAAAAGGGGACATTACAGTCCTTCCTTCCCAAATTTGCTTGCCCTCAAGCAAATGCATACTCATATGCCCAAGAATCATCATATCAAGGTGGAGGAACATGATGTAGTGCTCCCATAATCTGGATCCCGTGCCTGTCAAATGAAGGAGCTTCAATCCAAACAAACTCATACCTTTGTTGCCCCTCTCTTCATCGAAGTCTTCCTCATCTTCCACTTCAGTGACATCTCTTTCCTTTGCATACTCAGTTGTGCCAAAATCCCTCCAAAATGCCATAGTTTCCATCATGGAGAAAGGGATGGATGAATAATCAGCTTGACCAAATATCCCTCTTATTACAAGATGCAAATCAAATCGTGGTTTGGCTGGAAACAAGTTACAATGACCATAAAATATTTGAGACCTCGTCCAAATCAAGGTAATTGGTCTGATTTATTTGTCTCTTCCAGCTGTAACCTTCTTTCCACATTATCCAATTATGAAATCCTTGCTAAAAGTGCATGCTTGCTGCTGCCCATGACTGCTAATGGAAGTCTCAAATCTGATTTTTGCATGTTCAGTCATATGACAATGGCATAACAACTACCTAATTGAAATCTTATGAAAAAAACAAATTCATGAGTACTGTAGAGACTGAAAATTGTCTTACATCAATTGAAAAATTAAGAACAAGAGGTTTACAATTGAAAACAGCAGATACATTGGTCCTTAGTTCAAGATTCTTATAGCCCACACTTACCCCAACTTGGTGTAGAAGATGGCTTTGAACAAGAGAGTCTATTTTGCACATAATTCTTCAAGTGCTCCCACAAGAAAGTAATACCATGTATGCCCGGAACTAACCAAAAATTACCACCATGGAGCGCCTTATCTAAGACTAGACCCTTGCTTGTCTCTATGCCTTGAGTGCTATGAGAATGTACCTTTTTCTTCTTCGTGGTTGCCATCCTTGGAACTCCATGTACTCTACCTTGAAGTATTGCCTTCTTCTTGAGTTCCAAAATAAGATGTAAACAATGTGTAATGTCCCTTTTTCCGGCATGACCCTTGGACACTTGGTGGGTAGCTTATTTGTCATCTTCGTAAGCTAGTCCCATTGTTTAGGAGATGATGTGCATAGCAGCTAAGGGTTTTATCGACGATCTGGTGGATTATTTGATGTTAGCAATGAGTTTAGTTGGTCTTAAGGACTCACTTGGCACTTTCCGAGGTTATTTCCGACTTCTGGTGTGTTCTCCAAGATTCTTGGAGAGAGCATCTATTTATAGTAAGTCACCCAACTGACTTTATTTCTCATTATTCATCATCGGCACCGCTTCTGCTCAGTCAGTTTCCGATTCCGGTGCTTTCCAATGATTTCCGCACTTTGGGAGCATTAATGGCTTATTTTAATTATTTTACTTAGGTTGCTTATATTTGTACGAATTACTTGGTGAGCACCTCGGTATTATAGCTTGTCGGAAAGAGAATGTGAAGTTCTAAATGATGAGATGCTAATTCAGTGACCTTGGGCGCTAGGAATGATTAATTAATTAAATAAATCACTTTCCGGAGTTATAAGGTGTAATTAATTAATAAAGTGATTTATTAATTATATTTTCTTTTAATGAAAATTCTCGGAAAAGGTTATAAAAGGAGGATTTGGCCCATTTGCTCGGGACACTTATTATTTTGAACAAAAAAAACAAATTCAGAGCAACTCTTGCTAATTACTCTCGAAGGATGGAAACCCTTGGAGATTACGGATTGGACGGAAACCCAATTCGAAGGAGAAAGATTCAAATAGGGTCTTCATTGTGCTTCACATCAGATCATTTTGATATTGTTTTACAGTTAATTGCAGCGTGTGTTTATCAGTTTACTCATAGAGGAATATTATTACCATCATTGGGGCGCCATCTTTCCCATTTGGAGAGCGCAGCAGTTAGAGGAGTGAGAGGGGTGTTAGCAGCAGTTGTGTAATAGGTGCAGCCACTATTGGCTCCTTCGCATGCGAGAGTTCTGATCATTTCAGTACCATTGATATCCATTCATTTTATCACACAAAGCTGGACTTTTGGGTATGCAATTTAGAGATGAATTTCATTGTATTTGGAATCCATAAATAAATAAATAAATCCTTTCGTTTCCAATCAGACTTGTATTGTTTATGCATTGTGGGAGTTATGTTTGTCTGCAATCATTTGTGGGACTTTCTATTGGCCGTGTTCTTTCAATTAAAGAGAAACAACAAAATATCAAAAATTGAGACGACATGACAAGTGTTTGACGAATGTCAATGCACTAAAAACTCAAAAAAAAAAAATTTGGAGTTGGAATTGGTTGGGATATTTCAGTTGGTGTAGAAGATGGCTTTGAACAAGAGAGTCTATTTTGCACATAATTCTTCAAGTGCTCCCACAAGAAAGTAATACCATGTATGCCCGGAACTAACCAAAAATTACCACCATGGAGCACCTTATCTAAGACTAGACCCTTGCTTGTCTCTATGCCTTGAGTGCTCTGAGAATATGCCTTTTTCTTCTTCGTGGTTGCCATCCTTGGAACTCCATCCACTCTACCTTGAAGTATTGCCTTCTTCTTGAATTCCAACATAAGATGTAAACAATGTATACCAATACTTACAATCACCTCTTCTTGATTGATATTACCTTGCTGATTTTGGATTCTAGATGTTGCCTCCAAGCTGCCCCACTGAATTTTCTTCATAAATTGGCTTGGATCAGACCATAAGAGTGCGGGTGAGTGGGTGTAATAATCATGTACAACTTTAAATTTCTTCCCAAGCAACACCAAATATGTTGGGATGTTGGCATTGCTTGATCTCAATGAGTGAGAACCCTCTTGCACATCATATTAAGTGGAAAGAATGTCTCCAAACCTGCCCATATCTTTCTGTCCATGGAAGATATGCACAACTCCATACATAAATTTGGGAAGAACAACCCATCATAGTTGTAGCATAGCATTTACAATTCAAAATTCTAGGATATTAGTAACATAGGAAGGATGCAACGATTGAAATACTTGAAATCCTTTTCTAACATCATATTAAACCCAAAGAGATTCATTATAAATGTCAACCTACAACTGTCCAAGCAGAGTACTATCCACCCAAAATTAGACTTCAGAAAAAACATCTTACCATTATCCCATTCCAAGCTTCTTGCTGCAGCAACCCTGATTATCTTGATAACCTTGCCTTAGAGTGTGGAGCTTGGCTTCAAGGAACACTCTAGGAGTAAACCCTTCACAACCATAACAAGTTCAAAACAATCCTTCATAAAATTTCTTTTTAGCCATATGCATGGAGTAGCAATATTGAATTCAACAAGGACTTCTTCTTTTTTATACCTCAAAGAATCAACCGGAACCCAAACTTATATGTTCACATAATCTTGAACTTGCACAGAAAGATCAATGTGCCCTATGTTACTCAACGAGTTCTTCACATTATCACCAATTACATTATTAGTCATCAAACATGACATATGATCATTCTTTTCAACAAGCTGCCCATGAAGACACAAGTATGGCAGCGACATAGAAGGAGACAAAATGGGTTGCCAACAAAGAGCTCACCCTTATTTTGTTTGTATTTTTTTGGAATATCTTCAAAACTCTCTTCAAGGCTACGAACTCCTTCAATCTGCCCATCATTGACATATCATTCCATAATGTCATCCTCATATACTTCATGCAAATCTGATTTTTCTTCTCCATTTTTCTGCAACATGACATCATTAGAAATCAATGAATTGTCATTAAATATTAAAGGATTTTTACCTTCCAACTTGTGTTTTATGATTTCCTTCTCCTCCCTAAGATCGTGCTTCAAAATTTCATCAAACCTTTGGCCCTTCATATTGCTGTTCTGAGAATCAGTCAAGGGCTCATCCTTAGGGAAAATGATAGGTACTTCTACCTCTTTCTTTGGAGATTCTACTGCATCAAAAACCCTTTTTGGTTCTTCATTTGGCATCACCTCTCATGTTCTTCAACATGGTCTTCTTGGGACTCCTCAAAACACTCTTGCAGAACTGATTTTTCTTTTTCTTCTTTAAATAGAAATCCCTTTGGGTTTGGCTCTTTGGCGCATTCTTGTGGTCTAGGGTTTAACCATAGCATCTTCATCCATGCTTTGGCTGACCCCTTGTTGGAACCATCAAATTTTGAGAGTGTCACCTTCCCTATGTTGAAGATCCTCCTGTGGCGCTTGAGATCTAGGCTTGGGCCTTGACCTACCCTTACCCCTATAATTTCGGCAAGCAAAATAGCATCACTGATCTCATTTGGAAGAGCTCTATATTCTTCATAGATAGCCACAATGTTGTGACCCCCTAAATGTTGAGTTTTTGCCTCCGGAATGACTTCTTTCTTTGATAAAAACCTAGGTCACTTATCCATGTCTGTATTCTTTGTCACCGTCTTGCACAAATACCCTCAGGCTAGGAAGATCGATGCTCTGATACCACTGTAATGTCCCTTTCTAGGGCTGAAACTGGAAATAAGGGTTTGGCCTTAAACCCAAATGAATCAAATATGAAATTGTACCTTCAAACAAAAACATCAATATGAAACAACCGAGAATGCTCTTTAAACAATCAACACACAATATCAATCAGCACTCTAGGGCAGCAAACCACATATAAGATTCACATACATCCTTCTACCATATAGAAGACTCAACACATACATGACATATCTCATAATGATACTTGTCTCCTTTATATAGGCATACATTACTTTTAATGAATGGGAAACGCCGAATCCCAATGTAGGCCGACGCATTACATAATATAATTAATTCCTATGTGACCCCATATATTATAAACATATAACTAAGGGGGATGTGTGCCACGTCGGCATCTCCATCAACTCATATACATTATAATATCATATCCCAAGATACATAACATGCCCTCCCTCCTTGACATTTTTCGTCCCTAAAACATGCGAAGAAACCATGTAGTGAATGTGTTGTAAATCATTGCACATTTCTCATCGTGCTTGATCATTCAACCACCCATGTGTGATCTTAGTTGGTGATACATCTCTAAACCTTGTTCAATAATTTGTTGTGCTACTATAATTCCATCCATGTCCATAATTGGTCCTCGGCTTCCATGTATAGCCATAGTAATTATTATTGTGATTCCATGTAGCATAATTATTGCTCCAATGATTGTTCCTCCAATTCCCTGTATATTCATATTGGTTGCTTCTCTCATGTTCCTTAACATGCCTCCATGATTGTTGCCTCTCATGATGATGTGGGTGTCTATATGTCATAACCTTAGTATCAACCTTTTCCTTTTTCCCCCTTTTGCATGTTATTTCCTATTTCTCTTGAGTTGATAAATTTTTATTACCTTTTTTCTTCATATTCTTCATGTTCTTCTTCTAAACCATTCTTATTCCCTTCTTCACCATATTCAAAATCATCCGCACGCTCTATCTTGACCTTTTTTTGCTCTTCATTAAGTGTGATGTCCTATAAAGTGACCTCCTTTTTTTGTACCAAATCTTTTGAAATTTATTTTGGACATTAATGTTAATTGTTTCCAAGGTCTCTAACCAAGGATATCCAAGAACAATATCCATGTCATCCATATCCAAAGCATACAAATCTGAATGCAAAGCATATTTTTCCATAGTAAGTTTCAAATCTTCAAAAACTTGAATCTGCTTACCATCCACTTCAACTTCCTTGATATTCTTTGTTGGAACATATAGATGTTGAGCCAAATCCATCTTGATGAAGTTATGTTTGCTGTTAGGGACTATGGAAACAATGACCTTCTTCCTTTGATTGCATTCATAAAACTGAAATAGTGATGCTTCCTTCTTCGGTGTTATACTTTCTAACCCCTTAACCTTTACTTCTTGCTCTTGATCCTTTGCCTCTCTTTCTACATCATTTGTAGCCTTGTCATCATCATCATCTTCTTCTTCATCTGCATCATCATAAATTTCTGTTCTTCCACATCCTTCACTTTTTTTTCCTTCTCATAATGACCTCAATATTTTAATATTGACTACTCCATACACTCTATAGATTCATGTATATTGTTAATACAGTGAAGGAAAGCTTCACGATCCATGATTTAACTAAAATGAGGGCATCATGAACACATATCCAAGGGACCTCATTTCCAACCCCAAATCTGAAAATAAAAACATGTAGAGAAGCAGATATGAATATCTCCTTTGACCCAACTTTGACCTGAAGTTATCGAGACACTTCCGGCTTTAAATCAGAAAACACAAATGAATGGAGTCTTTGTACTTTTCTGACAGCTTTCTGAAATTGTAAAGAAATCAGAAAAAAAATCCACAAATTACGGCCTGTGGAGAAAATTTATCAAAAACCCTAAAATCAGAATAATTGTCGCAAAACAGATCCAAAAAATATGAAAATTTCAGATATCTTCCTGAAATGATTTCTCAACAAGAGTAACAATTTTGCCAAAAAAATCATATGCATACTCAATATATAGGTGGGTCTCTAAAATTAGGGTTTCAACCCTAAAATGGCAGTAACTCTTGCAAAACAAGTCAAAAAAATCCACTCCACACAAAAAATTCATAAAAACTCACATTGAGCACAAGATATAGACAATTCTCTGAATTAGGGTTTTAATTCTAAGATGACAATAAATCTTGCAAAATCGGTCCAATTTTTTTGAAAATTTGAGGATACCTGAAATGATTTCGCCACTTCCCATAAAAAATTATGAAAAATTTGCACCTGATCTCAAGATATAGGCGAATCACTAAGATTAGGGTTTCACCATAAAAATTGCCCAAATCGATGTTCTGATATCACTTATCAAATTTCTGAAATCTTTGAAAAACATGCATTTAGGTTGAAAGATCTACAGGATAATTATGTATCTCAATAAATAGCAGTACCTGAAGCATTGGGTAATTATGTGCATGTATCTTGTTTTAACACGCTCAAATTGTGCTAGAAAACTGACTCTAAGCTCTTCCAAGAGCAATGGATTCTGGGAGATTTAAGGAACTTCTATTGTGTGAATGATCCTCTGGATCAACACAGGTTCTCCACACCAATTTACACTTTTCCCTGTTAAGTAAAAATACTGTAGGGCCACTACTCAATTGGAGTCATCATAACCTTCAGTAATGCTATACAACCTCTAGGGCAGGTATACATATAAATGTGGATTTCCGTTAATTATCTAAGATAGACTCGTGAGAATGGTGGCCCACACTTGATTAGATATATGGTTTGTGTAGGGGAGATCTTAAATTGCATCAACAAAATCTTAGTAGGGTTTTCAAAACTAGCTACACAATTACGGGAGTTAGGAGAAGCCTCAGGATATGGTGGAAATCTATAAATAGCACTGTCTCTTACTCCAAATGCAACTGTTATTTGAGTAACATACAATGCTTAAAAATTTACAAGAATAAACCTTTCATGGCAAGTAACGCAAGTTGAGACCTGTGAAAGGTATAACTACAATCTAATCATGCTTGATGGGGAGGAACTTGGTAATGACCACATGCATTTTCCCCAAGCCCTTCATCTTTTTCTGGGTGGTTCACATGTATGTAATATCAGTCTAGCCTTAACATTAAGAAAACATTTCAGCTATTAATGTCTAAGTAGCCGATACGTTTTGGATACTGGTATGGATACGGCAATTTTTTTTTGGCTCTGGATACGGCATTGGATACGGCCGTACAATATATATATTAAAAAATATATAAATTCCAGTCTACTAAATAGGAATTAACCACATATTATGCATATGAAAAACAAAACAAGCTCAATAACTACAACAAACTACTCATACATTCATAATTTCATTTGTCCCTACCATATCTAGTTGAGGTGTTTATTACATTTATGATTTATCTCATACAATACTATTTTATCCATGTTTATGATGGCTTGTATTTAGTACCTTGTGTAGAATAATGGTGCTGTGAAAACTGTAATTTCTGCTGTAATGATATATTAAATTTAAACTGTACCCTATGTAGAATAATGGTGTTGTGAAAACTGTAATTTCTGTTGTAATGATATATTAAATTAAAACTAGGAAAAAATTAAACTAGAAAAAATAAAATAAAAAAAACACAGTTTTGGGCCTGGAAACGCTAGGATACGACCAAGGAGGTCCGGATACGGTCCGGTACGTCTGCAGACGTACCCAATTGTACCCGGACCTGCTTGACGTATGCTGGCCGTTTCCTGACACGTATCCGAGCCGTACCCATACCGGTACCATGTGCCCTAAGGGTGTCGTATCGGCTACTTAGATTAATGTTAAAGTCAACCATCCTCCTTAGCATCCCTCACAACCAAACAAAAGTGTTTACCAATGCTGATTTACAAGTATCCAAGGGCAACATGCCTATGATTATCAAAAACCTCTTAGCTTTCTATCCACCAAATATTTCAAGAAGTTAACGCTTCACCATACCCAATATCCCCATGGGATCTTCATACAGTGAGCAATACCTAAATAACTCCTAAAAAAAAACCCTCTCCCTTTGAGAAATACCAAGGCCTTTTTCTCAAGATTAGAATCCACAACACATGAATAATTCTCATAAACAAAGGGACATGGTTTCAATGGAAAATCCTGTAAAGATTCAAAACATCCCAAAGAGAGGTTATAAATATATATCTAACTCTAGTGAAGGCCCTTGCAAACCTGAATAGAAGGCTTGATATATGAAAGACTTGGGGAGCGTGGGGCTGTTATTGCATTTATGAGTGATTAAATTAAAATACTCACTTCTCTTAGCACTCGACAAACTGAATGCATTACCCTCTTAAAGGATGAAACTGAATTTCAACAATATAGGGTCCAAACCTTGAAATGATCCTTCGGAGAAGCCACTATGGAACATGTTAATCACAATAGGTTGTAATGCCCCCTTTTCCAAGCTAGTCACTATCAAAGCCTTGTGCCCATTCCACCTTCCGTGGGCTTTTAGGAAGGAAAGCAAGAGAGGTGAACATTTCCATAATCGTAAGTGATTGTATTCTCCTTATTTATTTGATTATCAATTATGGCTTGGAGTGACTCGACTAGGTGATGGTTGAATGACAAAGCAAAAAAAATGATTATCTCTCCTTCATGAGTTCGGTCTTGACAGCCTAAATAGAGATGGACAAGTACTTTCCTTTATTAAGGTCGGTCCTCTTGGATCCTACATTGAAGATAAAGGTGGGAGAACAATCTCAAGGAGGTCAGTCCTCCTTTTGTTCTTCTAATTTATCCTTGGCGCCAAAAAGGAGCATATAAAGGTGGATCGAGTGGCCTAAGAAAGGTAATGCTGTTTTTGGATATTGATTTCCCATGGAGGTGGAGCAAGTAGCTTCTCTTCTTTCCATTGAAGGACAAAAACCATTCCTTGGTCACCTATTGAGGATGAAACCCTTAAAGAGGATCACACTAGGCGATGAAAAACGCTCTTGTGTGCAAGGGTGATCTCACACGGAGGTTACATTGGAACTTTAAATTGATTTTATGTAGCTGTTATTCATTTCCACCCTAGGCGACTTGCTTGGGGGTTGAGTTCGGCACCTTTTAGGGCACATTTTAGTATTTTGAGCTGGTATTCTTGTTCTTCATATTTTATAAAGTGGGAATCTACATTTTGGTGATTTTTGGAGAAGTTTATCTATTTTTTTCAGCCCTTGGTTTGGCTTTACTGTTGCTGTCATAAAAAATAATTACAATTGTGATTTATCATCCGTTTTTCCATATTTTTGATGTATTTGAGATTGATAAATATTGTTTGGTTGGATAAATTATTTGGTGGCATTTCAACTCTATTTGCCTATATAAAGGAAACAAGGAAATGGAATTCCCATATTGTAAGATTGTGGAGTTATTCCTCAAGGAGTGTTGTATGGTGTTTCCTTACCTTAAGGGTTCTTCTATTTCTGAATGTATTGAATATTAGGGCATCTTGGCCCACCAATGTTTCTTGTGTTGTGTTATATGTGCATATTGTTTGAATTATTCATTTATTAAATGTGAATTTCTTTACAAAAAACTCTTAAAATTTATTTTAGGCATATGACTGTGTGACCAAAAAAGCAAGAAAATTTGTGGACTTTAAGTCACTCAGCAAATACCTTACACACCGGCCATAAAGAAATTGCACTCAACAAGTTTAATGTATGTCTCTAATATAATATTTTAGATAGATAAGATAAAATAAGATAAATATATTAATGTCCAACAAATGACCACAAAAGTAGGTCAAAGGATTGCAGAAAGCAATGAGCATTGATACAAGGCGTGAAAACCAAAGAGTTCTTGATAAAAAGGAAAAGCAAAAGCCAGAAGAGGTGGCCAACAACAAGAAGAAATTCCACGCACCCAAAATGGGTGTGGAAAAACAAGTGAGAGGAAGAAAAGGGGAAAGACGACTAAGGAGAAGAAAATAGGAAAGCCCATTAGAGGATGGAAGATCCATCTCTCCTAACATCCAAGGCGAACTATAATATTAAGTGTATCATAATATTTAGTTTATATTTAAATAATATAGAATAACTTATATTCTTATTATTTAAATATAAACTTTATATTAGGTGGTTGGTTAATTTAATTAACTAACAATTAAATCGGGGAGGTGTGCCCCATCACTTAAGAAGGTCATAACCCTTCGGGTTATTTAAATATGACCATAGGTCATATTCAAGATATCAATATATCAGATAGATTATAATATTTGAATATCGAATATGAAGGGTGATCCTGGTAAAAACATGGAGTAGAAGTGAGGAGGGAGTTACTGGACTGGTTGTAAAAGTTTCTCATATAGTGGATTAATTCTTCCGTGGTTTTTACCCATTTAGGGGTTTTCCATGTTACATGTTGTGTCATTGTGTCATTTATTTTATCTTGTTATTTATTTTACTTAGATGTGCACATTCATATTTATGTATATTAATTAATGTTAACCTAACATTTAATAAGGTTAGTAAATATTTATTCCACCCCTCGTCCTGACATGGTACCAGAGTGGGATTAAATAATCTAATTTAATTCTAATGTTCTAAGGTTGCAACGGTTGGGAAGTTAGGTGGTTAGTTGGTTGAAATCCTATTTAACCCCCCTTTCCCTCTCTGTATGGTAGGAATGTATGGTGTGTGCACAGGTGGAAATTCCTTGGAGATTTCAACAACGTGTAAAAAGTTTGAATTCAAGAATTACCAAGGCCCTGTAAATTAAGGTAAGGGTGAATAAATTTTGTGAAATATTTTCTATAGTTTATAAATGTGTGCAGGAAAATTCAAGATATCAAAAAGAGAAAGTAAAAAATTCAAGTGAAATTCAAGTTTACAGGGGGAGACAAGAATCCAGAAAATAGGTTTTTTGAATTTTCTTATTGGTCGGTTAAAACATCTTGTCCCCTGGTAATGTAAAAATTTTACTTTCACTTTGAATTTCAAACCCTATCTCATGTCTTGGATGGACCCCCGTAAAATTCTTGCACCTATAGTTTATAATCAATATAAACTATATTTTTATATTTTCTATAGTTTTTATAAAATTTTGTGTTTTATAAAAATAATATAAATATATATATAATATATATATAAATTTTACATAAATCTAAACCTATAAACTATGGTTTATATATAAACCTAAACCATATAAAACTATGCTGCTGATATAAATAATAAAAGTCTTGTATAAAAAAAAGATTTTTTTTGAAAGTTTATATGGGGGGCGGCCCCCTCCAACCCCCCTCCATCCTTCCATCTTTGTGCCACATGGCATGCCCTGCGCGGCCCTGTGTAGCCTTCTCCCTGAATGCTGCGTGTCCCGCAGGCTCCCAACCAACCTCTCTCACTGTAGGACCGCCGCCCCCTCCTATGCAAAAGTATTTGTTCCACATGGGGACGATAGTGGGAGGCTTAAGGCTTTATAAGCCTACGCGATGGGAAATGGTGGTGTGACTACGGTCACACCACCCCATTTTTTTTAGAGCCCTTACGGGTATAGCTCGCTGGAGTGGCTCGTTGTATTGTGCTTGGATGACTTTGTGTGGCTCGACCGCGATAACATTCGTGGCTCGGTTGGTTGGTAAGGCATGGTTGATTAAAATTACATCATTTTAAATATATGGTTTAGAAATTATATTTGGTTAATATGGAATGGTAACTCGGTGATAAGCTCGCCAAGTTGGTTAGCCAACTCGGTCGAGTTGATAGAAATTCTTACTTAATAAGGAGCAAGAGCTCCAAATTTTTTCATATATAAATAATTTTTTTTATTTCATTTTTAAATAAATATATATATATGAATTATTTGTTTATTTTTTCAAAAATATAAACAAATTATAAAAATTATTTTTTAGTAAAATAATAATTTTATTTAAAATATATTTTACGATACGACGACAAAATTTATCATCGTCATTTTGTTAGAAAACTAAAAAAAAAATCACTTACATTTCAATTTATTTTTTGATATCATACTAACGTATTCGTGTATAGATTATTCAATTAACAAGATCTACTTTTTTTGGCGTAAAGTGATCGGTGTTCGATTGCAAGGATTAAAATATGACAAGGGGACTTCTATTAAACTCTTATTTTAATCCTTGTTTATTAATTATTTCTATTTTATGCAAAAATGGGGTCTAATCAATTTTCAATTGATAAATCTCAGATGTTGAATGGGAACAACTACAACATTTGGAAGATTCGATTGAAGGCAAAATTCATGGCTCACAAATTATGGGCAGTTGTGAATGGAACTGAGAGAGCTCCGACCGGAAGACAAGAAACTGCTGACAACGTCGTTGCGTATCAACAGAAAGTACAAGAGGCAATGTCCATTATTTTGCGAAGCGTACAAGATGATTTTCTGCTTCATATCAAGAATCAAGAAAGTCCAAGTGAGGCTTGGGCTCAATTGGAATCAATGCACGAAGGTACGTGTTTGTCAAAAATTATTAAATTAATTTTAGAGCTTATGACAACTCCCATGAAGGGAGATGAAAAAGTGATAAATTATTTAGCAAAAATAAAAAATATTAAGTCACAGTTAGATGGATGTGGCAGTAATTTGATTTAGGATAAATTACTTTATTTCATTATTCAGTTGAATATTCATGAGAAATTTAGAAATTTCATTTCAATTTTGAATTCAAAATATCAAACAGAACAAGACATTCCAGATTTGCAAACCCTTAGTGCTCTCCTCATACAGGAAGAACAAGTAATGTCAAATTTTGATTCTAAGGAGAATGCCACTCAGGCACTTCTCTCAGAAATCAAAAGGTAAAACCTCTAGATTAAACAAAAACCAAAAGCCAACTTTTAAACCTCCTAGAAAAGATAAGAAACCTAGAAATATAAGAGTTAACTTTGATGGAAAATGTCATTACTGTGGTAAATTTGGCCACAAGAAAGAGGATTGTAAATTTAAAAATAATAAGTCAAATTTCAAAAATCAAAAGGGTAACAAATTTGACCAAAACCAAAACAAGAATACAAGAATCAAAAAAAATAGTCAAAAATCAAATGTAATTGCTTTGTATGCCACCTTTGTCACTGCAAAATAAAATGAGTGGATATTAGACAGTGGTGCCTCTAGGCACATGACCTTTAGATCTGATATCCTATCTGAACTTAGTGAGTGTAATGATCAGATCTATTTGGGTGATCATTCCATTCTCGATGTTCAGGGTCAGGGAAAAGAAAAAGTTTCAAATGGTTTTATTAACAATGTTTTGTTAGTTCCTAAACTTAAAATGAATTTTCTTTCTTGTTCTCAGTTGACTCAAAATAACTATAGTGTAACATTATTAAAAGATAAATGGTTTATTAAAAATGAACATAATGTTACTATAGTTGAAGGCATTCAAAGAGATGGTTTGTATGTGTTTAATGGCTTTCCTTCTGCTTCTTGTTTAACAACTCAAAGAAGTGACATGCAATTGTGGCATGAGAGACTAGGTCATGTCAATTTTAGGAGCATGTATGACATGTCTCGACTAAACCTAGTAACTGGTCTGCCACCTATTTCCCAAAATCATGAAACATGTGAAGGATGCTTACGTGGTAAGCAATCTGCTAATCCCTTTCACAGTCATCATGATGATAATTCTTTTGAACCTTTGGAACTTGTCCATAGTGATGTTTGAGGACCCCTAGAAGTTCCATCTCTTAATGGTTCTCTGTATGTTGTCACTTTCATTGATGATTTCACTCGTATGATTTGGTCTTATTTCATTAAAAATAAATTTGATGTCTTGTCAAAATTTAAAGAATTTAAAGCTTTAGTTGAAAACTCTTCTAGTTATAAAATTAAGAGGCTTAGGACTGATAATGGGGGAGAATATGTCAGTCAAACATTTGACTCATTTTGTGTCGAATGTGGCATTCAAAGGGAACTGACTACTCCCTATTCCCCTCAGCAGAATGGGATTGCGGAAAGGAAAAACCGTACCATTCTGGAAATGGCTAGAACCATGATGCATTCAACTCAGGTTCCTAAATTCCTCTGGGCTGAAGCAATGAACACTGTTGTTCATATCTTGAACAGAGTTCCCACTAAAGCCTTAGTAAATTCCACTCCTTTGGAAAAGTGGTCAAATCAAAAACCAAGTGTATCTCATTTGAGAATCTTTGGTAGCCCAACTTCCCTCTTCATTCTGAAATCAAAACAGAAGAAGCTTGATCAAACCTCTTTTCCTTGTATCTTTGTAGGATACGGTGTCAAAACTAAAGGTCTTAGGATCTTTGATCCATCAAAAAGAGAAGTTATAGAAAACAAGAATGTTAAAATTTTAGAAAAACCTTTTTGTTCTTCTTCTTCTTCATCTTCTATTATTTATGATGATTCTAATGAAAATGAAAATTGTGAAAATGATGTATGTGATGAAGAAACTAGTGTTGAACCTATAATTGAAAATGAGATTGTTCCTAGTTCCTTGTAACTAAAAGACCTAGATGGGATGAGTCTATTATTCAAGACTCTAATCCAGGAAACCTTCAAAAAATGACTAGAAGTCATCATACATATCATGCTTTGATGACTTTGTATGAACTTGAACCCCAATCTTTTGAAGAAGCTTCTTCTGACGAAAGATGGATAGATGCTATGAAATCTGAATATACTGCCTTGATTAAAAATCAAACTTGGGAATTAGTCCCTCCTCCTGAAAAATGAAGTATAGTCGGATCTAGATGGCTATACAAGATTAAATATAAAGCAGATGACAATGTAGATAAATTCAAAGCCAGACTAGTAGCTCGAGGGTTTACTCAAAAACCTGGTATTGACTACATAGAAACATTTGCACCTAGTTGCAAAAATGAGCACAATAAGGATTTTGATTGCCTTAGCTGCTCAGTATGGTTGGGAAATCCATCAGATGGATGTCAAAAATGCTTTTTTGAATGGTGATTTAAAAGAAGAAATTTATATGACCCAACCTAAAGGCTTTGAAGAACCAGGTAAAGAAATGTATGTTTGTAAATTGAAAAAATCTTTATATGGTTTAAAACAAGCTCCTAGAGCTTGGTATTCTAAGATTAACAGTTTTTTCAATGAAGTTGGTTTTTCTAACTGTTCATCTGATAATGATTTATTTGTTAAAATTGAAGAAAATGCTATCATTCTCATTGTATTGTATGTTGATGATTTACTTATCACTAGTAATTCTAACAGTTTAATTACAAAAATTAAAGTAAAATTAATGCAATATTTTGAGATGACAAACTTAGGATTATTGCATCATTTTTTGGGCATGGCTATATTTTAGGATAAAAATTCTATTGTAGTATCTCAATCACAATATGCAACTAATTTATGTAAAAGGTTTAATATGCTTGATTGTAAACTAGTTGTTATTCCTATAGAAGTTGGATGTAAACTTGATCCTAAACCTGCATGTGAAAAAATAATCCTACTTTGTACATGCAACTTGTAGGTAGTTTGATTTATCTAACTATTACTAGACCTGACATTGCTTATGCAGTAGGGATTGCTTCAAGGTTTATGCAGGAGCCTTATCAGGATCACTGGAAGTTAGCAAAAAGAATTTTGCGTTATATTAAGGGCACAATTAATTTTGGTTTACATTATATTTCTTCTAACAATGCATATTTATATGGATATTGTGATTCTGACCATGCTGGTGATGTGATAGATCATAAGTCTACAACTGGATATGTATTCAAGTTTGGTGCAGGTGCCATTACTTGGAGCAGTAAAAAGTAGCCAACAATTTCCATTTCTTCTATTGAGGTAGAATATAGAAGTGCAATGGAAGCAGCAAAAGAAGCCATGTGGTTGAAGCGACTGTTGGAAGAGATGCACATGGAAGCTAAAGGAAGTACTCCTCTTCTGTGTGATAGTCAGAGTTGCATTGCTCTCGCTAAAAATCTAGTTCAACATCAAAGGAAAAAGCATATCGAGATACATATGCACTTTATCCGAGAGAAGGTTCTCTGTGGTGATATAGATCTCCAGTACTACCCGACTGAAGATCAAGTTGCAGACTTGTTTACGAAGCCATTGTGTGCTGCGAAGTTCTGCAAGTTCCGTGCAATGCTTGGCCTTTCAGAGTTTCCATTGAGGGGGAGTGTGCATGGAAATGCCACCTCCTAATGGTCGACCGGTTGTTGACTCCTCCTCTATACTTCTATTCTAGTTTAAAAGCATTGTAAAAAGATCTTGTATGATCTGATAGAGTTTACAGTAAACTGATAGAGTTTACAGAAAATACAGTCCAGTGTGCATCTATTTGTAAAGGAGGTCCTTGTGTTATAAAAGGCTCCTAGAGATGCGGTATAAGAATTTTTCCATGAGAAACAGTGGGATTTAGTCTCACAAATACATATGCTAGCCTAAACCTTTAGGGTTTATGGATTTGTAAATCCTGTTGTACAAACAGGTAATGTTGGCATATGGATCCCCACTTAATATTAAGGGGGAGTGTTAGAACTATAATATTAAGTGTATCATAATATTTAGTTTATATTTAAATAATATAGAATAACTTATATTCTTATTATTTAAATATAAACTTTATATTAGGTGGTTGGTTAATTTAATTAACTAACAATTAAATCAGGGAGGTGTGCCCCGTCACTTAAGAAGGTCATAACCCTTTGGGTTATTTAAATATGACCATAGGTCATATTCAGGATAATCAATATATCAGATAGATTATAATATTGAATATCGAATATGAAGGGTGATCTTGGTAAAAACATGGAGTAGAAGTGAGGAGGGAGTTACTGGACTGGTTGTAAAAGTTTCTCTAATAGTGGATTAATTCTTCTGTGGTTTTTACCCATTTAGGGGTTTTCCACGTTACATGTTGTGTCATTGTGTCATTTATTTTATTTTGTTATTTATTTTACTTAGATGTGCACATTCATATTTATGTATATTAATTAATGTTAACCTAACATTTAATAAGGTTAGTAAATATTTATTCCACCCCAACCGAAGAGAGAGAGAGGCTGCCTATTATGCCGCTGTCTAGATCCAGTATTATCCCTTTGATGCCTGGTGGATCTCATCTGTCTCTTGAAGCTAGGTCTAGTACGAACATGTCTTTGATGACTCGGGGAACCATGGATGGTCTCCCTGGGCCGAACCAACCTAGAAGAAGAAATGAGAATGGTCTCACAAGGGCGCTTAATGCCTCTCTTTGCCGGTAAAACTGTGAAGAAGGAAGTGATCTGCTGGGTAATCTGATCTAGGATGCGGCTGAAGAGTGTGCTCACGAAGCTTCAAAGCCTCCTGTAAATCTAGGTAGCCGATACGTGGGTACGGTATGGTTACGGGTACGGGGATCCAGTATGCTGGTACGACAATTTTTTTGGGTGGCCCCGGGTACGGCAATACAATATACATATAAAATATTAAAAATATTTTGAAAAGTAACAAGATAAGCAAAATTCTAGCCTTACACATGCATAGATTAAACAAATCTGAAATATACATAGGTGAAATAGCGACAAAAGTTAAAAACATATTGATAATTCATTGTTCGAACTTATAACCAATACATTGTTCAAATCAAAATGTTACAGTGTATTATCATTATGTAACATTGTAAACACAAAAATGAAGATACATCAACATTCTAAGTAGTAATAGTCTAATGGCTTTGCATTCTTCTCCAATGTCTTCAACGAGAGCATCACTACCATCACGTGGTTCATTAGAACCACAAGCACCAGGAGTACAACCAGAACTATCAGCAATGCCGCTCCCGCTAGCCCCACTTTGCAGCTCACGCAAAGTACTATCTAGGTCCGGGTATAGCAATGAAAGTTTGGCAATGGGAACATCCAAGTTTGGAGTCTCTGGGGTCTATATCCCAACACTTTATTGGCCCTTTCCTGTACTCATCCTCTTATGTGATAGAAGGCGAAGGTTAGAATGCACAAAGACCAAATCCTCCGCCTTTTTTGCTCCCAACTTGTTGCGGTTAACCGAGTGGATAAATGAATATGTACCCCCAATTCCTCTTAGCTGAAGAAGAACTTGCAACCTATTGAGGCAAGCCGCAAAATCAATGCAAAATTAAAATTTTAAAATTTATAAAAGTAAAAAAAGAAAGAGTTAAGAAATTAAAAAAATTATAATCTTACTTGTGATGAAACTTTTATTGCAAGTGGCATGAGGTAGGTGTATGCTTGTCCATGGAGGTACCACCACGAATAAGCATCCATCCTGTATTTGTCACGAAGAGCGCTAATGGAGTGAACCCTGGAGGATATGAAATTCACAAACTCACCTCTAACCATGTCTTCAACTTTTGGATCTGGGAAGATTCTAACAAATGCCGCCTTATACCCCTCACTAACTTCAACATCCCTATATGGTGGGACCCTCCTAGGCAAAGAAAGGATCTCTGCACTATAATATTTTGGAGTCAAGGCAAAAGCAAGAAGATGCAATTGAGTAGTCATTTTGTTCCACCTTTCATTGAGATGTGACTACACTTCTTTGAAGAAGGTCTCTGTAGGATCTTGTTCTTTGGCATTTATGATGGTCTTAATTGATTCAATCATTGAGTCAATTCCATCATAAATGTCGCCCAAGCATGGATGATCCATAACAACAAATCTGAGCATAGTCACGATGGGCTTGGTAAAACTAAGCAAGTAATCCACATTATCCCACCATGCCTTCATCCAGGATCAACAATTTCACATTTCTAGCCCTCTCATTGTTTGCTTGCCTCCATATACTGCAAAGGTCACTGATAACCATGCCACTCAATGCCTCTTGCACCTTCACAAGCCGTCTCAGGACGAGCGTGTGCGAGGCAAATCGAGTCTCAACAACCTAATAAGAAATCAAAAGAAATAAAATTAAGACAAGTAAATTTAAAACATTCAAAATTCTACAAATTACAAACTTATAAAATTAATTTAATGAATTTATAAAAATGAATTCTAAAAACTAATAATTATTTTAAAAAATTAAAAAGAAATTAGAATGTTACGGGTTACCTTCAATAACTGCAATGTCGAGAATTTACGAAAGATGGCTTGGGACATGTGGTGGTTGCTGACAAACATTTGAATCTCACTTGCCTCCTCATTACTTGTTTGATCCAAGCAATTTTTGTGCCCAATTTTTGTAACATTAAGTTGAGGGAATGAACCGCACAAGGTGTCCAGAATATGTGTCCATACCGTGCCTCAACCAACAACCCTGCATCTCTACAATTTTTTGCATTGTCCGTTACAACTTGGACAACATTTTGAGGCCCCACCGCCTCAATAGATTTTATGAGGATGTTGGCAATGAATTGGGCATCCTTCACTTGCCCCTCACAATCAATAGCCCTGAGAAACATTGCCCCTTTAGGACACACGACAACCACATTGATTAATGGCCTATTTGCTATATCTTTCCATCCGTCAGAAACGATGGACACTCCTGTTTCGAGCCATTGATTCTTGATGGGTAACAACGAGTCTTCAACTTTCTTTCTTTCTTTTGACAATAAAGTGGTGCGCACCTTTTCATACCCTGGGCTAATGTACCCTTTAGGGGCTTCATTAATACATCTCACCAAATCTTGCCAGTATGGTGATCTAACAACATTAAATGACACCAAAAGGGACACCACACATGCATAAATAAAGCGTCCAACACTTTGGTTAGCTATGTCCCTGCTTTCATTCTGGAATGCCCTTTCCAATGGGCCTACATCTTTTGTTCTTTTATGAGAAAGAGGTGAATCCTCTTCCCCTCCAGTTGCAATAGGTGTAGACAAAAATGGGTGATCTGGGGCCACACCATCAACAAAAGGAGAAACATGTGGCTTGCTAATGCTATGTGATCTTCCTTTTTTTGCCATAGGATGATTGAATTTTAATGCAACTGTTGCATCTGCTTCCTCTTGCTCTTTGATGATTGCAAGGGTCTTTGCACGTGGCAACCCCTTTCCATCCAACCCTCCACATGTTCTAATTCCGTGGCCAATAGCCCCACACAAATGGGCTTTCACCCGACTCGTAGGAGCTCTTAAATTGCATATTACATTGTGAGCAAACCCAAAGAAAGCCCCCTCCACTTGGTAATTGTTCTAGTTGTTTGACATGGCTCCTAAGGGGGGAGGATGGATCACTTTTGTTAAGGACACCTTTACTACCTTGACCCATAGAACTAGAACTCGTAGCCATTTTAAGTTTTTAACTGCACAATGCATTTTTTAAAAAAAGAAAACAAATTTAGTCTTGAGAAAATGTTGAAACTTTAAAATTAAAATTTAAATGAAATCAAATGTAGAAAAATGAAGCTTAAAACAATAACAAAAAACAAACCAAAAAAAAACTAAAAAATAATAAAACATTAAATACAAACTAAAACACTTTAAAAAATCACAAAATACTCACCTCAATACACCCAACACCAATAATGCAAGCTCCTTGAACTCCTTGGCACTTATTGCAAGCTACTTCAACTATATGGCACTTGAAATCAACCCTAAGCAATTGAAAATAGTGGAAAAATTGAAGGTGAGAGTCAAGTATGCAAATAAGAGGTAAGAATGCAAATGTGTGGTAAATGACTTGTTATTGCTGTTATAGAGTTTGGGGGTACAAATTAGGGTTTAAAAGAATAATTTATTGTTTAAAAAGTCGGTTTGACTTTTTTTTGACCAAAAAATAATTTAAAAAAAAAAAGTCCTAAACTAGGTGGGTACGGTTGGGTTCTTCCTGCAGGGTCTGGGTATGCTTGGGTACGTTTGTGGACGTACCCGGGTGTACCCGGACCCTGCAAAAAGAACCCTGCCCGTACCCCCTGTGAACCGAACCCGTACCTCAAACCCGCAACGTACCGAAATGGTATCTGCAGGCCCCAGTGCACGTACCGGCTACCTAGCTGTAAATATAAAGCCAGACACCTCTGATCCTCAAACTTGAAGAAGTCAGAACGAACCTGCGCGCTCCTAAGTAAACAATGAAATCTCCCTCTGATCTCGTAGTAAATGGGGCACGAAAGATGAAGTGTGTTTCCGTCTCGGTCTCCTGGAGGCTACACAACTGGCAGATCCTTTCAAAATGATCAACTTTTGTTTGAATCCCTTAAAATTCTCTAAACCTTTTAGACAAAGATGCCCATGATTTCCATAGTTCATGCGACCAAAGTAGCCACAACTTCTTAGAATCTAGTAAAAGGATGCAATAAAGAATCAAAAATCACCCTTGAATCCGCCAAAGTTTGGGACTAAATTTGTCAAGAAAAAGGTTACACATTCTTGCTGGTGTGTGTCATGTTCACAATTGATGTGAAGTTCACCTTAGGTATTTATATTATCTAGGTGACATCTATTTATTTGCACTATGTTGTTGATATGCATTAATTAATGTGGTAGTTTTCCTCTCTACAAGTGCGAGAAAAGTTAGGTGAAGAGAGGAACTTAGAGATAGTATGTTTAGTTAGATGAGATGTAGTTTCTAAGGAGACCTTGTTTTGGTACAACCACCATATGTTGGTTGCAATTTTGAAATTGGATATTCCATTGTTAGATTAATTATAATACAATGTGTTTATCGGTGTTGAATATCTTGTTTTGAATCATATATGAAGATGGTGTACTTACAATGTGGAGTTTCTTTGGGATCATTTCTAACATTGTCTAGAGATTGTTTTTGACATGTGATTAGAGGCGAATTCTCACATGGTATCAGAGTGAGTTCTCACATGGTATTGGAACAATTCTTCAATGGTGGCCGTTTTGGATTCCTACATTTGTGTGTTGCCACATAAATTATCTTGTCCTGATTCAGATCCCCGATCCAACCCTCATTATGGAATTTTTAAAATTACCAACTTATAAGTAGCCAGTTTATATGGTATCAAGATTACCAATCCATTGGTCGCCATTTTTTATGTTTTCAAAATTACCAACACATTGGTAACAATTTTTTCATGCTATCAAAATTACCAAGGTACTTTTTTCGAGACAAAATTGTGATTTCAAAGTCATTTCATAGAGAGTTCTTTTCCTTGAAGAGTTCTCCGCAATTTCTATCTCCTTTGTTTTAGATTTAGCTCTTTTCTTCAGTTAGATTCATTAACAAGTTGCAGATTTACATATGGAGGAGATTCACTAAAGAGTTTTTCACCTTTTTCTATTTTTGGACTTTTTAAGTGGATACCAAATTCGCTTTTGAGGCATTTTTAGAGGACAGTCACGTTTTTTGCTCATTTTTTACAAAATCGTCTTGCAGGAAGCATACCATCATTTTTAGCATGTTGATATCTTTCCAATGCCTATTCATTTTCCCAAATCGGAGCATTGAGACTTGTGTGGCATCCATTTGAAGGTTGCAAACTTTGAGGACAATTGAGGAGCAGTAGAGAGCTGTCCCTCTTTTGCCACAATTTGCAAAATTGTCTAGATATGATCATTCCATTGCATTTGGATCATCAATAGCTTTCCAATGCCTTTTCGTCTCCCTAATTTGTAGCATCGAGGCACATGTGGTATCTGTTTGAACGTCGAGAGCATTTTGTGGACCTCTTCTTTGGTGGGGTTCATTATTTGGGTGGTTGCATATAGTTTTTTGTGTATATGACCATACATTACACGGGCTTCCAACTCCCTCTATTTATGCACTTGGTTGCTATATTGTCATGTCCCTTTTGGAGGATGATTTTTGAAGACCCTAACCCATTCTCTCCCGTGGGTTTAAGGAGAAAAGCAAGGGGAAGATCTGAATTATGTTTTTATTGTTGTTTAGGTAGTTGTTTTCATTTATCATCATATATCCTATTGGAAGCCTAATGCTCCAATAGAAGAACTTAAGTAGTTAGGTAATAAAGGTATTATGAGCATGTAGGCTCCAAATACCATTTGAATATTTAAAAGGACTTACTTAAGGGGCTGGCCATCATTTCTCATGTTAGTAAACACTCCTTATGGCTATTTAAGGAGGTCGCTTGGGCATTGTGTTATTATGTTTTGATGATTATTCATATTTTGTTGAAAGTTGGCTAGTGAAGCCCTTTTACTCTCTCTCTCAAGGACAAAACCCCTTGGGTTGAGGATCTCATCCAAGGACGAAAACCCTTGGTTGAGAAATTTGTGAAGTACGAAAACCCTTCATGAGGTTTTGGTGTGCAAGCTGATTAGAAAGGAAATAAAGTATCTTCCTCTTGCATGTGTTGTCTCTTTGGTGCAAAATTATATTTGTGTAGAGTGGAGTGACCTATCTTGGTGTGGAAAATTGGTATGTGCGATGCAATTTTGGCAAATCTGAAATTACTCTCTTATTATCTATATTTCTTAAGGCCAAGATTCCGACTTTTATGAATTTTGATGGTGTTCAATGATTTTTTACAAGCTTGAGGATGTTCGTTGGTTAGGGCTCCACAATTAAGTAATTCCACATACAATACTGATTTCCAATGGCTGCAATTGATTGTTAAGGGTTTTCTATTAATTTTGGCATAAGTTTGGAAGGATTTTTGCAAGGTTTAACCTCTCTTTGAAGGGCTGTTTTCGCCTAGGGAAGTTGCCCTAGAAAGGGTTTGAAATTCAGTTTTTGCAGGGTTATAACAACAGTGCTATAAATATGATTTGTGAGCTTTTTGCCATTTCCTAAGTCCCCCCAAAAAGGGGCATTACATATATGCCCACCCGTCAATAATTTATTAGCCTCGAAGGGCTAACATGTGCTACTTGAGACCCTTTTTGCAACACTTTTGCTCCAATTCTCATAACTTTTGATCCGAGAAGGCTGTAGGGATGTTTTTTTTCCAGCTTGACTATTTTGTCAAGATCTACGTAGTGGCATGTTCAAATTTTCAGTTTGATTAATTTGATTTCTAGATTTTAAAGTTTTTTTGCTTGATTTGTTGACCAATTCTTGTATTTTGGACCTTCACGTGGAAATAACTTCTGATTGGTAACTTGGATACACATGATTATGTTTTTAAGTGGCTAATATTTTGCACTCTTTGTAGCAGTGACATCTAATTATTCTGATTCTATTTTCTCAGATTGTAGTTTTTTAGCATAAATGGTTATTTGTAAAGTGTAAAAACTAGAGTTGCATAGATATAATACAAATGTGGATACGAATACTGTATTAGATACACAAATTACTAGTTTTTAACACCATTCGATATGGATATGACATAAATATATATTTTTAAATATTATAATAATCTAGATTATAAATATATATTAATAATGATTATGAATTTTAATTTATAAATGAATTTATACATTAGATTAAAATTACACACAAATTAAACACTCCCAAACCATAGGAAGGTAGGAATCCGGGTATTTAATGGATAAAAAAAATTGCAGGTTGTGTAGGTCAACGAATAATGTGCATAATGGAAGAAAAGAAGCAAAGTCAACCAAAATAAACAAAGCAAAATAATTGAAGGTTGATCAAAGCCAATGCGAAAGTTTGAGGTAAAAGAAGAAATTGACACTCTCACGTCCATGTCCTCAATTGTTGCTGCTAAAATGCATTATAGAAGATCATGTAATCTCCCTTTTTAGGGGGACTTAGGGAATGACCAAAAAACTTAAAAATCAGATTTGTGAGCTGCTGTAGATGACTGCTATCAGCTCTGCAACTTGCAAATTAGGCCCTTCCTAGGGCAGTGACCTCCTTGGAGAAGTTAAACCCTTCAAAGGTGGGTTAATCCTTGTTAACACACTTCAACTATTATGTCAAAAATGTTAAGAAATCCTAAACAAACACAATCAGTTGTTAGAAATCAGAATTGAGCTTGAAAATTATTAATTTTGGAAACCCTCAACCAACGAACTTCAACTAGTTTGGAAAAATAGTAAATCACATCCAAAATTCACGAAACTTGAGATTTTGGCTTTTAAAAATATGGAGACTAGGATAAAAATTCCAGATTGATGAAATTATCATCAACACATACCAAAAATGTAGCGCCCACAAATGGAGGACCAATAACACAAGACAAAATAAACTAGGATATATATATATATATATATATATATATATATATATATATATATATATATTTGAGTTTTGGTTTACTGTTACACGACAACACACGAGCTTACTCAAAATAACTCCACATCACATGAGACACTAGTACAACATGAACCCACTTATACGACCAAATGACACAATATACACATCAATGTCATACTTTCTCAAATGACCGATTACAAACACGACGACCCAACCACAATACGAACTCAAGGATAGACATATTCCACAACTTCTCTTTTCTATGGTTACTTTTTACTTACAATTAAGTATCATTGTTTAAGCTTATAGGTTTTCAAAGCATTTAACATGTAAGCATAAATTCTCATCCTCTAAACTATGTATTATCAATTTCATTTAAGATTTAATTTATAATAAATACACTTAATTTGGTTCCTTCTCCATTACAATAGTTTTCATACAAAATTGTTAGTTTTGAAGCATTTCAAATGCACACGAGTCCCCTGATCCTTGTCTTATGCTAAGGCTTTGCTTCTTAAAATATGTTTGCTAGACATTTTGTTTTGCCTTCATTATAAAAGGGAAAAATATTACCATGAAATAAAATAAAGGAGGATATAAGGTCTAAGAGTGGGCAAAAATCCCTTTTCCCATATTCGTCACAATGTTTAAACAAGAGTACACGTCCCTCACTGATTGTGTTATTACATTTAACTATGCAACTTAGCTTTTTTAGTTTGCCTCATTCATGATCTGCCTGTGAATTAATCCTCTTGATTCCAATTAGGATTCCTAGTTTCCAAACAATTTTACACATGGAACAACTCTATTGTTAATTAGAAGTATCTTAACATTTACACATAAGTTTTGATTCCCAAATGAGAAACTATGTTTTCTCAACTACTTGTTCTCATGTGGATCAATTCACATTTACTTTCACATAATAAGAAAGATTTATTAATTTACAAGTAAACTCCAAGGTACTTAAATTCTTAAACCGGCATCACAAGGGTACATTCTCATTAACTAAGAGCAAGTTATAAGTTTCGTCCACAAATAGAATCTTAATGGTGCATTAATACATTTCCTAATTGCCCCTGTGATCCCAAGCACTTTACATTATCTTCTCCTTCTAATGATGTTTAGTTGCTAGAACAACCATACGATTACATTGGTAGACATTTTGTCTTGTATGTCACAAAAGTGACATTATGCCTTGTATCTAAGCATCTTACACACTTCCATACCCACACAAATGCTCTTTACTAGGTTACTAGGGAAGAACACACAAACTCATATGGTGCCCCTAAGTCTCTAGGACTACGAAAGAAGTTTGGATCCAAACATAACTCAAGGCTTACCAAAAAGGACCATCCTGCTATCTTATACAATAACGTCCTAACAGAGTTGACCCATTACAATTCCCATGAGGTGGTTTCGTATATTTTGATGCTAAGAAAACATTTTCTTATGGTAACATGGATTTGTGATCTTATCTCCTCTTGTGTAATTAAACTTTTATAGTCCATAATTGTTTGGATGCATTTTGAGATACACATGGGTCATATGAGACCCATGTTCAAGAAAGAACGTCACGATGTCAAAATATGTGTTCCCAAAGGAACAACTCATCTTATCGTTTAAAACATGGCAAGGATTGCTAATGAGTTGAAGGGGTGGGTTCCATGTTTCGCTTCGCTCCTAAACTCAAAATGCTAGGGACACAATTCGATAGACAAAACTTATCGTGGGTTTCATACACCAATTAACCTCTGAAGAGGTCCTAGGTGTACTTCTTTTCCCCTTGGTACTTGAGGGATTTATATCTTGTTAGTGTAGGATATTCATTTTTCTTGTATTTGTTTATTTACTTGGAGCTTTCCTACACTCATGGGATATGCTTGTTTAGTTGTACTAGTTGTGTTAAGTTAGCTTACCAGTTGTGTTGAGTTAGCTTACTAGTTGTGTAGAGTTAACTCTACTTCTAGTA
Organism: Taxus chinensis; assembly: GCA_019776745.2. Taxonomy (NCBI): domain Eukaryota; kingdom Viridiplantae; phylum Streptophyta; class Pinopsida; order Cupressales; family Taxaceae; genus Taxus; species Taxus chinensis. The sequence continues at coordinate 20,613,673 of CM034151.1, forward strand.
TCAGTTAGTGAGAGTTATTCATCACTGATTTAGGAGGAGGTTACACATTCACGTCTTATATGTACATGACTTGCATCAGTCTATCGTATGGAGCATTGAGTTGATTTGGAGCCATTCTTGTCTTGTGAGTTCTTGATCATATTGTTAGTTATTTTGATTTTTGCAATTGCTCGTGCATTCGTTTTTCATCAGAGATCCAAAAACTCTAATATGGTATCAGAACGATTTTGGTGATACTTTTACCATTACTGAGTTATTTGTAGTTTCTGAAGACTTCGTCTGTGAAACTAACAATTCATGTGCAAATAGATTTGACTTCGTCTTGGTTTAGTATGGTTGTGCGTTTTTGTGTTTGCAGATTGATAAGTTGAGGGTTTACAAATTCCGGGGTGCCAAAATCACAAAAATTGAGGGATTTTAAATTCCTTGGTCGCCCAAAGTGGCCGATTTTTTTTTGTGGGGACCTTTCTAGGAGTTTTGTAGCTAAAATATCTATCTGTAGATTAAGTGATTTTAAATATCTAATTAGTATTTGGATCCAACATGCTCAAAATAGTTTTATTTCGTAACCACTTAAGTCCTATTGGAGTCTATAATGTCCCCTTTTTTGAATTGAGGCTAAAATATGGACTTGTTGCCATTCCCTTTTCGTGGCAAATAAAAATTATTGAACAAGGAAATGAACTGCATTTCATTTCGTTTTCATTATTAGATTTAATGTTTTCTTTTTAGTTATTCCCTTTATAAGGTAGGTTGGCTGTGAATAGAGAGTCATGAAAACAAATTAAAAGATAAAAAGAAGCCCAAGGAGGTCGGTCGGTCCACTTCTATTTGGCCTTTGGCGCCAAACAAGTGCTATAAAAGGAGATTTGTGACTTCATTTGCATCCTATCTTTGGTGCATTTTGTCTATACTTGGTTTTTTGGGCAACGTGCTCATTCACTATCCACTTGAGGACGAAACCCCTCTTGTGTGGCATTCCAAGGAAGACAAAAACCTTTTTTGTTGCTTGGCGGAGGACAAAAACCTTCTTTGTAGCTTGGTGGAGGACAAGAACTCTCCATTGTGGGTGATTTGAAGACATCTATTAAAGACTTCTTACAGATTTGGATCTAGGGCATCGAGGAAAATATCTACAAAGGATTTGCATGCATTTTGGAGCTCTCCCTAAAGGTAGTGACTAGGCTTTGGTGTTAGTTAAGTGCCTTCTAGGGCACATACTTCAAATTTTATTTAATATTTTGATTCGACATAATTTCTAAGGACGGAATCTATCTTTCTTTGTGGTTATCGGGGTTTGCTAATCTCTCTTTTCATTATTTTCATGGGTTGTACTGCTGTTCAAAATTAAATTTCCAGTTGAGTGTGTGATCAAATTTGATGATAAAAAGTGTCACAGGCAAAGGTAGCCCAATTATAGGGTTGGGGATTTGGGGGCATCATGCAGATGCCCAAGATACCATCGGATATGAATTTATCACAGATGTTTTTTGGCCGCATGGGAGACCAGGTCCAACACCTTTCGGTGTTGGACATGATATGAGATGATGGAGATGACCTTGACATTGGAAGATGTACATGGGATTTTGGGGTTACCGATTGGCGGCACCCAATGGGAAAAATATATGTATTGTAATTTGAGCTCACCCGATGCTGCAGAGCACAGAGACCATTAGCCATATGGGCTACTAAGAACAATACATATGACGAGAGCATGTTGTGTGTTTAACTTAACACAGTGGCTAGGCTGCAGGGATTTTCCATATATCGGGAAGGTAGTTATGGGGATTGTGGTGGCACGTATAGTGTGCCACAAGGTAGATGGAGCCATTCCATTGTTTTTTATTGTAGTATGCAAAGGTGTGGTGGATCATTAAGTTATTGAGCTTTTATCAATGTCCAATATATTAGCTGGGGCACCACCATATGGGTGTAGTTAGTTCACGATTTGTATAGGGTTCAATGCAAAGGATAGAGGGTCGTGGGACTCCGTTATATTATTGATGGCCTAGATATATGAGACGGTTCCCTATATATAGGCCAACAGGGACACAACATAGGCAGTAGTGACAGGTGCCCTGAGAGTGCTTTAATGGGCACATGTGGCTGATAATGAGAGTTAATTAGAGCATTCTCGACCATTGAGCACAAGTGGGTCCACATGATGCTACATGACAACCCTACATAGGGAATGTGGATCAGTGGCCCAGAGCAGATTTCTTGGAGGCCATGACAGGGGTGACTTGACACTATGTTTATTGGGTGGAGACCCACACATTGAGCTGGGCATCAAGACAGTTTGGGCGACCGATACTCATGGTGATGCCACCATTGCCACCCTACCAGTGCCGTCATTCTAGAGAGGTTGTAGGTGCCAAGGTTAGGGTACTAGCACTTCGACCCCACTGGATACAACCAATGAGTGCGTATAGTCGGAGGCAACAAAGGCATAGTGGGGATGTTTAGGGCCCACCACATATTCTAACAATCAGTGGTTCAGAGGAGGGATCCGATAGAGGATCCACAAATTCACAGGTGGTGGGTACATGAAGGTATAGGTACAGCTGGTCCGAGTACCAAAGGAGGGAGCCGGATGAGGCAACTAAGTCGGAGGCCATGGCTTAAAGAGCACTGGATGCGACGGTCTAGAGGAGGATATTTGATTGTGATCGGGGTATAGATGGTCGTGCATCTGAGATAGAGGCCCATTCCACAGTGGAGGGGAGATATGATATTGGTTCTTAGAGACAGGTGGACATGATATGTTGGAGCCAGACCTCGCTGTGATGACAAGGAGGAGGTATTGGGCGGTCGAAGAGACAACGAGACTGTCATGGAGAGGCCTGAGAATCCAGGTATGTGTGATATGATATGTATATTTAGATGATTTGTTGATAAATGGGTTTGTGCCATATTGATATAGTGATATGTGTAGTTTTTGGTTTTTGTAGATTAGACAAAGTAGGACTGGAACACTTCACTGATCGAGAGTTCCCACCATGAGATCCTGGACCCCGTGTTAGATATACAAGATATTGCAGTGATGGTGGATCCAGAAGCATCGTCGGCCGGGGATTCATTGAGGTCATTTTAGTCTTGTTGAGAGAGGCATCTAGGACATTGTGGAGATATCAAAGATGCATAGGTATATGTGCATTATCATTAGTAGCATAACTGTGATGCTGTAGAGTCTATTGCATCACAGGCAGGAAACGCCCTGGTATAGGAGCATGCAAATTCACTCTAACAGATGCCAAGAGAGCCATGGAGTGGATTACATCATTGAATACCCAACTAGCGAGAACACATAGGGAGAGGCCTTAGGAGCTCTGATCTAGGGCATCATGTGTAGTCCCTAGCTTGCACAACCCTTTGGAGCAAAGCATTTAGCACGACCCCCACAGGAGGCTACGGGTGCTTGAGCCATATTTTAGATGGGATCGGATCCATTTTGTATGGATGTTGATCGATGTATAAAATCTTAATTCAATATGTATATATACATACATGATCATGATCAATGATATATGATGTATTTGGTATGTTTGGATATTTGGATGTTTATGGTTTACTTATTATTTTCTTACTTTTCGCATGTATGCAATGTGATAATACCACATGGTACTTAGAAACAATTATAATGAGATGATTAGATAGCCAAAATAAGCAAAGAGGACTAAGGGATTGATAGGATAACCAAACCACACGATGCAATGAAGCCAAAGGCTAAGAAGAGTGAGAAAACGGTACCAAGTTAGGGCGTGATTGGAATATTTAGGAATCGTGTGAAAAACCCAAGGGGGATCGAAAGCCTAAGCGAGGGAAAAAGGTATTTGTGTAAAACCCAAGTTGGGGTTGAGAGCCAAAGCAAAAGCGAGGGATCATGCCAAAGAAAAAAGTAAGATGTGATCAACGTGTTATAGATAACTAGCCATGAGTGGCAAAAGATCACAATGTTTCAGTGATGATATTACTCAACTTGATTTAAGATATCAACTCCTAGCATGAGTCACAAGGTCTTCAATGGCATGTTGTGTAATAATGACCTGCCGATGAACTTCTAACCTCATGAAAAATAAGGTATCATCTATTCAGTCCTCCAACCGAGTGATAATATCATGTCAAATGTCATCAAGAGTGGACGAGGATCAGGGCGAGGTGGAGGCCCATAAGTAGGCTGTGGTCTAGGTGGTCAAGGGGAAGGTGGTCAAGCCTCTGAGAGGAATCAGTCTCCTACACTTTTAAGTTATAGGAAGGGGTTTCGGGAATTAGATGCTTGCTACATGCAAAACTTGATATTCATTTTCAGGTGTGCGCGCAATACCCATGACGAGAACAAAAGAAAGGAGCTGAAGTGGAAGGTTGCGTAGCCTTTTTGGTTTGGTCACGCTTGACCTCAACTTCAAGCTTCTTCATGTGGTGTTAATAGGATCTACAGTCAGAAACATCATGCCCCGGGGCCTCATGCCAAGTACAATATGGCTCAGTCATAGAGGACTAAGGAACCATAAGGGCAAGAGGTAGGGAAGGATATGAAGTACTAATGGGAGGTGATGAGGATGCCGATGGAGCCATTCGTGGCTTAGTCATTGAGGCAGGGTAGATAAGATCATTCACTTAGTATGTCATTAAGGTTTCATGGTCAAAGTTAACGACATGCTCATTAGACTGTAATGAGAAAATGGGTTGTATGATAGTCGATGGTAGAGTCATGATGGAGGTGAAGGAGCCAGTGGAGCAATCAGGGGCTTGGCTCCAATTGGAGAAGAAGATTAAGAGGTTCTGAAGTGATCCTTTTTGTGAGGATGACATTTATGTCATGAGAGAATTTGGTGGAAAGGGTTTCCTGATAACGCAATACCTCCCTATCACAGAATCTATGAATAACTAGCCAGATGAGGGATCATTTAAAGCATAACCATCATCATAATCTGATATGGAAGCATCTACTCATGCAAGAATCAACTATGGTCTTGAGTTGGACCATATGCTCCTCAGTGGGGGTTACAACATATGTGAGATGACAATAAGAACCGAAGGCTTCCTTCTTGTGAGGTCGCAAGGAAGGAGGTACTTGAGATGCAATAAGCTCGGGAAGATCAAAAGTATTGATTCTAAGTGTGACCTCATCAAACTCGTAATCGTCTGATTCTATGAAGATTGGGAGGCATGTGCTCAACCAATTTAGGATGATACTGACATTACATATGAAGAGTATTTATAGGATAATTAAAATGTTGATATTCTCGAAAGGGGATCGGGTGATATAGTTCATCAAGCGTGGGGAGCTTGTATGTCCCCTTTTGCTGAAGCGCATCATAGTTCCAGGGGTTAGTGTACCCTTGAATCTTATAAATAGCTCCTTGGTGAGTGAACTTCACACATTGACATGCGGAAGAAGCAATGACACACATATAATGAGTCCAAGGCCGCCCTAGGAGAATATTATAAGATAGGGGAAAATTAAATACCATGACTTTGATGTGGACAATCCTAGGGGGAACGGTGATGGGTAACCAAATACACCCCATGGGAGGCATCTGTCGGCGGTCGTATTCTTGACAAGCGGTTTGCGTAGATTTCAAAGTTATCGATAGAATAACCAAGAGCCTTAATGAAATCTAATGAGGCCACACATGTGCTTGCTCCTTCATCAATGAGAGCACGCTTAATCGTGGTATGATCGATCTGAACTGAGATGAAGAAGAGCGGATCGTCTGCATAAAACAAGAGCTCATCCAGGATCATAAAAGCTATAGGAGAGTAAATGCAAGGATGAGCATCTGTAGTAAGGTCAGTATGAATGGAGAGTTCCTCACATTCCAGTCGGATTTTTCTTCTAAGCCATGCAATACGAGGACTTTCCCAAAGAGGGAGGAAAAGGAATGTTCATATGTCAAACAAGAGTCATGAGATGTTCACGATGGTAAGGCGACGTATGTATGAGTTCTAAGAAGGGAATTGGACTGGGAATTTGGGCAAGTGCTTCAAGAGGATCCCACTCGTTGTGACTGGACTGTGTAGTAGGTTGAGAGTGCTGGGAGTCCTCAGAGACAAAGCCAGAAGGAGCAAGGGTGATTAAGGAAGAGTTTCTGAAACTAATTTTTTCTTAGTTCTTATGCCATCATCCATGCAAGTTTGATTTACACAGGGGACGATGGTGTCTGTAGAAAGAGATAGACCCAAGACATAATCGACTCTATAGGAGAATTTCCACAGGGGCCGATGGCATCTGGAGGAGGAAATTTTTGCTTTGAGGAGCTTGATTTGGGGTACAAAGGGTATATGACCCTATGAGTTTGAGGCTGGAATAGGTTACAGGGTATTTTGGTTCTACATAAGCTATGACATGTTTTACATCATTAATAACAACTGTATTTTAGGAGGGTAATTCGTGTCATCTACATTAGTTGTAGCATTTTCTTGCTTCTTATAAACTTTCAGTGACATCATGATTAGGCATAGGATTAGAGAAATATATTTATTTTCTCATTATCCTGGTTAATGGCTTCATGAAAATCCTTTTGTTGAGCCACATCACAAGCTTTGATCGCTTTGGTCAAGTGCTCGCGAGTGATGACATCATAGTCAAAGTTGGGTCCTAATAAGAAGCTGATGGACAGCCATTCAGAGTGCATGATAATTATCATGGGAGTGACCCCAATTAACATGCCACTAAAAAACTTACTCTCATCATGCCAATGAGGAATAGGTCGAGAAGGATCTAAGATCGTGGTAAATGAATTAGGAAAGTGAATTTTCAAATCTTCCTTACTCAATGGTTGATGATAGTTAGGTTGGTTTTTGTTGTTATTAGGTTGTTGGTCAATATTGAAAATAGTCCTATTTGAAGAAGTGATCAGAGGGAGAGTATCTGAGACTTCATCATGTTCACATTCTTGTTCTTAGAATGTTGAAGGATTTGGACTTGTTTGTTAGTTTGTGTCTTAGGAGGAGATTTCTCAAATTCCCTCATGAGATAGTCTTGCCTTTTGGCTTGTTCAAAGGCCTCTTCTAGGGAAGTAGGAGAAAAGGACCTCACCTTGTATTGAAGGTGAGGTTCAAGAGCTTGTAAGAAAAGTTGGAAGAGGCTATCATTGGGCATATTATGCTCTGCTCATGTAGATAGGGTCTTCCAACGCTTGATAAAAGCTTGCGCTGATTCATTTTCAGATTGTTGGCAATTGATGAAAGCATTGATGTTGTTCTCAGGTAGATCGTGATATTGGAATTCGTTCACTAGGGCTTTCACTAGGGACTCTAGCTCAACTATGGAATTAGGAGGCAAAGTATGGTACCAATCTAAAGCATCTCCAGTAAGAGTCTTAGCTAGGAGTTTATTGGCAACATATGAATTGGTTCTAATCCACTCCTTGTAAAGGGCACCAAAGGCCTTGATATGAAGGGTGGGATTAGTAGATCCGTCATAAGAGATAAAAGGAGAAATGCAATACCACCAATCCATACTTAGCTAACAATAAGGTGCTAAAGGATCTTGTTGGACTACTTCTCAAGACTTTGTTTTGGATAGGGGTTGTGTGATGGGCACCCCATTAGGCCCATTTGGAAAAGTAGGGGGTGTGGTGCCCCAAGAGCCCATTGGAGGGTGGATTGACTAATTGAGCCATGTTGGCTTGCATTTGGAGAAATTGAGCCGTAGTAGCAGAATTGCTGTTGATTCATTTTATCAATGAGTTGGAGAATGAGGTTGGTAGGGTCAGAATTAGAGGCATTTTCTATATGAACCTACTCCAGCAACTTTCCCCTTTTCTGCCCTATGGTCAAGTTGTTCAGAAACGAATTCAAGAAGATGTTTGCTAAGCATTTCTTCTGATTCATTTTTGTATTGGGGAAAATGAGATAGAAAATTTTGAGTCTTAGGAGGATGATAAAAAGTATCATAATTCTAGATTTCTTCTTCTTCATCCTCAGGTGGACCATATTGGTGGGTAGAAGGATTATTTATAGGTTCTCCTATGATGCAACAATCCATACAAAAGGGAAACTCAGCTTCAAGATGATATGATTCTGGAAATGTCTACACAACAGAGTCGGAGGACCCCAGGCCTAGATACTCCATGATGGAGTGTTGATCTGGCTGAGAACAAGTCCGGAAGTTAAGGCTACAAACACAATCAATTGTTCAAAAGAGTGTACATAGGGGCCGAAGGTGTCTGGAGGCAGATTTGGGAAGAGAAACAGGATCAACCCTGTAACCAGGTCTGCATAGGGGTCAAAGGCGTTCAAATGTGAGAAAACAAAAACAGACAGGATCGCGCAGGGGTGATGGTGTCTTTACAGATGGGTTTTTGAGGTTTTGTGGGTCTTTGGGTGGTCAGATGAAGTCAAAATTGAAGATGGGTGCTTTTAACGAGCTGTGCTTGATCAAGAGGTTTGTAGGATTCACGTTGGGTTCACCAGAGAATGTTTGCAGGCCAAAGATGTGTCTCAATAACTTGCACTCCTAAATCATCCATTCTATAAGGGTATTGAGGAAACAAGTAGGAAACACACATGTGCTGACATACAAGGGGATAGACTTAAAGGGGCTACAGTGAGTGCTAGGGTCACATATCTAGAGGGCAGTAATCCCTACACTAGGTCAACCTAGGGTTTCCAAGGCCTGCGGTCAAGATAGAGGAAGGAACCCTACTAAGATATCAGTAGTTGGGTGTGGAGAGGTATGGATCAACAATAAATGAAACAAACATGGATAATATAACTGAAATGAAAGTAATGATAGCTAAGAAGCTGATAATGAATAAAAGTACTATGCTAACTAGCATCCAAACATGTGTAATACTAAGCTAACATAGCACAATGAAGAAGGAAATGAACTTATCTATGAAAAATGACAAGATATGGTTAGAGCACTCACCTTGTACTTATAGGGTGGTCACTGATGCATCTATCTCTCTAGAGAAGTAACACACTGAGAGAGAATCAATATTAGGTGGAGAAGGGGAACACCATTCCTATCCTAGACTCACTATAGGTGACCCAATAGTGCAAGCAACCATCCAAGAAGAAGAGTATCCAATCCAATCCAAGCAAGATGCAAGATGAACCAAAAGCTAGGCGAGCAAATGTGAAGATGGCGCAAAAGAGTAGAGTAAATGGACAGTTTGAATGTTATCTGGCTTCCTTTTCTTTTTATGAATGTCAAATGTGAGGTGAGGTATATATAGGACGCCATCGCCCGCGGGTGATGGAGTCGGCCATGTGAAAACATAACACCGACACCATCGCCCAGAGTCGATGGTGTCGGCCAAGGGTAGTGAAAAGAGGTAATGTGTCATGAAAAGTGAAAAAAAGTGTGTCATAGATCATGGATGTGGATAAACAAGGTGCAAAGTGGTGGAATGCAAGCAAGAAGTTGTGAATGTGTGTGAGACCTAGGAGGACAAGGATAACTAGTGCAAGGAAAACTAAGGTCAAGACCAAATAGCAACACTCTCTATGTGTACTGTCTCTAACCCATAATGGTTACGTGAATAACCATTCCCCATTCCCGGCAGGCCCCTTAAGGCACCCACTCTAAGAAATAGATGCATCAATGACCCTTATCTGCACAAAGGAAATTGTTAGTAACAAGTATGAAAGATGAACATTAACCCTACTATCCCCAATGATCAAGTCCATGAAGGAAAAGGCTTCATAATCGTAGAGTGCTCTAAAAGGGGACATTACAATGGATACATGAAATGTTGTATTGTAACAAAACTCAACCAAGTGAATCCATTATAACCAAGCTGATTGCTGACTGGAAATGTAGTTTCTCAAATATCCTTCCACCCATTTATTCACAATTTCAGTTTTCCCATTCATTTGGGGATGGTAGCTAGTGCTTGGAGTGAGCTAGGTACCGGTTAGGTGGAAAAGCTCTTGCCAAAAACACATCAGCAACCATAGGGGCATCATACTTGGTGGGAAGTGGATGAAAGTGAGTATATTTTGTTAATCTATCCACCACAACATATAAACAACTCTTACGTTGGGTTACGGGCAGCCCCATAACGAAATCCATGGAGATACTTTCCCATTTTTTAGAAGGAATGGGAAAGGGTTGTAACAACCCATCCAGAAAATTATGTTCTCCTTTGTTTTGTTGGCAAGTTACACACTCCCAAATGTGTTGCAAGCCATCCTCCTTGAGCCCTTTCCAAAAGAACCTTTCATGGATTTGCTTGTATTTTTTAAAGTATCCTTGGTGACCAGCTAGAGGCGAGTCATGAGCAGCCTTCATTATCCTTATTCTCATCTTGGAATCCGGTATCAAAAAGATCCTATTCTTATAGAGGATCAATCCCTCCATTACCTTGTAATTTTCCGCCACTATATGCCCTTCCATGATGTCATTAACAAACTGATTTTTGGCATACTCAGCTGTGATAATATTTTTCCAATCAGCTGTTATGTGAGAAAGCAAACCACAATGTGATTTCCAAGTAGTTGCCATTGAATTCTGATTTCCTTCATCTTCTATACCTTGAATTCTGATTTCCTTGTCTTTGTCATAGAATTTCAGTTCTCTATCGTGATAATTGAGTGTGAATTCCCCCAAAGATTGCAGCCATTGAACTCCAAGAACTACTTCATCATTGGCGAACTTAATCACAAAAAAATTCATCACTTACCTCATAATTTCCTAGGAGAAGTGATAGCCATCCTATTTTGTTTGTGCAAGGTATGTTGGTCCCATTCAATGGTTACTTGGAAGCCTTCAAAACTTCTCACCCTCAATTCTAGCTTGTCTACAAGTCCTTCATTGATGAAATTATTGGTAGCGCCACTATCAATGTGAACTATCACTTCGTCACTATTGATGCACCCTCTTACTCAGAATTGATGCATGAGCATCAATGACATAGTTGAATAAAACAAGGTTTTTGGGTTTCTCTAGGTACTAGGGAGTCATTCAGATGTTTCAGTTTGTTTTGAGTCCTTGAGGACCTCCTTTGTAATGTAAAAGTGAAGTTATAAGTTTTCCCTCCAAAAGTTGTATTTGAAAATTTGAAATTACTAAATTTGCTGTGAAGGGGTCAATGTAAAATGAAAGGATTAACAATGCTTGTAATAGGTCATCTAAGACCTCATGTGGAGCATAGAGTTTTAACCTCAGTCTTGACCCTATGACATCATAACCATGGTTGGTTGGTCATGTAACTACCTCCTTATATGATAAGAAAGGAGATAATTCGAATGGAAAAGAGTTAGTTAGGTTTGGAGAGGATTATTGAAGAGGTGATACGTTTGGAGGAGCCAAAATAAGGGCTCAAGAAGCTTGTAACAATCTGAGATATTATCAAATAATAGCTTCTTTGAAAACTAAGACTGTGTTTTTATGTTTTCTTTTGATATTATGCTTTGAAGTTTGTGAATGAATCTCTAAATTGTGCTTGAAAGTTGAATCTCATCATGGAAGCTGTGTGCATGTAATGACAGGAGTTGGAAGTTGTACAACTGTCAATAAGACAAGAAATGAGCTTAAATTGGTGATCAAGGCGTGAAAACAGTCTCAAGTTGGCTTATTCATCCATGTATGTGTTTAAACCTTGAGGTTGGTCTGTTAACCCCTAAGATTGATGGAAGAGCATGTCTTTGTTTCATTTACTATGTAATTGTGGTTGAAAACAAAAACACAGAGTTGATAGTGGATTCAAGACTTAAATGATCTTCTAATTGTCAAATAAGCAACACAAACCTTCCCTGTCAGAACCCTCTGTTCTAGAGGTCAGAAGCAAAGTATTTGTTTATAAATTTTGCATAGAATCTTGTCTATAAGAGAGAGGAGGGGGATCAACCAGTGTTAAGTTAGTTACATGGAGGAGGATTTACGGTAAGAAACTTGTATTTGCAAGAATAACTGTCACAACTGAGAGCATGTGACAGTCAAGGTCTGGTAAGGAATATTTTAGTACAAACCTTGTTTGAATACCTATTATTTGCATGCCAAGATTATGAGAAGGTACGCAGAGGTAAGTATAATAAGAATCAGGGTACTGGTTGGCATATAGGGTTTGGAATCCAGCTACAGTCTTGGAAAGGTTGATACTCAGGTTTGGAAGATTAATAAGAGTTGTCATGAGAGAAGTGCATCTAAATGTGTTTCTAGAGAACTGAGAAAGGTTTGAGAGTAGTTGTAAGAGGAGTGTTGGGTCTCAAAGAGAACTCAGAAATCTCTGAAGAGTAAGAAATAACACAGAGTGCTTAGGGTCAAGGGATAAGGGTAAGCAAAATACAGTCATGAGCATCTTGGTGAAAGTGTATAGGAGAGGAAAGAGACATCAGGTGCTAGAAGGATAATGAGTTCAGAAGCTTGTACTGGGTAACATAAACAAGTGAAGAGGTGTTATAGACTTTTGAGAAGTAAACTAAACAAATAAGGAGTTGTAACCCTTAGAGCACAATCCAAGTCATGCACAGTTTTCTTAAGACAGCAGGCCAATCAAATGATTAGTCATCTTGTGGGTAGTGTTGTCACCCAGAAGTTGCACCCTGATTGAGAATGGTGTGTGTACTCTCTCTCCTGTTGACAAAATTGGAACACCTCAAGGTTGTGGGTAACCTATGTCTGAGGTGAACCTCCAGAGAGGGCTGGTTCCCTTGTGAATCACCTAAAAACATAAAATTTAACAAGGAAAAGGGAGAAGGAATGCGGGAAAAGGGAAATAAGGGTGATACACCAATAATTTAACACATGCATGTACTTTTGCACATAGGGAAATCAAAGATCCACACACCTGCACAACTCTAAGCTATTTTGCATAATTAATTCAAGGGTTTAGGAGAAAGGACAATGGTAGAGGGATTGAATTCCACACTAAAGCAACACAATATCCTATCAAACACAATGAAAAATCAGAAAATAACAGTTTGAGAGTGCAAAATAGGAACTTTTTATTTAGAGGTGCAAGTACAAGACTAGGATTGTCAGAGCAAAACAACCCAAGAGTATGTGTATGATTTCAGTACCAAATCAGCTTATATAGGCTGCTCCATCCTAGAATAGACTGTTGCTATTTAATTTATTTAATTTCTTTCTTTCCATGCATGGGACAAAAGTTCTTTGTCTTATGCTGTTTTTTGTCTCATTTGCTTTTTCCTTGTCTTTTCTGCTTTGTCCTTTTGCTTTTGTCTTTTCCACACTTTATCCTTTTGTCTTTTCTGCTTTTGACTTTTCCACACTTTATCCTTTTGTCTTTTCTGCTTTTGTTTTTTCCACACTTTATCCTTTTGACTTATCTGTTTTTGTCCTTTTGCTTGTCTTTTCCACACTTTATCCTTTTGTCTTTTCTGCTTTGTCCTTTTGCTTTTGTCTTTTCCACACTTTATCCTTTTGTCTTATCTGTTTTTGTCTTTTCCACACTTTATCCTTTTGTCTTATCTGTTTTTATCCTTTTGCTTTTGTCTTTTTCACACTTTATCATTTTGTCTTATCTATTTTTTCTTTTTCGCTTTTCCTCATCCAATCTTGGCGCCAACACTAGTCTGAATTAGCATGCACTTAAACCTTCTATTTCCCCTTTTGGCACAAATTCATGAGTGCATGAATTTATGGTAATAGGTATACAAAGGAAATTTGTTGATAAATAAGAGGGGAAGGTATTTGTCTTTATTCAAAACATTTGGAGAGGAAAAATATCATTGGATAATCGATTAACAAGGAGCTCTGTCCCATTGTTCTGTCACAGAGTAAGGGTTTAGTGAGAAGCATATAAGGAGTCCACAAACTTTGAAGAGTAGAATGACAATATTATGAATAGATAGAGGATTGGAGTGAGTGAGTGGAAGGCAAATAGAGTAAGGGAAGTGAATAGTGTGAAGACAGAGAACTTAAAATGCTAAGAAATGAACAAAACAAGGCAGAAGACTGTTAAGAAGAGTAAGAAGCCTAAGACAGGCCAAAACATGAAAAATTGAGGAGGTGAACCAATAGCTTGAGCAAGTGGTGTTGAGATAGACAAAGGTGTTCATAAGGATTAAGAGGAATGGAAACCAAAACCCTAGTAAAATTGGTCTAAACCCTAGGCAAGACCTAATTGAACAAGCCTAAGAAGCAACAACTTATGTTGGGAAGATTCCATAAGGAGTTAGGGCATACAATTCACCATGAAACAAGATGAATTAAATGGGTATCTAAAACTATAAACATTTTGTCTTGAATGTTTGTGGGTTGTTCTAGCCATAGTGGTTTGTGTGTTAGGAGGGCTAGTAAAATAGGGCTAATCGTAGAAGCTAAAAGGAGAATAACTTTTTGTGGGCAAAGAGATATGTTGTGAAACTTTGTAGACCCTTGAATGGGCCTAATGGGTATTCAAATAATTTACCAGTAAGAGCTAACTCCTTGGAATGTGTGCTTTTCATCAAAGTTTCCCTGTTTGTAGGGCTAATAGCCATATTTGCGGTCTAAAGGGAAAAAGAGTGAAAATGATGGTGTCAAGTTTGGTAAGGGTTGGATTATGATCTTTAGATGAATTTAAGCACGATCAAAGCATTTGGAGCCTATGAAACAGTTGTGGATACATTTTTGGGGATTTAAACAAGTTCAAGGTATCTTGACAAGGTCTTAATTCATGGTGTTTGATGAGGTTTGCTAAGTAATGCATATAATGACTTGATGAGTTGATAATTTACGAAGATTGATATCATTAGGCTCTGCATCAGGAAGGAATGGTATGCTTGGGCACCATCTAGATATGTAAGAGTGATGGTTATTATTGGATCAGATTTTGATGTACCCTCTTTTCCTAGCTCAGAAATTGCTGTCACTTCTTCCTCTTCTTCATCCTCTTTTTCATCATCGGACACCACTTCTATGTAGTGTATTTGTCCCTTTCCAAGGCACTTGGATCTGTACATGTGAAGCAAATTTTCTTCCTTCTCAGCTCATTCTTGGGCCCTTAGTTCTTGTCTTCTTGATTCCGTCCTTCTTGGCTATTAGCCCCTTGAAAAGGCTTCATAGGCTGCCCCAAAATAGGTGCTTTGGGCTGAGATAGAAGACCCTTTGGCTGCCCTCCCATTGCTGGTCTGTTTTGCCCTTTTTTGTCCATAATTTTTGATGAAAAACTAGTACTAGGGATCACACCTTCGAGGTCCAAAGACTTCCTTATTGTTTCTTACAAGGAAGATGGGTCAAAAGCCCTTACTAAACTCTTTAAGGGTTTGGTCAACCCTTCTATAAACAAGACCACGAGTCTCCCTTCGGAAATATCATCTACCATAACTAAAATCTTTTGAAAATCAGCAACATATTCTTCTACGCTGTCTTTTTGTTTGAGATGGGCAAGATCATGGAAGTATGCTTCCAGATCCATCCTTTCGAACCTCTCCACGAGCCTTGTGCAAAACTCTTCGTAGGAATAAATGCGATGAGTGTCAACATGCCATGATGCCACCAATCATGGGCAACTCCTTCAAGGTGAAGGGTTGCAAATTTTATTCCCTCTTCTTCTACCATAGGTCTCAAGGACAAGTATGTGTCATGTTTTTGTATCCATGCCCTAGCTGATCCCTTTGTGGAGCCATCAAAAGTCAGAACATTCATCTCACCCAAGGCATGTTGCACTTCTCGCTTTGGCGCTAGGGTTCTTTGCTGATAATGTTTTTCTTCTTTCCTTAATTTGATGAAATCCGTGAGAGACATTGCCTCCTGAAACTCATCCAATGTTGCTTGATACTCTTCAAGCGATACAATGTAGTCATGAGCTTGTCTAGGGCTCCCATGTGGAGCGATTGCCCCTTTGGTCATGAACTGGGTTTTGTAGGACCTTGCAAAAGAAAATTTCTCCTTCTTTGATTCACGAGGGTTGTAGGAATCCTCTTCCCCCTTGGTTGAACCACTACCTTGCATGTTTTGGATGGTTAGGGAAAACCTATCTAGTGCATCCACTATTCCTTTTTGTGTCTTCATGATCATCTCTAATTTTTCTTCCCCGGTCTTCATGGGTTTTCTCTTTCCCCTTCTCTGGTAGTACTGCATACTGCTGTCATCTACCATACTTCACAAGCTGGGAGGATGGAGCTCTGATTCCACTGTAATGTCCCTTTTTAGGGGGACTTAGGAAATGACCAAAAAACTTAAAAATCAGATTTGTGAGCTGCTGTAGGTGACTGCTATCAGCCCTGCAACCTGCGAATTAGGCCCTTCCTAGGGCAACGACTTCCTTGGAGAAGATAAACCCTTCAAAGGCGGGTTAATCCTTGTTAACACACTTCAACTATTATGCCAAAAATGTTAAGAAATCCTCAACAAACACAATCAGTTGTTAGAAATCAGAATTGAGCTTGGAATAATTAATTTTTGAAACCCTCTACCAATGAACTTCAACAAGCTTGGAAAAATAGTAAATCACATCCAAAATTCACGAAACTTGAGATCTTGGCTTTTAAAAATATGGAGAATAAGATAATAATTTCCTATTGATGAATTTATCATCAATACATACCAAATAGTTCTCCCAAGTGGGTTGTTCCACTTCAAATAAATATATTATAAATCCAAAAGAGATAAATCATGCAAGGAAATGAAAATTTATTGCTCTCCAAACTAGCTTGCATACATAAATCCCTATGGGAGGGTTTTTTGTCCTCCACAAGCCCTCAATCAAAGATTATCATCCTTGAGAAAGGTCCTCAATCAAGGGGTTTCGTTCTTGAGAAAGGTAAGAAAGGTGCTTCACAAGCAAACCTTTACCAAGATATGAAAATTCACCAAAACACAATTCAATAGTGGCCAAACGACCTCCTTTTATAACCATAATGAGTGTTTTATGATAAAAATGATGGCCGACCCCTTAAGATAATGTGCTTTTAAATATTTAATTAGTATTTGGAGCATACATGCTCAAAATACTTTTATTTCCTAACTACTTAAGTCCTATTGGAGCACTAGGCTTCTCAATAGGATACATGATAATAAATAAAATAACTAAATAAACAACAATAAAAATATAATCCAGATCTTCCCCTTGCTTTCTTCCTTAGACCTACTAGGAGAAGAATGGGTTATGGTCTTCAAAAATCAGCCTTCAAAAAGGGACATGACAGATCATTTATAGTTTTTAGCATCTTTCTAGCCCTTTGAAGGGATATATATATATATATATATATATATTTAAACTTTTAAATTGGATATGGCTATAGTTGCACTGCATATCGTATTTGGTTGTACATAATATGAGCCAATTATGGGTTCGTATCTAGATATGATTGGACACAATATTTGAACCATATCTGAGTTGTGCTATTGATACCCATTCCCTAGCAGTAGGGATGGTGTATCTGACAACCCTAATAAAAACATACTACTTTACGCATTGAGTATAGGTGCCACCTCATTTTCGAAGGGGATCACTATTTGGTGTTTTATACAGATTCTAAAATGTTTTTTTAGATGTGTAGATTGGTTTTTTGGGCACTCACACTTGAGGGTATTTTGATGTGCATGATTCATGGCCTTTGATGCCTTTGTAGGCCTTGTTGCTGTGTTGCACACCTACCACAATTTGACACTTTTTTTGACCCGTTTTTCTTCACTCCCTAGTCAATATTATGGTGGTATTCTGCTTTTTGCATTCCGAGGTTAATGCTTTCTTAGTTGTTTATCGAGTATCTGAATGAGGGCTTGTATTGGTACTATTACATGATAGTTTTGATGGCCACAGTGATTATCCCATTCAGTCTTCGCTTCATTCCTCATCTATCTCATTGCATTAGAGACTTCATTAGATTGAGACAGTTCTTTTCAGTGAATTATGATAGTTATGGAGATTTCCTGTTCTTTTGACACTTCTTGATAGATTGACAATCTCCTTGTATGGAGCTATCTTGGCGCATTTACAATGTCTTTCAATCTTCTAGTACATTCAAGTAGTGGATTCATTCCACTTATGCAATTTGGGCTCTTCTCCAACCTGTAGTGATGGATTAATCATCTACTACAACAACATTATTCTTGTGCTCTGACGTTGTCAATAAGTACTTCATCAGGATTTATTTTCAGAACCCATATTTATAAGCTTAAGACTTTATTTTCTTTTACCAAATCAAATAAGCTGATCTTCAAGGAGGGTGTTGATGTGTGTCATGCTCACAATTGATGTGAAGTCCGCCTTAGGTATTTATATTATCTAGGTGAGACATATTTGTGTGCATTATATTGTTGACATGCACTGGTAGTTATCCTCTTTACACTTGTGAGAACGGTTAGGTGTTATTAATGATAACTACCATCACTCAACCAATAACCATCTTGTACCTACTTTTTACTTTTTCTATATAAGAAACTACTGGGTCCTTTGTTGGATGAGAAGTAGTCTCTAAGGAGAGCTTGTTTGGGTCCATTGCTTAATACAATGCGTTTATTGTTGTTAAATCTCTTGTTCTAAATTATATATGAAAATGGTATCCTTACATTATGAACTTTCCTATTTGACATTGTCTAGGGATTGTTTCTTACATGCGATCATAGTGAATTCTCATAATTTTTGGCATGAATAGTATTAAACTTATGTTAGTTAACACTTACTGAACTATTAGCTATTTGCTAACTAATATTCAGCTGTAACCTCCTCAACCAATATGCAAACTCTTTCAACATAATAAAATGGACACACAAATCCCAATGTGTGCCTTCCAATTTCTCTTCATGCTCTGCCTCATCTTCTAGCATTAGTATCAGAGCCATTGTTTAAGGAAGCCGTAGAAAGGTATGGACAACAAGCTCAGAGTTCGAGGGACCCTTAAAGATGGTACAAACTGCAATAGAAGATGAAGAGTGGTTCAAACATGTTCGAGGAAGCCTTAGGAGAAGGGTATGCATGTGATCGAGGAAGTCGAGGTTGATTCTAGATGTTTTGCGAAGATTCAAAGGAAAAGATCACCATTTCTCGTGATTTGGAGGTCAATCAGACTTGTAAAGAATGATAATAGGGAGAAGGTATACGTGAAAGGAGAAATCTCGATAAGGTCTTTGTGAAAGTAGAAGTCACGATCGTGAACTGGCGAGAAGAAATGTAAGGCAAAACAAATAAGGAAGACTTGAAGAAAAAATGCGACACATTTTGTTAGGGCATTAATTAGCAGACATGTTTACGATGTTGGAGCTGATTTGGAGGGTGAGGATAGATCAGATGAGGAATTTTAGTCACATATTTTTTGCATCAGGGCATGTTCATTATGTAGAGAATTTCGAGGTGTGAAAAGACTACAAAATGCGAACATACCAATCATTCGAGGAGAAGATACATATGTCGAAGGACAAGAAGGCTAAAAAAACGACATTATAATAGTCAGGGTTTTTAGTCACGAAATATGCCAAAAACATAGATAGACATGCCAACAAATTGCATCTAGGGAACATGATCAGTTTGTGCTAAGACAAGGGTACAATCTAGACTAGGGAGAAGGATATTTGATCTTATTTCTATAGTGAAAAATTGTCTAGGGCATGGGGAACCTGTGTAAGGTATATCTGTAGAACTCTTGGTATATCTCTTGTGTTTTGTAATTATCTAAGGAAAAGATCGATAAATAGAGTGCATTAGGTTAGGACTTTGCAGTCTTTTTTTGTTCAATTGATTTGGGGGTTAGAGATCAATTTTTTTGAATATTGGCCGACATTCAAGCTATATTTCTATTAGAAGCGCAAACGTTGGCTAGGTATAATACTAATGTATGGAGTCATAAAATTTTAACACTTGTGGAGTACCGTGAATGTGATAAAATCATTCTTGTTAGTGAAGGAAGGCCTATTGTGAACTTTATAGATACTGACAAGTTCATAAGGTGGCTTTGTTATTGTTTAAGTTGTCTATGTTAGATGATTTGATACCCAAGATTTGGAATGCCATAGAGGCAAGTGTGTTTGGACGAATTTGAAGAACAAGTATCTGACTTCAGAGAAAAGTCGGGTTTTTTACCTGAAGAATTTGTTGTTTTTAGCAAAGATGCATGAGAGCGGGTCTCTGTCAGAACACCTTTATTGGATGATAGATCTTTGAGACTAGCTCATGCCATTAACAAAAAGGAGGATGATGATGACTTGGTTGCTCTTGTTCTCAACAATTTGACGCCTTCATGAGTCCTTAAGGGATGCTATTCATTTGATGGTTGAAAGTCAAACCTTAACTTTTGATCAAGTTAGTTCCTACTTGTTGCAGAAGGAGCATAAACATACTTTTTGAACAAGTAGAGAGTGCATTCTTAGTCGAAGGGGAAGTGGAAACGAATTCTTGGTGAATCATCTCCCAGATTTTCAGAGGTGAAAATGCCCTTACTGTCAATAAGGTTGGGCATATCAAAAACGATT
Source organism: Taxus chinensis (assembly GCA_019776745.2). Taxonomy (NCBI): domain Eukaryota; kingdom Viridiplantae; phylum Streptophyta; class Pinopsida; order Cupressales; family Taxaceae; genus Taxus; species Taxus chinensis. The sequence goes on from CM034151.1 coordinate 20,633,984, forward strand.
GTCAGAAGTGGCAATATGATCTTTCTTCCAACACAATAAAAAGCCATGAGGATGAGGAAAATGTGGCAACATTGCAGATAAACGAAATTATGAAGAAGAGTAAGCTCTTTATTCACTCACGACATCATGCACGAACAACTGGTGTTGCCAATTGCTTGGATCATTGACTTCTAGTGCACATCCAAACATTTTTTCATGTCCGAAGGGATTAGTATGTAACATTATACTACGAATACAAAATGTATTTCGATTTCAGTTATATTAGTTGATGGGGAGTCACTTTCAATTAAGGGGATAAGGGATGATAATATCATGATGAATAATGCAAAATTCTTTGCAAGGAATGTTAGGTATATTCTAGTATGCATAGTAATCTTGTTTGTTCGTCAGTTAACAAGAAATCCCAATATTGTTGTATATTTCACTGGGCAGAAGTGTATTGTATTTGATGTGACATAAGACAAGGTGTTTTCCATTAGCACTGGGCAAGGTGTCTAATATAGGTTTGTTGACTTTGATAGCGTGGAGAGAGACTTTGCCATACATGATAAGCTAGAGGATAACATTCCTCAAAGATTTGTTAACCTTGCTTTGGTTAACTTACATGCACTAGTAGTGGAGGGAATATCCATTATAAATAATGTGCGTGTAGACGAAATGCCTTGATAACAGGATGTGCGGGAGATGCATGATGAGATGGCAAGAAAAGGCACTCAAAGAATTGTAGAGGGTGACTCCACTATCCAAGATACTCAAGAGGTTCATGATGAAATGGAAGCCATTCAAACAATGACACTGGTTAGAAGGTTAATAAAACATGGTTCTTTTGCACATCTTGTTGTGAAACGACTTTTCCCAACATGAGGGATTAGATGCGAATGAGATGGTTTTTTTTTCTACTAATTCAGAGTTGGTTATTGCTCCTACTACTACGGAAATGGTCATTTCTCTTACTACTGCGGAGATGGTTATTTCTCCTATTGCGGAGACGTACCCGGGCTAGGTACGAGGGCTTTAGGAGAGGAATCTGTAACATAGATGAGAATTAATAGTCAATATTATGAGATGGACGTAGAAATTATATCCCAATGTATGCATTATGTTGTGATTAAGGTTGTAGGATAGGGTACTCCTATTGCTAGGAAGCACAGATAGAGTACATGTGTTGGATATGGATGCGGGTATGGGGTGACTCAAATATGGCTTGGATACTCGACTTGGCCGCTGTATTCAAGTACGTATTTGCAATATGACCATATTAGATACGGAATGCGGGCCAACTGTAGACATCCGATTTAAAAGATGAAAAAATATATTGAAAAAAAAACCTTCACAAAGCTAAAAATATTATCAAAAAACTGTAGTCGACCTTCTAAAATGTGTTTTGGTAGCAATGAATGAGGATGTGGAGGTGAATGGGTGTTGATTTGCTCTTTCCTTCAAATTTCACTTTGGCTCTGCTCAATGCTGCGGTTTCATTTGATATGTTTCCTTTGGCTGACTGCTTTTTTTCTTTCATTTCATCTATTTTCCTTTGGCTTGGACAACCTACATTTTTTGTAAATATCCACAAAATACTCAACTTCCTGCCTTTCCTGTTGGTGTGGAGTGTGTAAATTGCATGTAATTGTAATCTAATGTATAGATTTGTTTTTAATTTAAAATTGAATATAATATATATATAAAGGAGTGTTAAAAATTGGCCATATCTATATTTGTATCTGTATCCATGCAACTCTGGTTGTGATATTTACAAGCTAAACTTTGTAGAAAATTTTGAAATTGGAGAAAGCACCTTTTTAAGGTATTGAAGATCATAAACCTAGTTTCATTAAGGTGCTAGCTAGCAAAGCTCAATAAACGAGCAAGAGCATGCATATCTCTGGGACATGAGTAGGACCACGTCATCAACAAAAGCTGTAGTGCGAAAGGACACGATGTAAGGTACAACCACCCTCAACATGAATGTGCTGCCTAAAAATTTTCAAGCTTGTATATGTAGATTCGAAATGGAAGGCATCCATGTAAATAGCTCCTAGTTACAATACTATTTAGACTGTGGAACAGCAAGTGTCCAGGTACAATGTTGAAGGTTATTCTAAATTAAATAAATGTCAGACAACAAAATGAGAAAGAAGCATGTTCAAAGATGAAACAAAAATATGCTTAAATTAGAATATGTAAACCAACGTAACAAGTATTTCAAGTCCAAATGTTTATATTCGGTGGCACAACCTTGCCATTTAATAGTGAGGCTATAAGAGAAGCGGAAAGAAGAATAATTTAGGTGGGAGACTAGAGTATGGAGAGATCAACAAAAAAGTTTAAAAGGCATAATATATATTAATTATACTCTAAGTTTTTAGGTTTTAGCAAGCTAATGTTCATACCTTCATTGGATTTAAGTGTGAGGTGAGTGCTGTCATGGATTTCAAGATGTACTTGGAGATTTCAAAATTATTTAAATGTTCTTTGATGCTTCTATTTTATTCACTTGTTATTGTAAATGGCAAAAAGATGTTAGCTGTATTTAGTGTTTGAAATGGTGAATGGTGGGAGCTGGGACTAAGTACACAAAATATCCTTATCAAGAACAGATATAAAAGATTAGGTTTGAGTTAGAAATTTTTTATAGAGCTCGAGTATCTTGATTCCTTACCTATGAGCTGAGTTAACAGATTATGGGTATGGTACAGCTTTGGGTCCAAGGGTTTGCCTTTTTTGGCCTTGGGTTTGGTATAGATAAGGGGCTTATCTATACTCTATAGAGGGTTGGGGGTTGGGTAATCATAATTCACCAGATCTCTATATAGGGTGCAGTGCTCGGCCCCGGTCCTCGAATAACGGAATGGAGAAGGGCTATAAATATGGCAATCATCATCATCCGGTTCTCTCCTCTTCCGATGCAGCAGGAGTCTTGAAGCTGCCCCATATCTATCTATATAGCGAGCCCGACTGCATGCATTCTCTGAATGGCTGCTTGCTGTCCTCCTCCAGCCATATCATATAGAATCTACAATCTCTAGTAGACCCGGGTCTCCAGGGCCCCTATTTTTATATGGGCATACATAAATGTCTCTCCTCTCCTCTCCTCTCCTCTCCTCTCCTCGTGGCCCCCCCATATCTATATAGGCAGCCATATCTATATAGGCTCTCCCCCTTCTATCTAGACTCTATATTGGGGTGGGGGCCCGGGCATGATGCATTCTGATACTCCAACTACATACAAACCAAACACACATATATTAGATTAGCAGAAATGTATGGTGTGGTTAGATGTCATGCCCGCTAAAACAACCCACTTAAGACCTATGAACAACCTAGGTTTAGTTAGAAAATTATGGAATAATTTTTTTTTTTGATTAGGAGTTAACGATCAAAGCCACAAGGACAATTAAATTCAACTGATAATCTTTCCCATTTTATTGATTACAATTTTCACATATAAAACAACAAATGTTATAAGTCCTCACCTAGCTCAAATCTCCTTAGTTATAGTTTTATGATGTTTTAGTTGAGTCGTCTCATCAATCAAATTTTAATGAGGAAAGTTCAAACATATCACATAATTACTTTTATGGGAAGGAGATATAAATCAACACACCACATTTTTTTATTCTAAAGGAGCAAGAGACATTCCTTATAGAAATCACATCATTAATTTTTTGTAAGAGCTAGGAAACAATGAACCAACATGAATCACACCAAAATTTCAAATATTTACTGAATAATTTCAAGCATCATTAAACATTCTTAGTGGGTCTCTGCAAGTCTCGCAAGAAATTTTTAAGGAAGGCTCATTAAAGAGGTATAAGCTTACTTTTACGAATCTATTAAGGTTTAACAAAAACAAATTGTTGTTTAGGGTGGTAATATTTTACTCCCCTAATAACCAAAGCAGGTTTTTCCAATCAATTCTCATGTCCCCACAAGATACCACCAGCCAAGCAACCTAGATGCCAATGCAATTTTACTCCAAGGACACCACATCCACACTATAAAGCATCAAAAGAAAAGGGGGCAACCAAATAATTTACCAAATCATGGACTTTATAACCAAGAGTTATAGTTTTTTTTTAAGAAGAAGTACAATATAAGCACCACCGATATTTACTATTAAGATCTACCAAACTAACATTTCTAAGAGAAAGGTCCCAAAGTTCCAAAGCATCCATAAGTGTTTCCAAGTAACCCAAAGATTAATAGGTCATAGAATGTTATTCATAGTAGAGGAAATTTAGGGTAAGCGTAGACTTATTTATAAGTCAAGAGAGCAAAACAAGTATAATTAAATAAACACACTGCCTGAAAGGGCTTAAATCTATCCATAATTACCAAGATGCATACATTCCACGAGTCAAAAATTTCTTCATGATGCAACCAGGAACCCATGATACAATTTAACATGTCATTGATGAAAATTCACTATCAAAACAAACACTTTTCCAGTAGCATTTACATTTAACCAAAAAGGCAATCCAATCCTAACAAAATCTAAAAGCCCATAATTAAACACTTCTTACTTTGATGAGGGTCAAGCTTTTACCAGAATGTAATAGAATCACCACTACTGCTATCAGACTTGCCATCCAGGTCGGACTACACAACAAAATTTCTTTCTAGCAAGGTCAAGCAACGAAAGGGTTGCTCTAAGATTTTAGACACACTCAAGGTTTCATGCATCCATAACTAAGGCATAACTTCAACGTGCCTCAGAGAGACATTCAAGACAACCAGGGTGTACCCCCATACAACAAAATGTCATAATACAAAAAGAATAGAACCCAACTCAACAATATGCAAGCAAGTGAGAACCACGTAACGTTTAGCCAAGTAGCCAACAACATAAAGAGCTCCGAGTCACCAATCAAAATAAATTCCAAGAAATGTCGGCAATCAAGAAAAGTGGCTAAGTAGCCACATTGAAAAGTTTGAAAATTCTTGCAAAAATTATAAATAAATAAAATATTCTTAGAGCTTCTCAATCGAATCATAAAATAAGATGTTAGTCCTTAATAAAATAATCACAAGATTACGAATGTAAAACACAAAATTTAACACCACATTCACTCTACAACCCTTCATGGCTGCGAATAGGGGTAATTTTCCTCGAGTTTAGTTCCAAGAACACATACATAGGATTAGGTCCTAAACGATACCTAGACTCCAGTGTCCACTCTCCCATACGGGTAACAAAATGGAAGACCTAACAACCAGACCCTCTTCCCTAACCACTGCAAGGAAGGAAGCTCTAAACAAGCTTCAAAATAACTCTTCCTAACCCATAACACAACCACTATTGTCCAACTACAAGAATCACACCATATAACTTATCATTCCAACATCATCAATAAAGAAGGGTCTCAACAAAAGGCTTAACGCATCATATAATTAAATCAAGTTTTAGGACTCGTAAAACAACACATTTTCAAAGGGGAACCAAGTTTCCATTATACTAGAAATTCACCAAAAATCAATTTAATTTGACATCCTTAGTTACCCGGGTTTAGACTAAATGCCACTAAGCAACACAACTCAAACAACTTATTATTTTATTATCATTTTAATTCTGACAGCTCAAATGAACAGAGTAATGTAATATTTCTTCATAATTAAATTTTTTTTTTTTCAATTTTTTTCAAACAAGGTTGTTTTCTAGATTTACAAGTGTGCTAGGTTTACAGTTCATATCTAAAGTTTTTTTTTAGTGTGCCCAATGGCCCAAGCTTTTGAACCATTGCTCTGATACCAAGTGTCATGCCCGCTAAAACAACCCACTTAAGATCTATGAACAACCTAGGTTTAGTTAGAAAATTATGGAATAATTTTTTTATGATTAGGAGTTAACGATCAAAGCCACAAGGACAATTAAATTCAACTGATAACCTTTCCCATTTTATTGATTACAATTTCCACATATAAAACAACAAATGTAATAAGTCCTCACCTAGCTCAAATCTCCTTAGGGATTAATCTATAAGCTAAATATTTCCTGATTAAAATTTTAGGGTTAAGGGACCAAAACAATTGAATACCCAAGGTATTTAATTCCACCAGATCAAGGACAAGAGCAGGGTTTAATTACAGTGAGAAAGTGAATACAAATTTAAAATCAACAGAGTAAGGTCTCACTTACCCACTCCCAGAACTTGATTAGGAGTGTCCACAACCAGGTTACAAGGCAACAACTGCCACTAATAGGTTCCAGAACAATTCAAATCCACTAGAACAAACTTTCTTTTATCAACAATTACCAGAGGTCACAATGTCCAAATTCTAGGGTTAGAAATTTCAGTTAGGTTCAGGGGGTAAAATATCACCATACCTACTCTCTAACAGGCTCAAAGTTTCAACTTGATTTTTCTCACACTTAACGCATTCAAAATTTCCCTAAATCATTCCCATTGGATAGGAAATTTTCTCACCTTTCCAATGATATAAAGAAGTCCTCCTAACTCCTTGTAGAACTCCAGATATGGATTGACGGACTTTAAGGGCCAAATTTTCCCCAAGGGGTAGATGTGCGGGCCTAGGGAAGAAAATTTGCCCAAAGGGGTGGGTTGGCAGAGTCACAAGGAGTGGTGTTTAGAAAAAATTTCCTTTTGCATGGGGAGAAAAGTTATCATTTGCTTCCACGTGCCTCCACTATGTCCGCTAAGGACACGTGGCCGCTCCACCGAGCCATCGCAGGGAAAATGATGAGAGAAGGGCGGGGCGGCGGGAGTTTTTGTGAGCAACTTTACGCAAAGGGGAAAAAAAAATCCAATACAATGCCAACTCCCACGCACCCGTGGGTCCATCAGGGACATGTGGTGCCCAACAAATCGACAACGCGGGGAAGAAGGAAAGAGGGAAGGGCATGTAGTGGCGGGAGATTTTTTGGGGCAACTTCGCCAAAAGGGAAAAAAGGGGTAGTTAATGGCGCGTGCGGGTCTGCGCACCCGCAAAAAGAGTCTCACCAAGTGTGAGGATGGGAGTGCAGGGCCACGGGGATTTTTATTAAAAAATTTTCCAAAGTTTAAAACTTCAAAAAGTGATGAAGTTCTCCCTCCTCTATTGGTCACCCCAAGGTGTCACATGTGGCACCCTCTGGTTGGTTGTGGGCCGGCGGGGTAAAAGTCAATTTTTTTCCTCAAAAAAAAAATTTAGAAGGCCCAAGGGCATAAATGATGTCGCGCTTCCGCCACTACCCCATGAGGATATGTGGTAGCCCTTTGATTGGTTGCAGGACAGACGGAGGAAAAATATCAAAATTTTTCCCAAGCAAATTTTTCAAAAAAATTTCTGAGGATTTTTCGACGGGAAATTTTCGGGCCACAGGCCCACCAAGGAATTTTTTTTCCTAAATTTTCCCGCCAAGGTAAAAAAACTTCAAAGTGCCATAACTTTTGCTAGAAAGCTCATTTTTTGGGAAAACAAAGACTTTCTAGAAAACTCTCAATGTCCTCTTTTCACAAGAAACATAAATTTTATATTTTGATAGAATTTTAAGGGGTCAATTTTTCAAAAAGGATCTGCAGGCTTTTTAAAAGTCAACTAGTAATTTCCAACTTTCAAATTTGATTAAATTGGATCTCCTCCTTCACTCAACATGCCAAACAGACATGGAGGATTGCTCTAGGGAGGGTTTAAAGTGTTTTAGGAAGGTAAATTTCACTTGTCAATTGATTTCCAATTTACTATTTTTCCAACAATTGACAAAAAAAAACTGTTAAAGGGATTAGATTCGAGTTTTGCAATATTTTAACTTGTCTTCTTAAGTGTTCTTTGTCAATTTGAGTTCCATTGATGATCTCATCACACTAAACTATATCATTTTCAAGTTTATTATTGAGTTCAGGTCCGAACTATGCTTTTTTGATCTAAATTTACTTGCTAATTATTAAATATTTACAGCAGAGATTCAAATCTAGGAAGATATCTGTATCTCCAATTTTCATCATTCAAGTGTGGCATTTCATTTCTAAAATAATCCAATACATTCAGTTTTTTATAAACAAATAATTTCTGAATCATAAATTGTAAATACTAAATTTCATTTTTTTACACATTCCCAAAGATACAAAATGCAACATCATTTCCACGTACATATCTTCTTATTTTAACAGAGATCTAGCTATTGCTTTTGCCATACAATAAAACATTGAATTTAATTCAACAATGCATATGAGTGAAGATCTTTCAATTCTTTATTAATTTCAACAGAAATACATCTTTCAAACTTTGACTGTAACAAACATAATTTTATTTCTTTCTTTTCAATGTACAGAGCAGAATGCAAATGTCTTTCACACTTTTGAATATACACTTTCAATCCAATTACAGAACAAAATATAATGCAACATAATTATCCTTCAGCTATTCAAATGTACAATCTTTCTTCATAATCAGAAATAATTAGTTTGACTGTAACAAACATCTATTTCTTCATGCAAATGTCTTTCACACTTTTGAATATACACTTTCAATCCAATTACAGAACAAAATATAATTATCCTTCACATTCAAATGTACAACTTCATAATCAAATTATATACATCTTTTCTTCATAATACAAGGTTACAATTTCATCCACTTCCAGTGGAAAAGGATCACAAATGAATTTGTTTCACAAGGAGTTGGCATAACTGCATTTTCCTTTGCTCCAGAACAGCAACATGCAAGCTTCTATTTCCTTCCAATTTCATCACAACAAAAGAGGGGGAAAGACAACGCTCTCCACCCAACCAAGACATCCAATGAAAGGAGAAACCTTCATCATTGGCCCCCGAGCCTCAACCAAAATACAATAAGAAATGCAATTCAACCCATGACAACAACTGGCTTCCACAACACACAACATTCTTTCAACATACACATCACAAATTAAAACACAATTCAACACAAAACAACAATTCACAATTGCATTTGAAGACATTTCAAAACAGAACTCAGGCTTGATCATGCAAGCTAAAGGAGCAAGGCCTATGGGGGAAGCTACTTATGCATCCCAATTGGGGATTGGGCATCCACCAGAACAACCCGCCATAATAATTCATCCCACACACATCTTTATGGCCCCCACAAATCCCTCCTTATGCCCCCCCACAAATTTCCTAATGCCCCCCAAAGTAAGAAATGCAAGCTATTTCTTTTCCATGGTGGATCCCAAACCCAAACTCCCTCTACAAAATTATAATGCCAATGGCATTCCTTATGCCCCCCCACATGAATTCCCCATAGCCTTCTCCTACACCATCCCTATGGCAGTCTACCCAACCAACCAATAAATAAAACAAAACATGCACCATTTACACAACACAACAAGAAAAATAACAACATAAAAGATGGATAAGAATGCTACTTCTCCATGGTAGCTTTTGCTTCCAAACAGCAAGCTTTCAAAGTAAAAAAAAAACAGTTCCAAACAACAATCTTCCAAGTATGCAAAGCTTTCTCCAAGCTCCTTCCAAAAGCAAGAGCTCTAACACAAGAAAAATGCGCCCCAAGGAAGTTGCAAAATGATTCAACAACCCAAAACTAGCAAGGATTTTGAATTATATAGAAGAGGGAAGAGAAGAGGATGATGTGGATCCATGTAAGATGCCACATCACACATCCTCAACTCCAACACAAAAAACAAAATCCATTCTCCCAAGCACAATAGAGAGGTGGGTGAAAATATGACAAATTGCTTGCACACTCCAAAAAGCCCACACCTCAAGGAATATAAAATTAAATAAAATGTAAGATTGCAATCAAAATTTGCAATATGATTAATAAAATGCATTATAAAAGTTTAAAATCACCCCTCCAACCATAAGTATGCTTGGTAAATTAAATTGAGAGGTATGAGACAAGTTTTACTTGTCCCACAAGTCTCCAAAAACAGTCCCCAAGGACAAATCCGAATTTCCAAGGAGGTGGAGTGTTTCTTACTCCAAAATCTAACTTATACAACTCTTACACACACTTACACATTACTTACACATTAAATACAAAGAGCCAAACACTTCCATAATTACTTTCCCATGTCCCAATTTAACTTATTTAAATCTTAACCATACGATTTCTCACATTAATCTACCACAACATAATTAAATAAAGAAATGAACACATCACTAATAAAATACATACAACAATAAATAAAATTTAACCACATTAATAAAATACACAAATCCATGGTCACATATAAAAGAAATCCCTCCATGGGAATCTCTAACAAAATACAACACACACACTCAAGACATGTTGCCATGGCGACCTTGTCGAATTCACCTAGAATTCCGTTGTGGTTGGTCTTCAATCCCTCGATGCTTGTGATATTTTAACTTACAAAACACAAATACCTCTTTCGATCTCGTGGCCATATTAGAACATCCAAAATGAATATATACTATAATCACAAAATCATCTATACATATGAATCACAACAATCATCAAGGCAATCAACAAAATCATTTACAATTTATATCAACTATATCATCATCAAATGATTTTCATTTTTTAGGTTTACTCAAAATATCAAATATCACATGTCTGAACAACATCTACAATATAACCATGTTCGACAGCATGTCAACATCTATATAAAATGTCTCCAACAATCATCATGCATCATATATGAATCAGATTCAACAATAATCCAAGATCTGACATCTAATACCACACTAAATCCAAACTATAAGAATGTCCATCATATAGTCTACAATATCATGATCAGAATAAAAGTGTCGAAGGGAAGTGGACACTACATTGGACCATTCGACTCGAGATACGTACGCTTCGCTCTTTGTCACGTCCATATAGATAGGGGTCCGTCCCTCAACCTCCATAGATTTAGAGAGGAATGTTATATGCATAAAATAATTTGAAAAAATAACAAATACTATTGCTAGTTGAGAATTTAAAATGTCAAATGAGTCATGATACACTTATTACATGGGTTTATGTTATTTTTTCAAAATAGGAAAAAGTTAGTAAGAAAAGTGTGTGAACAATCATCATATTGGTCTTCATCGGGAACATCCAAATCAACAAATGATTCATTAGAATTAGAAGAAATACAAATAGCGGTATTTTAGTTGTTTAATTTATGTTTTTTTTAAAGAATCTTAGTCATTTTCTATTTTTTTCATTATGGCTGCAGTTTGACTGTTGGGATCTGTCTGGGTACAAACGAGGTATTTCCCGGTACAGCAGTGTTGTATCTGATACATACTATTTACAAGCTATTTATTGGCAAGTGGCTAATCTTTGACCATTGAGTTTTATTTTCCCAAGATTTGAACCCATCTCCTACTATGATAAAAATTGCTTGCTATTAATAAATTAATGTAAAAATTCTATTTGTAAAAAATCCTTCATAGGGCAAATGCATGTGTTTTTGTCTATTTTGCTTTCTACCATTACAAAACATTTGCCCGATCAATAATTTACTTTACAAACTAAAAAAATGCCAACTATACTTGAAACTAATGTAAAAAATCTTTCATAGAGAAAATGCATATGTTTTTGTCTATTTTACTTTCTACTATTAGAAGACATTTGCCCGATCAATAATTTACTTTAAAACTGAAAAGTGCCAATTATACTTCAAATTAATGTGAAAATTCTATTTGTAAAAATACCTTCACGGTCAACTATTGATGATTTGATTTGTACTTTCAAATAACCATAGTTACCTGGGATGGAGGGACGGGGTTTTCGGGACGGCAAAAAATTTCTAAATTTTGGGGATGACGGAGAGACGGCTGATTAATATATATATATATATTTAAAATAAAAAGATATAGTGACTAAATTATATAAATAAGCTGAAATAAAACCATTTGAGATTTAAATAAGGTGAAACTTGAACTCATAAACATCAAATACATTCCTTAATACTATAATTATATAATATCAATATGTTAATGTCATAAATTGAAAATTCATAATACATATTTGAATTTTGAATTTGAGACAAGTTGAAATTTGAAATTTGAAATATATTATAAAATAGAAAAGCAAAACCATTCTAAATTACGATTGATCAAGTGACAATGCTACGCCCTTAATCATATATCTTATATTGGATGTATATAGCCGACTTGTGGCTATCATAACTTCTTATCATTATGTATCTCTTTCATATATGTTATATTTTCATTAGTGGGTCGGCCTTGGTGTTGGCCATAGCATAGGAATAGTATATATAGAGGTTAGTAGGTAGTAGTTTATCATCATTGGAGCATTTGAGTATTATTGTATGGTTTGGAGGTTGCCCCCTCGAAGTGGCGAAGCTATTCTAATTGCATATTGAGATCATTATTCTGGAATATTGTGTTATTTGGTGTTATATTTCTGCTCATGATTTGAATTATACAAGTAATTTCATTACAAGTGGTATCAGAGCTTGAACTCGGCCAACACTGTGTCAAACCCTAATTTTGAAGGTTCATCCATATCTCAACATCGGTAGTGAATTTTTCTGCAAATTTTTCTGTGGTGTGGCGAAATCAGTCAAGTAAGCTTCCCTCAAAATTTTAATAATTTTTGACTTGTTTTGCAAAAGTTATAGCGGTTTTATGTTTTTTCATAATTCAGCTACATAGGGTGCAATTTGTGGAATTTTTCAAAGTTATTTACATTTCTAGAAAGAAGATTAAAAATTAGTTTGAGTTCGTTCTTTGAGTTTTATAAAATTTGGCTGAATTCCTATTGAAATCCGAAACCCTAAATTTCGACCTTGATCCTTAAATCTTACCATTTTGGGGCATCATGGCTGGGCCTTCGACAAGAGGCAAAAAGAATCCCATCACTCTGGGTAAAATCCCTGATAAGGATGAGATAATAGTTGAGGAGTTAGAGTCAGAAGGGGTATCTACAGAGTCCTCAGGGTTAGGGTTTACTTCAACTGACCATAAGGTCAGCTATCTTGAGTTAGAGTTGCGAAACCTTGAAGGTAGAGTGGCCAGCAAAGAAGATGTAGAAAAGATTGGACAATGATTGGAGGATTTCATTCAACAATTTAGCTACAATATCATGGGTCATCATATCATTCCTAATGAGCCACAACTCAATCATACTCATATTAACCATGGTGGATCTTTAGGTCAAAGTAATAAACAAACTAGCCAGGGTGGATCTGCAAACATGACCAATCCAAATACAAACACTCTACAAGCCCGTAACATGCTTCCAAAAGTGGAAATGCGTAAGTTTGATGGAAAGGATCCACTCAATTGGATTAACCAGATGGAGAATTTCTTTGATCTTCATCAGATTCCATTGGGACAAAAGGTTACCATGGCATCGTTGTATCTTGAACCTGACCAATTCATTTGGTATCGATGGTTATGTGCTCAAAGGAAAAAGAGTGGCCTCAATGTTACATGGACAATATTCACCGAAGAGTTGCAATTGCACTATAGTTCTAGTGTGTCAGAGAATTATTTCAGCCAATTAGCAAAGCTCAGACAAACAGGAACAGTCAAAGATTACATCCATCAATTCCAAAACCTTTCCTTACGGGTGGAAAATATTCCTGAAGATAATTTGAATGACTTATTTCTTGGGGGTCTTAAAGAACAAATTGAGACTGAGGTGCGTATGTTTAATCCTCATAAGGTTTCAGACTCTATGATCATGGCACGTAGGGCAGAGGAAAAATTTCTTTCAAGTCGGAAACAAACTGTCAGTACTATCAGAGATCGTAGCACCCTTCCACCATCATTCCCTCGGCCAGTGAGACTGACACCTCAACAAATTGAAGAAAAGAGAGCCAAAGGGTTATGTTTTAATTGTGACAACAAATTTGGACCAGGACATAAGTGTGTGGAAAAGAAGTTGTTCTACATTGAGGGACCTACTGAAGAAGAAGAAAATGAAGAAGATGAAGAGGTAGAGCCAGAGGAGGAATTAGGAGATCCCCAACCAACAATATCATGCCATGCAATTTCTGGTATTAGCACTCCCCAAACTCTCAAAGTAGTTGGATTCTTAAAAAAACAGAGGGTAACAGTGTTGATTGATTCGGGAAGTACTCACAATTTCATCAATCATAAGTTAGCGGTATGCTTGAACTGCTTTGTTTATCCAGCTCCAGAATGTCAAGTCATGATCGCTGATGGGAAAACTGTTAGTTGTTCAGGAAAATGCCATAACATTAATCTCGCCATGGGAGATTACTTGCTAACTAGCAATATGTATGCCATTGCCATGGGAGGAGCAGACATTGTGTTAGGAGTTCAGTGGCTTACCACCTTGGGAACCATTGAAATGAATTTCCAAGAGTTGTTCATGCAATTTTAGTCAGAAGGGAGGAATTTTAAACTAAAAGGACTAAGAGCAAAGTCCCCACAGATGGTAAGTTCTCATCAGATGCAAAAATTGCTTAGAAAGGGTGCAGAAGGGTTTGTAGCACAACTATTTTCATTGGAAGCACATCATTCCAATACATTTATACCCGCAGATATGCAAGTAGTTATAGATGAGCACTCAGGGGTTTTTGGAGAAATGCCCAAGGGTTTACCTCCGAAAAGAGACCATGACCATGCCATCCAGCTAGTACCAGGGAGTCAACCACCCAACATCAGACCTTATAGGTACCCCTATATGCAAAAGAGTGAGATTGAGAAGATAGTTCAAGAGATGTTAGAAGCAAGACTTATTCGTCATAGTCAAAGTGCTTACTCTTCTCCTGTAGTGATGGTACGAAAAAAAGATGACAATTGGCGCATGTGTCCAGATTACAGGGAACTCAATAAGTACACAGTTAAAGATAAGTTTCCTATTCCTGTAATTGATGATTTGCTAGATGAGTTACATGGTGTTGTTTACTTTACAAAACTCGATCTTCATTCTGGATATCATCAGATTAGAATCAAGGATGAAGATATTCATAAAACAGCCTTCAGGACACATGAAGGACACTATGAGTTCTTGGTAATGCCTTTTGGACTAACAAATGCACCCTCTACATTTCAAAGCTTGATGAATTCCATCTTTAAGCCATTTCTTCGAAAGTTTGTTTTAGTGTTCTTTGATGATATATTAATCTATAGTAAAACATGGGAGGAACACCTGCATCATGTAAATAAGGTGTTGGAAACTCTTGAACAACATCAACTTTATGCAAAGCCTTCTAAGTGTTCTTTTGATGTCAAGGAGGTTGAATATCTGGGTCATATTGTCTCTTATGAAGGTGTTAAAGTGGATCCTAACAAGATAAAAGCCATGCTTGAATGGAAGGTTCCCAAAACCCTAAAAATCTTCGAGGATTTTTGGGGCTTACAGGTTATTATCGTAGATTTGTAAGGAATTATGGCAGCATCGCAGCACCACTCACAACTTTATTGAAGAAGGACTCTTTCCATTGGAATGAGAAAGCTACTATGGCCTTTGAGAAGTTGAAGGAGGCCATGTGCACCACTCCAGTTCTAGCCACCCCAGATTTTTCAAAAACATTCATTGTTGAATGTGATGCTTCAGGGTATGGTATGGGGGCAGTACTCATGCAAGAAGGGTGACCCATTGCCTTCGAGAGCCGCCAATTCAAAGGTAAGAATATCTCGAAACCAGTTTATGAGAAAGAAATGTTAGCAATACTTCATGCAGTGAAACAATGGAGACCATATCTAATGGGACGACATTTCAAAGTAAAGACAGATCATGATAGTTTGAAATACTTCTTAGAGCAATGTTTATCATCAGAAGAACAACAGAAATGGGTCTCAAAAATGTTGGGGTATGATTTTGAGATAATATACAAGAAAGAGAAAGAGAATGTAGTTGCTGATGCTTTATCTCGGAAGGATGAATCTGCCCAGGCATTGTTGTGTGCCATATCTGTATTACAGGAGGATTGGATAGAGGATGCAAGGTCTGAATGGAAAAATGACCCAGGTACACAAAATCTCATTCAGAATCTCCAACAAGATCCAAACATGTCAGAAATTTTTTTATGGAAAGGAGATGTTTTATGGTATAAAGATAGATTATATCTATGTAAGAATTCAATCCTTAAAAATAGGGTTCTATCTGAGCTCCATGCTTCTCCAGTAGGGGGTCATTCTGGCTTCTTAAAGACTTATCATCGAATCAAGCATGATTTTTTCTGGGAAGGGCTAAAAGGAGATGTCCAAAAGTTTGTGGCAGAATGCATGGTTTGTCAGCAAAATAAGGGTGAAACAATTAAGTCCCCAGGTCTTTTACAACCTCTATCTATTCCTAGCCAGAGGTGGGAAGAGGTGTCTATGGACTTCATCACAGGATTGCCTAAATCAGAAGGTAAAAATGTAATCATGGTGGTGGTGGATAGACTCACCAAATATGCCCATTTTTGTGCTTTATCACATCCATTTGTTGCGAGTACAGTAGCAACGGCCTTCAGGGATACAATTCAGAAGCTACATGGGACACCAAAGATTATAGTAAGTGATCGAGACCCTATCTTTACTAGTAATTTTTGGACTGACTTGTTCTCATGTTTGGGCACACAACTAGCTCGTAGTTCCTCTTATCATCCCCAGTCTGATGGGCAAACAGAGGTGGTAAACAAGTGCTTGGAGGGATATCTTCGTTGTTTTACATCAGATAAGCAAGCGAGATGGGTCCAATGGTTACCGTTGGCAGAATGGTGGTATAACACCTCCTTTCATACTTCATCTAAAATGTCTCCTTTCTTGGCATTATATGGGTACCATCCACCATCTATCACTTCATCTTTGAGAGTCCAGCCAAAGGTTCGAGCAGTTGAAGAACATATTCAACACCAACAAGAGGTGCTTTCTAGTCTCAGGGAGAATTTGGCCATGTCACAAAACCGCATGAAGCAGCAGGCAGACCAACATCGCAGTGAAAGACATTTTGAAGTCAGTGATTGGGTTTTTGTGCGTTTACAACCATATAAGCAAATGTCCTTAAAACAACACAAAAAGGATAACAAGATTTCACCTAAGTATTATGGTCCTTATCAAGTGTTACAGAAGATTGGCAATGTAGCATACAAACTGGAACTTCCTCCGGCTACTCGAATTCATCCAGTCTTCCATGTATCTTGCCTAAAGAAGGTAATTGGACAGACAATATCAACCCAGACAGTGTTACCCGAGCTTGATGAAGAGGGCAGAATCATCCTGGAACCAGAATGCATCCTTCAGACATGCACTAAGCGGTTGAGGACAAGGGTCATCACTGAGTATTTGATCAAGTGGAAAAATCTAGACAATGAAGACGCAACTTGGGAGGATGCAAATTTCCTGCAGCAGCATCCAGATCTTCTCAACATTGGGGACAATGTTGCTTCGAAGGGGAGGGGCATGCTATGCCCTTAATCATATATCTTATATTGGATGTATATAGCCGACTTGTGGCTATCATAACTTCTTATCATTATGTATCTCTTTCATATATGTTATATTTTCATTAGTGGGTCGGCCTTGGTGTTGGCCATAACATAGGAATAGTATATATAGAGGTTAGTAGGTAGTAGTTTATCATCATTGGAGCATTTGAGTATTATTGTATGGTTTGGAGGTTGCCCCCTCGAAGTGGTGAAGCTATTCTAATTGCATATTGAGATCATTATTCTGGAATATTGTGTTATTTGGTGTTATATTTCTGCTCATGATTTGATAAGAACCTTGCATATAATAAATCAATAAATTACATAATATAATAAAACACGAGATATGGGGGGCCAAGATGTCCTAATATCAATATATACAGAATAATACCCTTAAGGTAGGGTAACACCATACAATGCTCCTTATGGAAGGAGTAACTCCACAATCTCCCAAGATGGGAATCCACTTCGAGGGGGACACCTCCAATATACCTCTACCAAGTAGAAGACTCAACTCATACATCCATCCCCTCATAATGATACTCACATCCTTTAAATATGATGAGGTTAACACCTAACTCCCAATGTATGGCCGACCCATTACCCAATAAATTAATTCCTAATGTGAGCCCATATTGACTCATAAGTTGAGATGTGTGCCAATGTCGGCATCTCAATCAATCATATACATTATATTACCATATCCCATGTGAAATACATATAACTAAGGGGATGTGTGCCACATGTCGGCATCTCCATCAACCCATATATATTATATTATCATATTCTAAGGTACATAACATTGCCTCCCTCTTTGACATGTTTCGTCCCCAAAACATAAGAAGAAGCCATCAATGAGTGTGTTTCAAATTATTGACAACACTTGTCGCCATGCTCGATCATCCAACCACCCATATGAAATCCTAGTGGGTGATGCTATCTCCAAACTTGATTCAACATATTCCATTGTACCTCATCTTGGTTCCATTTACTGGTCCATATGTGTTCCTAATTGGCATCCATGCATATCCATAATTATTATTCCTGTGATTCCATGTCATATAATTTTTGTTCCATTGATTCCATGTATAGCCAAAAGTGATTCCTCCAATGATTCCATGTATATCAATATGGATTTCATATCCTCATGTGCCCTAACATATCTCCATGATTTTTTCCTCTTATGATGGTGTGGGTGTCGATATGTTGCACCTTATGTATCACTCAACCTTATCAATCTTTTCCTCTTGAACATTTTTCTCTTCCAACTTGTTTGTTATTTCTTTTTTCTCTTGAGTAGCATGAAATCATTTTTGAATTTTTCATCATTTTCTTCATGTTCTTCTTCTGATTCATCCTTATTCCCTTCTTCACCATCTTCAAATTCATATCATGATCCAATTTTACATTACTTGCTTTGGTTTCCACTAAGTGTAATATCATGCAATGTAATTTTCTTTCAATCTTGTACCACAATTTCATGAATTTCTTTTGCACATTAAGATTAATTGATCCCATGAGCGATCTCTAACCAAGGATATCCAAGAACAATATCCATACCATCCATATCTAAAGCATAAAAATCTGAATGTAAAACATATTTATCCATAGAGATTTTCTTTAAATCTTCAAAAACTTGAATATGCTTACCATCCACTTGAGCTTCCTTAATATGTTTTGCTTGAACATGTAGATTTTGAGCTACATCCATATTGATGAAGTTATATTTGCTGCTAGGGTTTATGGAAACAATTACCTTTTTCCTTTGAATACACCCTTCAAATTGAAATATTGAAGCTTCCTTCCTTGGAGATGCATTATTCTATCATGTTGTAACAACTTCATCATCAACATTTGAAGATCTTCTTCTTCTTCTTCTGCTGCTAAATCATCTTTAGCTGCAAAGATTCTAACTTCTTCTTCCCATCTGTCCATTGAAAACATGGTCCAAGTTCATATCCTTCAAAGACCAATTAGACTTCTCCTTTTCTAACTCAAAAACCAAATGATGTGCAGGGCCACTAATCCACAATTTGAATAACAAAAGATCTGATGGTTGAGAGAATTTAACCCTAAATTTGTTCCACCATTCTCTAGTGCATCAATCTTGCCATCTCCAAAAAAAAATACCATCCCCATGATCCACAAAACTAGGGTTTTCATAGGACATACACCCTTTTGATCAAGACCTTGTTCATGTAACCCTTTCGGATAAATTTCAGCCAAAAATCAGAAATCACAGAACACGAACCCCAATTTAATTTTTGAGAGGTTTCCAAAAATGTAAACAAATCAGGAAAATTCCTCCAAATTGTGGCCTGTGGAGCAAAATAGTGAAAAACATAAAAATGAAATAACTCTGACAAAATAGATACCGAAAATTCTGAAATTTCAGTGGTATCACCTTCTGAATATATTACCATCAACCCAAAAAAAATTGTTTCACTAGTTCTTCATTATTCAAAAGATATAGATGAAACCAAGAATTAGGGTTTCAACCCTAAAACGGACATCAACTTTTCACAAAACAGCTAAAACTCCATGAAATTTGGAGGGAAGATCACTTGAACTATGTATCCATTCCCCACAAAAATATCTGAAAAATTCAAAGTCAATCTCAAGATATAGACGAACCACCAACATTAGGGTTTCATCCCACAAATTGCCCAGATCATTGCTCTGATACCACTAGATAAGAACCTTGCATATAATAAATCAATAAATTACATAATATAATCAAAACACAAGAAATATGGGGGGCCAAGATGCCCTAATATCAATATATGCAGAATAATACTCTTAAGATAGGGCAACACCATACAATGCTCCTTAAGGAAGGAGTAACTCCACAATCTCCCAAGATGGGAATCCACTTCGAGGGGGACACCTCCAATTACGATTGATCAAGTGACAATAGCTGATATTCATATCATTAATCTCATAACCAAATACACCAACAATTGTCTATTGTCAATATTACTCTTAACAAAAGAGGACATCTACAAGTATCAACCTAAAAATCAGAATCAGCACTGAAGCAATATCCATGAACTCCGTTGTACTAGCATCCTATCCTCAAAGGTAAGCCCAATCAATCTGCGCTGCACAATATTGTCCTCTTCAACTTGCCTCGGCTCCTCGGGATCTACATCCCACCGTAATGCTGGAGTCTGTTTATACTTAGGTGTCTTGCGATCTATAAGACGCAAAATTGACTGTGCACAGCTACAAGCTTCTCCGCTCTCGCAAGGTAAGCCTATTCCTTAACTTGAGTGTATCCAACCATATGTAGACCAGTTCCTCTCAGAGGCAGAGGAGCTAGAAACCTGGGAAAGGAGGCGAATGGCAAGTGGTCACCATAGTCCTGGAATGCCCATGGACAGTCGCCACCAACATGGCTTCTCTTGTACTATTGTTACCCTGTCTGCCTTTGTTGATTGTTGTACACCATTGCAAGTTCAGTGAAGTTGAGTCATCAAATCTGATCTGTGAAGCCTCCTGTGGACTATACATTTTTTTAAAGGCCTTCATAAGGCCCTTCTTACCTCATCATCATCCAATGAGGATAATTCTGCCTGGCCTCTCCAAATACATTTGGGATTCAGTGCATACGTAAACATATGAAGAGGAGTGTTCAACTTCGTTCCATCTCTCGCTGAATCAATGAAGTTGAATGTTCATTATAGAACTTCAAAGTGGGGTCCCTTACCCGAATAGTTGCCTTCATTTGCCCAAGCATGTTGTCAATGCACTCGTAGATCTCACCAAGATTGGGGCTGTTAGAATCCCCATATTTGATGACACTAAAAATTGGAGCTATGATTGATAAGATCTAACACATAGTTACCTGGGACTGCGGGATAACAATGGGTTTCCGGAGACAACAAAAAATTTCTAAATTTTGGGGACGGCTAAGAAAAAGTAAAATGATAAAAATATAAAATATTTAAAATAAAATGGATCCCCTATGACTAAATTGGAAGAAACTTAAATAAGCTGAAATTAAACCATTTGAGATTTAAATAAGGTGAAACTTGAACTCATAAACATCATGGTTACATTCCTTAAATATGCTGATAATATCAATATGTTAATGTCATAAATTGAAAATTCATAATAATATTTGAATTTGAATTTGAGACAAGTTGATTTGAAATTTCAAATATATTATAAAATAGAAAGTAAAACCATTCTAAATTACGATTGATCAAGTGACAATAGGACTGATATTCATATCATTAATCTCAGAAGCCAAATACACCAACAATTGTCTATTGTCAATATTACAAAAAGAAGAGGACAACTATGAAGTATCAACCTAAAAATCAGAATCAACATCTGAAAATATCCATGAACTCCTAAGCTGGAACTATCATCAGATCGTCCTCAAAGGTAGAGCCCAATCAATCCCGCTGCACAATATTGTCCTCTTCAACCTACCTCGGCTCCTCGGGATCTACATCCCACCATAATGTTGAGAGTCTGCTTGTACTTAGGTGTCTTGCAATCTATAAGTTTAAAGCACTGTATACAGCTACAAGCTTCTCCGCTCTCGCAGAGGTAAAGATATTCCTCTTAAGGTAGTTGGTATCCAACCATATGTACAACCGAGTTCTCTTAGAGGTAGAGGCACTAGAAACCTGGGAAAGGAGGCGAATTGACAAGTGGTCGCAGGTCCTGGAGCCCATACAGGTCGCCACCAACTCACTGGCTTCTCCTGTGCCATTGTTACCCTGTCATGCCTTTGCTGATGTTTTGTACCCATCAAGTTCAGTGAAGTCAAGCCACTCAAATCTGATCTGTGAAGCCTCCTTGACTGGAGTGTACATTTCACTAAGGCCTTCATAAGGCCCTTCTTCACCTCATCATCATCCAATGGGATAACTTTACATGTGGCCTCTCCACATACCATTTGGGATTCAGTGCATACGTAGCCATATGAAGAGGAGTGTTCAACTTCTCCCATCTGTGCTGAATAATGGGCTGTATATGTTCATTATAGAACTCCAAAGTGGGGTCCGTCACCCGAATAACTGCCTTCATTTGCCCAAGCATGTTGTTAATGCACTCGTAGATCTCACCAAGATTTGGGGTTCATTAGAATCCCCATATTTGATGACACTAAAAACTGGAGCTATGATTGATATGATGTATTTCATATCAACTCAAAATGTTTCCCGCAACACCACTTCCTTCACTCTTTTCCCTTGATCTGTCTTGGACTCACGCCACATAGTCCAATCCTATGTCATAATCATAATTTGCAGGGGCTCCTGCAACTCAGACATCCTCTCCAACAAAATAAAATAGGATGCAAAGCGAGTGTCAACTGGTTTCAAAAATTCCTTCTTCGAAATTTTTTGAGAAAGTGCCAATGATGTGTGGTGATTACATATGAACTTCTACACATCTCTGGCCTCAGTCACTATTTGGTTAACCCATTGAATCTTCCCTATGTCTTTTAGTGCATTGTTCATGGCATGCACACAACATGGAGTCCAATAAATATGCCTATATTCCCGCTCCACTAGCTTGCCTGTTGCTCTGCACACATAAACTGCATCTGTGACAACCTGTACAACGTTTGAAGGTCCAACCTCCTCAATGGCATCCTTCAAAATCTGATACAAAAAACTCATCATCTTTCCGCTTCCCAGAACAATCAATTGCTCTCAAGAAGTACGGTCCATCTTTGCAAGAGACAATGATATTGATGAGAGGACGGTGTCTAATATCCGTCCACCCATCCATGATAATGCTACATCCATGTGACACCCATATCACCTTCATCTCCTCCATCAATAGATTAACCTTGGAATAGTTTCTATCCAAGATTGTTGTCCCGAGTTTTGTGTCTCCAAGAGGCACATAACTTGTACCTGCTTTTGCAACCTTAGCCATAGCCTCCTTGTAATAAGGAGAGCGAGTGACATTAAATGGAATCCCAACAGCATAGAAAAATTTCCCAATAGCATCATTTGCCTCTTCCCTTGCCTTTGAATCAATGTTAACAAATGAATTTGGGGCTGCCCCCACGGCCTTTCTCTTCCCTTTGCTTTCCACTTCTGACACTCCAAAACTAGAACCAACCAGAGTATTACCATGTTTGCCAGTCCTATGAGCGGTCAATGGAGTATTAGCCGTAGAACACGAACTTGCTGGCACTTTGTTTGTGGTATTTCCATTGAATAATTCTCACCATCTTTAGCTCTCAGCTCTAGTGAAAGACCCTTACAAGTGCCAATCCCCCTTCCTGTAAGATGCAACAAGTGTGCATTGGTTGCTAGTGATATGTGCCATGCCAAGTCAGTGAACATATGTTGCACTTACATAATTTGCTCCCCTCTCCAAACTTGGGGTTATCAAGATATTTAAGCAAATTGTTGCAATGGCTTCTATATTATCAAATGGTCCAATGGCAAATTTGGACAATATTTGAGAGGGGCAATTGGTAGCACTACCAGTTAAACTACCAGTTGCCGTTGGCACTACATTTTGTGTCACTTATCCACTCTCCTCCAATTGTGCCCATGACCAACAGTTTGGCCACCTATCTCAAGTTCAACCCTCTCCTCCTGATTCATAACTCAAGACTCAGAATAAGAACTCATGGTGAGAGATTGTTCAAACACTGAAAAAATGAGTTAAAAAAATGGCCATAACCATATGCATTGATAAATGATAAAAAAAACGATTATGCAATGATTATAATTTTAATTTAAAACAAAAAATAGCCATTAGGTGTATGTATTATGCAATGAATTATAAAAAAAATGTGGAGTAACTATATAGTATATGCAATGATTAAGAAATTTAAAACATCATAAATATGCAAATGACATTAAAAAAAACTAATGCCATTAAGTTATAACCAATGCAAAATGCAATCACAAATTTTAGAAATCATCCAATAGACTATTATGCCCATAACTATAAAAAAAAAGTAAATGCAAATATAATATAAAATTATAAATATATATAAATATCTAGTAAACATCAAACATAGCCTAGGAGTATTAAGTTTTTCATATTTGTATCTAAATATCATGTGTATCAAAGACACGTATTCACAAAAATGTAAATTGCGTGTTGAATGTATCATCGCAAATTTTAAAAAACCTAATCCAAACCTATTCAAAAATGCAACATATAATGTACAAAATTTTACAACCAACAGTACACCATAGAATGATGTTTCAGTTAGAAGAATAAACCATTAACTTGCACTTCCTTACAACCAAACCCTATGTAATATGCATTTTCTTAAAATCCTACTAACTACATGCCATAATTACATTGTGAATGTAGATGCAAAAACTACAAAAACAGCCCCGCACCTGCAAATGCAAATAGAAGCTAAATCACTAAAAACTATGAAACTATTAACAAGTATTGTAAGCAGGATCTAAAATTACAAAATTATAAATACCTCTTACTTGCTTTCTTGCTCTTCTTCTTGCTCTTTGCTCTCACTTTGCTCAAGTGCGAATGCTTGAATGTGAATATGGAATGAGGCCATAAAGTAAATTATATAAATTAAAATCTCACTTTTAGGGTTAGGGTTATGTTATTATTACTTTCCATAAAAAAATTAATTTTTTTTAAAGAAAAGCTTTTAAAAAACGTGTTGTGATGTTGTGGATGTCTGGACGTTCCCGGGAAGTACCTTGACTATCTCGGGGACGTCCAGACATCCCTGCATCCCCAACACGTTTTAGACGTCCCCTAACTTTTTCGGATGTCCTGGGGATGCCCCCCTTCTTTTTTCTACTATTTAGAAACGTTAAGGGGATGTTCCCTCCGTCTCGGCATCCCCAGGATGTCCGGGACGTCCCAAACACCTGGTTTCCTGGGGGAACGTGTTCCCACGTAACATTGGAAAATAGGCACCTGGCTCATGTTTGTCCTTCAAAAGAAGCAACATACCAGCCAAATGGTTAACGAGATCCAATGCGATAAGAAGAACCTTAGGATTAAAATCAACATCAGGAAAACAAAAACATACATTCCCGTCAGCAACGTAAAGCTCATTACCATTAGAAAGCATAGAGAAATAGAAATTGAACAAATTTTAATGAGCATATACTAGAAAAGGTCAAAACTCTCAATTTAGGTCTCTATTAGTCATCTAGGAAGCAAGCTTATGTCTCTTTTTTAAGGTAAGAAGCGTGCTAAGGCCATAAACATGATTCGAAAGGCAAAGATCCCCATTCGCAATAAAGAGGGCAATAAGCACACAATGGTGTAAGAGCCACACAAGTGCCTTACACTTCAAGCCCCCAAATAGGCGAGGTCAAATGCCTAAGAAGTGACACAACAGGGTAAGAGCGGTTCAAGCTACCAAGTTACCCGAAAGAGCAAACACGACAACCCACCACTAACAGGCCTACAAGAGTGTAGGTGGATGCATTCATGGATTCAAGGCGACCACATCCTTCCTTGCATCCTTACATGTTTGGTCAAAAAAGGTTACAACACATTGTGCTTTGCAAGCTTAATGAGTGTGTCCTTAAACATTACTTTTTTTTAACAACATAATATCAAGGGGTCTTTTAGAAAAAGATCTAGCAACAAGTTTGTTTTAGAAGAATGTGTTTTCCATATTTAGAACAGGATATGCCATGGGTTTGAAAAAGAGTTGGCAATACCAATGCGTCTTTTGCTATTTGTACATTTCATAAGCTATAATTTTTAATGGAGTTTCCTTGATAAAGTTAGAGTAGGTTTTTATGCGTACATCAAAGAACATGCTTTTAGTCCACATTCTTCATGCTACATGATTTATTATTGTTTCAATCATGCCACAATTCCATGACATTCATTGTCACACAAAAACAAATTATCATCAACCGACTATGACTTAATCAAGGTTATTCATTTATATTTTGATTATTTTCCTTTAAATCATACTTACACAATTTTCTTTCTTCCTATCTCAAAAATAACTTTTTAAGTTACAATTTACATCAACGGATAAATCATTGAGATATTGCTCCTTGCATTTCCTTCATTTCCATTGTCTCGTGCACTGGCAACAACATGGGGTGAACACAAAGTTGGCATGGATGACACTATTTTACAATTTCATTTTCTAGATAGGAGAGAGTAAGGTTCTCGTAAATTACTCATTAAGGTTTATGCGAGTCATCCAAGCACATTTAGAGTTTAAAGTAGAGGGAGCATGTCAATTGTTCTTAGGTCACATGACATTCATATTTCATTCGCATTTCTAAGTTTCTAACAGAGAAGAGAAACAGGAAAAGTATACTTGGCACATTGGAAGTTGCCAATGCTCATTTGCAAATTTAAGAAGAATCCCTCAGCTGGTAGGTTTAACTTATACATGCATTTGTCCTAAACTTCTTATATCCAATTACAATTTCAAAAAGGGTTTCAGAGAGCAAAAATATGTATTTCTTTAATGCTAGTCTCTAGTTTCCATTCATACTATTAAGCTCATTGGTAGAGTTACTTTGTTTTACTGTAGGCATATGTTCTCATTTATATGGCATGAGCTAGGGAGAGGGGGGCAATGTCTCAGACCGAGCATTCTCAGTGTAATTTGTATCCATGCCATGTAATGGGTAGAATATGGAACGGGAGCCACAGATGTCCTAAAACGACTTATACTCCATGGCTTATACTCATAGACATGCAGAAGGCATCATACTTGAAAAACCTTTCTGACCAATCACAACCCTCCACAACATGAGGGCCTCATAGTGAAGTTCCATTTAGCCATCAGAACTATTCATTTGTCTTTACACAGGGGTTTCATAACAACATTTCCTGTGTGAGGTTAGTGTACCAACAAATGTACAGTATGAATCATACCTCTGTAGACCTTTCACAAACTGTGATACAAAGTGACTTAGAGTCAGTACATCTCAAAGGTACCTAAAATGGCCATGGAATGGCCTTACTGAAAAAGGTCGATGAATACATTTACACAAAATCTACCATGTTCCAACCTAATGCCTCCTGTCATGAGGAGATACACATAAAGGAAAACAAAATTAAAAGATGATTAGTCTGTAAGTGTCGCTTTAGCATGCACCATTCCAGAGGGAAAGAGCTTAAATTTGGACATAGCGTCTTGACCACAGTAAATGCCAAAGTGGCTCCATTTAGCACTGTTGTGCATGCCTGATATAAAGCAGTCTTCCAAGCGGTAAATGTGAAACTAAATGCGGTTGATTACATAAGGCACCAATTTTGCTGAAATAAGAAGTTAGAATAATGCAGTAGGATCAGAGATGAATCTCTCGGAACACACGTATAGGAATGATAATATAAGGCAAGGATATCGGTGAGCATCGATTTCAGACTAACGTCGTTAGTGGTCACCTCCCATGATCAACTCATCAAAGTGGCTTAGAACCCTACGTCGAAAGTGAAACATGCCCAAAGGTAAGAGTGCAGTTTAAGTGGTTGCTCTAACATCTCAGTAATCAAGGAACATAGTTCACAGTCCTGACAATTGCTAACAAGATGCATTTACCCAAATGCTTGCCACGCGTTATTTTCAAGAGTGAAATTATAGACATTGGGTAAAGGGCTGTTTTTAAGTTGATAAAAGTTTAGTTTTCCGATCACTTGTTCACATGGCTGCGAGCATCGGGTCACGATACATGCATTTAAGTTTACGTTTCATTTTATGTTTTGCAGAGTTACTATTTCATGTTTGATGTTTTCAGGAATGAAAAGTTACAACATACCATGGTCTTCTAGAGGTTGCTATCCACTATGCACGAGAAGTTCATAATTCCTTATCTACTTATCGAAGGGCCCTTGGAAAATTGGTAGCAAGTTATTTAGCTTTCACACACACACCAGTAAAGGATCAAATACATTGTAATTAGTTTCAAAAACTGAAGAGCAATACCCGAAATGTAAGATAGTCGAAGCTAGTCAAGAAGTTAGGATTGTGCCCATGCCTGATTTTGACGACTTTTGCTGCAACTTACAAGTAAGCCTACTTACGCTGAAGGTGATCACTAGTTTGGTTGTCCGCTTACTCGATTGTCCAAATCTATCTATATACTTCATCTGAAGTGCTGAGCAGAGAGTTGCCATCCTCTTATGAGTCATCTTGTGGAAGCCTTACATTTGAGTGCGCACTACTCAGTCAAGACCTTACTTTCTGGTAAAGTCATATTCCTAGTCATAGAATAACTACCTAAGTCTCGGGGACAGGGGGACAGGGAGACAGAGGGACGGGGTTTCTCGAACGGCCAAAAATTTCTTAAATTTTGAAGACGACAGGGAGATGGTTATTAAAATAATATATAAAAATTAAAATTTGAATATTTTAATCTTTATATAATGAATATTTAGGGATATTAAACTCTATTATAGGTACTTTCAAGATTATAATTTAGTGTTTTTCGATAAAAATAACAGCATTTTCAAAAGTAAAAACATCAAGAAGTTTTTTGAAAGATTTTAAAAAAATAGGGGACGTCCCCTCCAAGTCCCCAAGTCCCCGAAACGTTCAGGACGTCCGGGACATCACCAAAA
Organism: Taxus chinensis; assembly: GCA_019776745.2. Lineage (NCBI taxonomy): Eukaryota > Viridiplantae > Streptophyta > Pinopsida > Cupressales > Taxaceae > Taxus > Taxus chinensis. The sequence continues at coordinate 20,662,812 of CM034151.1, forward strand.
TCTAGGGGACGTGTCCTTGCATAACACTGTAGTAAAGTCGGCCTTTGGAGTATCCATAACTTGAGTAGAGTATATAAAGGATGTAGTAGTTAGTATTGGATCATCATATTACTTATTCTATTCTTATTGTAATGTGTTGAGATTGCTCCCTTGAAGTGGCTTAGTCATATATTTCAATATTTGTGCTCTACTTTCAATTTTTTGTAATTTAGTGTTGTGATTTTGCTTTAACAATATAGCAATTTCATGACATAAACAATTGAGGTACCCCTCTAAACTCTAATCATCAACTTTTGTTTGGCTATCTATTTCAAGGTTGTATGTAGAGTTCAGTCAGAGATATTTGCATTTGATTATATCTCTTTGGGAAAAAACTCATAATTAAGGGGTTATCACAACCTATCACATTATGAAAATCTTGGAGGTTGTAAACGGTTTTGTATACAAGCTTTTGCAATTTTTGCTTGATTTGACATTGGGTTGAGGAAACAAATCATAATTAGTTAGTTGAGATAATTAACATTACTTCATAATGTGTATGACTAATAATGGGGCACTCGTAAACATGTTTTTAGATACTACATACCACAATTAGGATGCAAAGGTCGAACAAGTTTGGGAAATGGCTTGGGATGAACCATACGTTCATGGGCCTACAATTGAGATAAACAAGGTATTTCACAATTTCAACTAAGGACAAATTTGCCATGTTTTATGTGTTCCTCAGAAGATGGACATGCTTGATTTCTCAAAATGATGTAGAAAAAGACAAATTAACCACTTACACCATAAATCAAAACATATCCTCTTTCGTCCCTTGCTATGTAGTGTGAGAAGCGTTGGAATCCTATACATGGTTTAATGGCTCACATGAATGCATAAATAAACTCTTGGGGGACATGTAATTCATTTTTAGCATTGACAATCATCTTGGAGTTGTAGGATGATTGTATAATTGAGTATAGTAGTGAAGCATGTTGCTTGAGTTTCAAATGAAGTATTGGGCATGTAAGTCATGCATGATGATATGGAGACGAGGAGGCACAACCCCAATCTTCGAAAGTTTTCTCACTTTACGTTTCGGCAAGGAAAGTTTTGTGTGTTAATTGTCCTTTTTAATATGTTTGTTCATCTTTTACTTGTTTACTTTTATCCTATACAACTATTCAAAAAACTCAAGCACTTATCAAGCATACAAATTGCATTTTCAGTTGATTGTAAGTGTAGTTCATGTTTGTCAGTTGATTGCAAGCATAGTTCATGTTTGCCAATTGAGTGCAAGCATAGTTCATGTTTGAAACAAGTAGACCTCGGTCATATATAACTAAATAAACCCATTGATTTTGTGAATATGATTTGGGTTTGAAATTCGAAATTAAATGTTTAGTTGTTTGCAAGCATAGTTCATGTTTGTAACAAGTAGACATCAGTCACAAAAAACTTAAATAATAAACATACTTTTTCATGAAACCATTGATTTGAGGATGTGAAGTCGCATTTAATAGTACCAAAAAGAGGTGCATGTCATCCAATGATTTGATACGAATACATGAGGGGTAAACTAAAATCCTTCCATTTTAGATTCTTCTAGCGAAAAGTAGTGTATGGGATACCCAAGCCTTATGAAGAAACACATTAAAACTTTGTATATAGATAAATTTAGTGCTAAATCTACTTTAATATATTTGTTTATAACTATCATATGGAGTCAAATAAACAAGAAAACATCCCTCTCGCATTTAATAACTGATTTCTTTTTTAAAGTGATTCAACTTTAAAAGACGCTTTCTTTGGTCAATAAATAATACTATTTCTATCTTAATATAATTGTCATCAAATAAAACCGTTCTCATATAAAAATAAAATTAACTCAAATTCACAAGAGTGCAAAATTTATTTGTAAGAATTAGTTAGTCAAACAACACATGTTGAAATAACCTCCCAATTTTCACAAATCCAGGCAACCTTGAGACTTAATAATCACATAACAGTTCAAATGAATATTACCCACCCTAATTTTAATTCACCAATATCTAGACTTCAAAAAATATGTTCAAAATAATAGAGCTTAAGTCAAGCAAACGCTTCCTTAGATACCTTAAACTTGTTAGATGGAACTATAGGCCAACATATTGGTACTGTTATGTTTATTAACATCAATAAATATTTTAGTTTATAATGACTCTTCTTAGTTATGTTTGGGTGTTGAAAGTTGTGTCAATTGATAACCGTGCATCATCTGCCTTATAAATAGAAGGGAAAGGGCACTTGAATCAAAGCCTTTTTGCACTACGTGAATTGTATTGAGACTTATTTTTATGAATACAAGTTTCCATTGTTCAGATGCTTTGCTCAACTATGTATGTTATGCCATTATCATTCCATATACAATGTTAATGATAATCTTGTATCTCAATAGACATTAATCCTACTACATTGCCTTAAAGAATATTGGGTAAAGTGAAATTTGTTCAACGAGAAGTGAAACAATGCATCCCATTATCTTGTAATATCAATATATTACATCAACACAAAGTTCACAAAGAAGAAGATGAATGTTTACAAGCAATACTTAATGTTATTGACTTTAAACAAAGAAAAGTGTGAGACATAATAATGGAGGGGGTTGAGAAGTGAATTGGTCTATTCGATTGGTGGAGCAACATGAGAGGAGATACAGGTTGTGACCGGTAGTCAATTCTTAAAAACCATTAAGTAAGGCCATAGGTAAGAAGTAATACCTAGAATAGGAGTTGAACCAAGAAAGGGTTAAGTTGGAATTATTGGACCCTATCTTAGCCCCTTTTGGAGGATGGAACTATGAACCTTGTAGGCTAGTTTGGTTTGAAGGGTGCTACAAGAAAATAATAGCCCCTTGTGTAAGGAAATGTGAACCTTGTCGACTAGTTGGGGTTGGAGGGCATTATAACATAATCATCTATAAGCATTGGTTGTGGGAAACCAAATGCTAAGTCAAGGGGATCCACACAAAAAAGGACTTGACTGTGAACAAGATTTTGGATGGATCCCTATTGAAGGAAGACTCAAATGTAAGGATGTGTTTGAAATTGTAGGGAGCAATGAAGAACATCTGATGTAGACCTTTTTAATAAGGAGACTCGTATTCAAAGAACCACACCAGAGCCATGGTTATTCCATCAATGTCGTTTTTAAAAATGCAGAATCTGCTAAGGTTCACCGATGATGGATTGGACGATCCCACATGACATTGCAAAGCATGCATCACCATATGGACTATTAATGGGTATATAGATAAACATGTGCAGTTACGATGTTTTCTAACTACCCTTTGGAGAATGGCTATTTACTGGTACACAAATGCATTGTGTTTGGAGAAAACAACATGGAAAACAATTATGAAATTACTTGATTAATTATGATTATCACCAGCAATAGAACACCAAATAACACAATATTGCAGATAAATTCTCTCAATATGAAAGTATAATAGCTTGGCCACTTTGAGGGGGCAACCTCCAGAACATATAATAAGACTCAAATACTCAACATAATGATCATCCACTACCTATAACCCCTATTTATACTATTCCTATGCTATGGCCATCAACAAGGCTGACCAACCAATGATAATAGATCATATATAAAAGAGATACATCATGATATTAAGTTATGATAGCAACAAGTCGGCTATATCCATCCCATGTAAGATATATAATTAAGGGCGTAACATGCCCCTCCCCTTCAAAGCAACATTGTCCCCAATGTTGGGAAGCCCTAGATGTTGCTGCATGAATGCTTCATCTTCCCATGATGCATCCTCAATATTCATATTCTTCCACTTGATCAGGTACTCGGTAATGACTCTGGTCCTCAGTCTTTTGGTGCGTGTCTGAAGAATGCCTTCAGGTTCCAATATGATCCTTCCTTCCTCGTCTAGTTCCGGAAGCACTGATTGGGTGGAAATGTGCTGCCCAATAACTTTCTTTAAGCAAGAAACATGGAAGACTGGATGTATTCTACTTCCTGGAGGGAGCTCTAGCTTATATGCCACACTACCAATTTTTTGCAAAACTCGGTAAGGACCATAGTATTTAGGAGCAAGCTTATTATCCTTTTGCTGTTGTTTCAAGGATAATTGCTTATATGGTTGTAACCTTACAAAAACAAAGTCTCCCTCTTCAAAGTGTCACTCACTCCTATGTTGATCAGCCTGTTGCTTCATACGGTTTTGTGCCCTGTGCCAAATTTTCTCTAAGACTAGAGAGTACCTCATGTTGATGTTGAATGTGATCTTCGACTGCTCTCACCTTTGGTTTGACCTTCAAGCTAGATATGAGTGATGGAGGATGGTACCCATAAAGTGCCAGAAATGGAGACATTTTGGAGGAGGTATGAAATGAAGTATTGTACCACCATTCTGCCAGTGGCAACCATTGCACCCAACGTTCTTGTTTATCTGAAGTAAAACATCGAAGATATCCCTCTAAACATTTATTTACCACCTCAGTTTTCCCATCTGATTGGGGATGATAAGAGGAACTCTGGGCTAGTTGGGTACCTAGACAAGAGAACAAATCAGTCCAAAAGTTACTTGTAAATATTGGATCACGATCACTTACTATAATTTTTGGTGTGCCATGGAGCTTTTGAACTGTATCCATAAAAGAGATGGCAATGGTACTAGCTGTGAAAGGATGAGCCATGGCACAAAAATGAGCATATTTGGTAAGTCTGTCTACCACGACCATGATGACACTTTTCCCTTCTGATTTAGGTAATCCTGTGATGAAATCCATTGATACCTCTTCCCATCTCTCACTAGGAATAGACAGAGGTTGGAGAAGACCAGGTGTCTTAATGGTCTCGCCCTTATTTTTTTGGCAAACCAAACATTCTGCCACAAATTTTTGAACATCTCCTTTCAACCCCTCCCAAAAGAAATCCTTCTTAACTCTATGATATGTTTTCAGGACCCCAGCATGGCCACCTATTGGAGAAGAATGTAGCTCTGAAAGAACATGGTGTTTAAGTGTAGAGTTCTTACATAGATATAACCGATCTTTGTACCACAATGTATCCCCCTTCCATATAAATTGATCTGATATGGATGGATCTTCCTGGAGATTTTGAATGAGAGTATGTGTGGTTGCATCTTTCTTCCATTCTTCTCATGCTTGATCTACCCAATCTGCATGTAGTATAGAGATGGCACATAACAATGCTTCGGCGGACTCATCCCTCCTAGACAGAGCATCAACGACCAAATTTTCCTTTCCTTTCTTATAAACAATCTCAAAGTCATATCCCAACATCTTAGTGACCCATTTTTGTTGTTCTTCTGAAGATAGATGTTGTTCTAAGAAATATTTCAAACTATCATGATCAGTTTTTACCTTAAAATGTCTACCCATCAAGTATGGTCTCCATTGTTTGACTACATGTAGTATTGCCATCATTTCCTTTTCATATGTGGGTTTTAACAAATTCTTTCCTTTTAGTTGTCAGCTCTCAAAAGCAATGGGGTGTCCTTCTTGCATTAGTACTACTCCGATTCCATTTCCTGAAGCATCGCACTCAACTACGAAAGTTTTGGAGAAATCTGGGGTTGCCAATACTGGAGTGGTGCACATAGCTACCTTCAATTTTTCAAATGCCCTAGATGCTTCCTCATTCCACTGAAAGGAGTCCTTCTTCAATAATTTTGTGAGTGGTGCTGCTATACTGCCATAGTTTTTGACAAATCTATGATAATACCCTGTGAGACCTAAGAAACCTCGTAATTGTTTGAGGGTTCTTGGGGTTTCCCATTCCACCATGGCCTGGATCTTGTGAGGGTCCACCTTAACACCTTCATGAGAAACAATATGGCCCAAGTATTCCACTTCCTGTACCCCAAAAGAACACTTTGAAGGCTTGGCATAAAGTTGATGTTTCTCTAAGACTTCTAAGACAATATTGACGTGATGTAAGTGTTTCTCCCATGATTTTCTGTAGATGAGTATATCATCAAAAAATACTAAGACAAAATTTCTTAGGAATGGTCTAAATACTGAATTCATCAAGCTTTGGAATGTGGAGGGAGCATTGGTAAGACCAAATGGCATCACTAGGAATTCATAATGGCCTTGATGAGTTCTGAAAGTTGTCTTATGAATATCTTCTTGCTTGACTCTAATTTGGTGATACCCAGAACACAGATCTAGTTTTGTAAAATAAATGGCACCATGCAACTCATCTAATAAATCATCAATGACGGGAATAGGAAACTTATCTTTGATAGTGAACTTGTTAAGCTCTCTGTAATCTAGACACATGTGCCATCTTCCATCCTTGTGATGCACCATCACCACGGGAGCAGAATAGGCACTTTGACTGTGACGAATAATACCCATTTCCAACATTTCCTCCACCATCTTCTCGATCTCACTCTTTTGCACATATGGATATCTATAAGGCCTGATGTTGGGGGGTTGGCTTCCTGGAATCAACTGAATAGCATGATCATGCTCTCTTTCAGGTGGCAATCCTCTTGGTTCCTTGAAGACAACTACATGTTGATTAATAACCTTTTGAAGATCAGGATGCAATACCTTCATTTGCGGTTGGACTTCTATAGAGAATAATCGTGCTACAAAACCTTCAGACCCCTTTTTAAGAATCTTCTACATTTGGTGAGAACTCACCACTAGAGGATCTTTAGCTTGTAGACCTCGAAGTTCAAATTTTTTACCCTCAGAATGAAAGCGCATGAACAATTCCTGGAAATTTATCTCTATGGTGCCCAAGGTAGTGAGCCACTGAACACCTAAGACAATATTAGCTCCACCCATGGGAATAGCAAACATCGTAGATTCCAATGTGTAATCACCCATCATGATTTTGACTTTATGGCATTTACCTGAACATTGGACTGTGCCACCATCTGCAATCATTACTTGAAATTCAGGTGCTGGGTAGATGAAACAATTTAGTCTTGTTGCCAACTTATGATTGATGAAATTATGTGTGCTCCCTGAATCAATCAAGACTGTTACCTTCTGCTTCTTAAGATAACCCACAACTTGAAGGGTTTGTGGAGTACTAATACCTGATAGAGCATGGCATGAAATAGTGGGCTGAGGATCTCCAGATTCTTCCTCTAATTTTTCCACTTCCTCTGTTGATGTTGCCTCATATTCTTCCTCATCACTAGATCCTTCAATGTAGAACAATTTTTTCTCAGAACATTTATGATTTGGTCCATATTTTCTATCACAGTTAAAGCATAACCCTTTGGCTCTTTTTTCTTCAATTTGTTGAGGTGTCAACCGAATTGGCCGAGGGTAAGAAGGAGACAAGGTGTTACGATCTTTTATGCTAGAAAAGGTCTACCTTCTACTGGAAAGAAATTTTTCCTCTACTCGACGTGCCATGATAATAGAATCAACAACCTTGAGTGGGTTAAACATGCGTACCTCATGCTCAATGTGGTCCTTAAGACCCCCAAGAAATAGGTCATTCAAATACTCTTCTGTAATATCCTCCACACGCAAGGACAAAGTTTGGAATTGATGGACATACTCCTTAACTGAACCAGTTTGGTGTAACTTTGCTAATTGGCTGAAGTAATTCTCAGAAACACTAGAACTATAGTGTAATTGAAGCTCTTCAGTGAACACTGTCCAGGTGACATTTAGGCCATTCTTCTACCTTTGAGCACATAACCAATGATACCAAACAAATTGATCAGGTTCTAGGTATAAGGATGCCACAGTTACCTTTTGTCCTCCTGGGATCTGATGGAGATCAAAGAAATTTTCCATTTGGGTAATCCAATTGAGTGGATCCTTTCCATCAAATTTACGCATTTCAACTTTTGGAATCATGCCCCTCCATTGGTGAGAAGATCCACTTGAATGATTAAAGGATCCTCCCTGATTTGAGTGATTTGGATCTGTGTGACCATTTCTAGTAGAACCCATATGACTAGCATTGGAAGTTGTATTAGAAATAGCATTCAACAACTCCTGCTGCATTGCATGAAAATCCTTTTGAATCTCACTCCTAAGGCTACCTTTCAGTTGATGAAGCTCAACATTAAGGTCATCCTTACTCACCATATTGTTTACCCTTTCCTGAAGTTGGATGACCACCTCAGATACTCCCAAACCAGTAGAATCTGAAGCCATATCTTCCTTATTTGGGGTCATTCCTGGAGTTTCTTGTCCTTTTCCTTGGCCTCGGGTAGATCTACCAGCCATGACGAAGGATGTGGGCCTAGGGGTAGACTTAATAGGGAAGAATTTTAGGGTTTAGGGTTTCGTAATTTTTTTGGCCGAATATAGGAATTTATAAAATAAAAACCCTAGCTATTTTTTGGAGGGGTTTCCGAAAATATAAGAAATTTGAAAATTTTCCAAAAATTACGCCCTAGGGAGCCAAATTATGAATAAATATAGAACCGTAATAAATTTTGCAAAACAAGTCAAAACTTATTGAAATTTGGAGAGAAGCTTACTTGACTTATTTCTCCTCACCACAAAAAAAATTGCAGAAAAATTCGCTACCAATCTTGAGATATAGCCAAACCTTCAGAATTAGGGTTTGACGCCGTCCTGGCCGAGATCAAGCTCTGATACCACTTGTAATGAAATTACTTGATTAATTATGATTATCACCAGTAATAGAACACCAAATAACACAATATTGCAGATAAATTCTCTCAATATGAAAGTATAATAGCTTGGCCACTTCGAGGGGGCAACCTCCAGAACATATAATAAGACTCAAATACTCAACATAATGATCATCCACTACCTATAACCCCTATTTATACTATTCCTATGCTATGGCCATCAGCAAGGCTGACCAACCAATGATAATAGATCATATATAAAAGAGATACATCATGATATTAAGTTATGATAGCAACAAGTCGGCTATATCCATCCCATGTAAGATATATAATTAAGGGCCTAACATCTAGGGGACTTAGTCAAGGACTACCCATATAATTTTTGAAATAAGGGCGACCAAGTACTATTCACATAAGGAGAGCCATCCACACAAACCATTAATTGTTATATACCTTGGTATATGATATTATAATGTATATGGGTTGATGGAGATGCTGACATGTGACACACATCCCCCTCAATTATATGTTTATAATATATGGGGTTGGATAAGATATTAGTTATATTGGGTAATGAGGCAACCTACATTGGGATTAGGTGTTATACATCTATTAAGAGTAATGTATGCTTATATAAAGGAGATGGGTATCATCATGAGATATGTCATGTACGTGTTGACTCTTCTACTTGGTAGAATTATATTGGAGATATCCCCCTTGAAGTGGAGTTTTGATGTAAAAAAATCTACACATACACTAAAAACTTCATAAACAACTAATCAATCCAAGGTTAGGATCATGATCCCTGACTATTTTCAACATTAAACAACATGAAAAAATTGAGAAATTTGACTACTTTACAAATTCTAAGGTCTCAAGACCTTTGATTGATGTTTCCAACCACTTACCACCTCTTATGTGCTCCGCCTTGCTCAAACTTCAACAATCATGCAAACATAAGGAACATACTATAATATTCCATGTTCCAACTTTGTTTGGCTTATATCTTCTTTAGGAATTCCCCACTGATAAGATCACAATATTGATGGCTTCATAAACATGCACATGATCACTAATTACCTATCCACTTCCCTCACATCAACTTTCTACCTCTATGAAGCTTTATCAGTGCAAGTAGAAACACAATTTTCAAGATAAACTTTCCTCCACACATTTATTCAGTTCAATCACCACTCAACTATACCTACTCTTACTATGTATTGTCACTACTCATTCCTCTTCTCTTGTTCTCTACATCATTCACCATACTCTCCTCATTAGCCTCTGCACTACAACACACCAAATCAAGCATGGAAACTATAAAATTCTTCCTATATTTTGATCCATACCTATAACTCAGACCTCAGACTTTTGTTGACTACTCTACTTCAAAGCCTTCCCTTCCTACTCAAGGATTTTCTTCTTAAGGCCCTATCAACCCTTATATTTACCATAACGCCCTCATACAATTTGTTTCCTCATTCAAGCTACAAGGAACATGTCCTCCTTGAAAAATGTCTTCTCTCTATTCTCGAGTTTTGTATTGACCATCTTTCTATGCCCCTTAGTCTTGACTATGTTTGTCTTAAACCTTAATCACTATCACCATTATGATATTTAGGCTTCTTCCACAATTTATTGTTTGCCATGCGCATATTTTTCAAGTCTATTAATATTTTTCCACTCTGATAAAAATTTCAAAACACTTCTATCAACCTTAGGATTGTTTCAAGGTTTTGAGTCTACCTCACACAAGATTAATTCTTAACTAAAGAGACCTATCCCAAAGCTTAAGGAAATTAATCTACCATTAGCCAAAATATTCTCATGTTCTCAAATTTCTTTGCCATGTTTGAAGACTCAAAACACTAAAGGAAACTCTGTCCCACCGCTTAACTGGGTACTCTGCATTGTAGCCTTGTCCTTATTGGATTTTAGAGATAACAACCATTAAAGAAACCTTCTTCATGAATCCATATGTTTTTCAGATACCCATTTAGTTTTTTCACATGTCGGGAATGTCACTTAGGGAGTTTCATAAAGTAACATGTACAATTACCTTAGAATCTTAGCTCAAATTAAGTCTCTAGCAAGTCTAGACCATACTATCATCATTTTTGGCTTATGTACAACCGCATCCCACATGAAACCAATAAAATTTATTATATATTCATAGTCGGTCCCTATCCACCAAGTTTCTTGAATTTTTATTGGAAGAAACACGAGTTATAAATGAAATACCTTCCAAACCCTAGATTAGGGCTTTATCAGGTCTAAGGAGGAGAATAATGCATATCTTAATCAATCTAGCACTTCAAAACCTAAAACTTACCTCTATAGTTTTACCCAAACATATCCTATCTTTCTCCTATTGGTTCCATCACATGATTTTGTATAAATCTCTCCCAATAATAATGTTTGTGTTAACTTAAGATTCCAAGTTCTGACAGTTTGCAAGCTTTTTTAACATGAGGTTGATACTCTAAACTTTCTAAACCCCTTCATCCTCCTTCTTACTCCCTTTGGAGAATAGTCTTAAGCTCCAACAATTCTACTTGCCATATCCTAACCTTTTTATACCACATGCACAAGTAAAACACCACATGCCATGCACAACTATCAAGAATTATTTTTGATTATGTGATACAAATATTAGTAAATGTGCATGTGCTCATGGAAAATATCCTACACGTACTATAACACTTGTATAGTCACTCCCTACTTGCACAACACCCATTTTTTTCAATGCACAATTTATCAAATTAACAAGAAGACAATCTTCATACAATCTTTAGCTATTTCATCATCACTGTTGGTACTCAATCTTACACCCTCTCGGGGCCTGACAACATAACCAAGGGATTGAGATGCTTTGAGTATGATAGAATTTGTGGTATCAGTCATTTACAGCCAGGAATATGTCTAACAAAATCTCTAGGACCAGGCTTTGGGTAACTGAGTGACACGTACAAAGGGGATGGCCTTTCCTTGCTACTTTTGGTCCTACCTTTTAACTAGGGTGAGATAACCCACGAGGTAAGCTGAAATGCAAAGGGGAGATGAGATATTTTTCCCTCAATTTCTTCAAATTTGTAGATCAGTCTGGGATGAACATGGCCATGGATAAAACAATTTACTCTCATGAGTTGTCACACAAAGTGATGCACATGTTCATCTTACTAGACACAGGTTACTGTAAACAACATGATGCTATATGCTATGGTATATTTTTTTGATAGGGGAAATAAGATCAAAAGGCCCCTTCACAGATGTTTTATAAGCAAATCAACAAAATGATATGTAGTGATTAAAACAATAGGGTGAGATTTGTAGTAGGTTGATATTTTGTGGGGGTGGGAGATTATACCTTGCTGGATCTTTCTGCAACACAAATTTTAAACTAATAAAGACAATATGCCATCCTGGAAAGTAAAGAACATTCAATCAATTAGAGACAGTTCCTTGGAAAGAAGATTTGCATTCATTGATACTCAGTGAATGCAGATTTCCATACAACCTTTAAGATACTAAACACAAAGGCTCGTGTCAATGTCCTAATAAAATGTTAATGACTTCTAATCTCTTACTCTTGGGATTCACTCAGAGGCTGACAAAAAACTTTTCAACATAATGTTTATAATGAGGAATTTAAAATTGTGCACAATACTGTAAAGAGAATGCTCTCAGCACAACATTAGCCCAACTACCAAAATACAACCACTAAGGACAAATCTAGTGTAATTCAGAGAAGCCATGAACAAAAGATTGCAACAAGAAATATAACTCGTTAATCAAATTCCAAAGTACAAAACTCAGAATGCAAAAGCTAAATTCATTAGCATATACATTTCATTCAGATCTCCTAGTTCTTGACAAGGGAACACAAAAATAATGCTCTCAATGCCTGCCAATGGCTGTACACTGCAACCATTTTGACACAAGATCTTGAAAGATAGAAATTCAGATGTATCTCACTAAAAATAATATTCAAGCATTACAATAATATCCCTCAATATTTTCAAGAAAAATAGAAAAATTATCCCCCCTCTATATGAGGACATGCCCTCATATTTATATAATTTCGATGAGTCTTTGTGATTTACATTTCCCCCTAAAACACCTAAAGAATATTCCCCTTTTTACAATGAGAGAACTTTGATAGGAATATACTTTTCCTGAATGACAACATTTGATTTTCTATTATTGCCTCGGGATCACTTAAATTCCTTTGTTGCCATGTGGAGAAACCGTTGGTTGACACTGCCAGGTGTGGTTCTCATTTTTCTATCTTGTCAAGATGACCGCAGTATCCTGTCACCTTTTGACGTCATTCCGATTTCTTCTTTATGAGAAAGTCGGAACTTATGAGATGAATAAACCATTGATAATTATTTTGCTTTTTTTAATGCATTTCTCTCAATTGATTCGATGCTAACCTCGTTCATTTTTTGGGAATATGTTTTGGGATGTGGACAATCATTTTATCTTTCTCGAACTGGGTATTTCCCTTGTGCGAGATGTTGAATCAAACCCAACAACCTCTTTTTGAACGGTGCCAATCCATTTCACCTTTTTCATTCTGTGTGAGTATCCAGAGATAATCTTGCATTCAATTCTGATATGATTCTTTGCATAACCATTATGAGAATCCATTTTCCTATAAATTCTCATTGCTCTCTTCACAGGATCACATCTTCCTTCGAGCTTAGTGAGAAAAAGATATGTGCTGATCTTTCTCTACGCAATGGCAGAAGTAGAGCTAGGAACTAGTCTGAGAGCACTTTCCTCAGAGACCTTGCATTCGATTTTTTGATCTTTCCAGTCTGGAAGAAGCATTTTTAATATTGTAGACTAGGAGGAAATTGACACACCACTAACACCTTGTGCAATTCAGGTGACACTAATAAGGAGACCGATTAAGATAACATCCAACTTATTTTATGTAGGTGAAAAACCTATACTGAATAAAGTAACATCCAAATTATTTTATCATTCTTTTAGCTTCATCAGATATTCTGTACTTTTCCCACTCTGGCCTAAAATGGCATATGATTGGTGCAAAAAATGCATCATTTACTCTTATGAAGTTCTCCCTCCAATTATCCAAGTTTAACTGAGGGTAAGCATCATACACCTTATAATCCTTAAAGCTCCTTATTTTCGGGAGACCAGGGAATTCCCTATGACATGCAATATTGTAGATCAAATATGACATCATATAGAATTCACAGTTGAAAGTAATGATTGATTTGATCTTTACAACCATCTCCAAGAGTTGGTCATGAATGGTTGTGGCTATGAAGGTTGCCCAACAAATTTTCTCAGGGGTTTCTAGAATAATCCTTATATAAGGGCACATCCATTCTTGGAAACCACAAACCATTTTAGACCAACAATCCTGCTCAATAAGGTGATATTATCCTCAACCTTCGTTATAAAATGTGATTTGAGCAGTATCTTTAGGATCCTAGTAGAAGCTCTTATGTCATTTACCTACCAATGAGATCTCATAACCTTGGCAAAATCAACGCGCTCGGAGTTTTAGAGATTTAATGCCTTGTGTATGTAAATGTTTACTAGCTTTTTAACTTTGGGAAACCCTAAAATTAATCGAAATTCCCTAGGTGTTAAGGTAAGTACCCCCTCACCACTTCCATCCAAAACCACCCTCTTTTCTGGGTCATAATTCTCAGCACAAATCCATACTATCCCGGGGAAATGTATGGAAGGTGGGAAAGCTGCAATAGTGGCAATGTTACCAACATCAATGGCCACCATATAACCACTTATTTCAGGGGCATGTTGTCATCGTAAAAAATTGGCTAGGTCTGAATTCATTAAATTAGTGTTTGTCACTTCATCTAAGTTGCTTATAATAATTGAAGTGACATGGGTTTCAGTCTTAGTTGTTTTCATCTTGCCTTGGTAAATTACTTGATTTTTTTTTATCTTTCATAGTAAAAAGGGTTTGGAATTATGAAAGTGCAAGAACAATAACTCAAATATTCAAGGAACACTTGAAATTCAAACAACAATTCAACGTTTTAAGGGACTTACCCACTTTTGTACCTTTCTCAATGTTCTGTTTGCACCAGTAAATTCAGCTGCTTTGATCCAGTCGTCCTCCTCCACAATCGATTTTCGTTCTTTATGATGTAAATTCATAGACCTAGGGCTTTAAAAATCCTTAGTCTGAAAGTGTGAATATTGAATCATTCGGCCGAATTTTAAACCTTTTCCTTGCTTATACGAATTGCATTAATGACAGAAGAAATAAATGCTTTCAATCTCGGTCGTTCTATCCACCTTTTTCCTTTTTAAATGTGGGCCGTCCACGTGTTTTCATTTTGCAGGAGTCGAGGTTTGGGAGGATTTTTGTACTTTTTCTTGCGATCGAAAGGGTGCAAAATTGCAAGGGTGACTTCCTTGCCCAACACTGACTTATATTGGAATGATGACACGTGTCAAGTGTCAGGGCCCAGGTTTCTAATCGTGCTTTGCATTTTATTTTTGAGTTACGAAGTGAAAAGTGCAATAGTCCATGAGATGCTCGATACCACGCTCCAATAAACTCATAACACGTGTTCCTTTCGGGGGCAGGAACATATTTGCATTTTGTATCTCGTATGACAAATATTCCTTGGAATATTCCCTTGCCAGGCACTAGAGTTATTTTTACATTTTACATTTTTTCATAGTATTCCAACTAAACAAGAAAGGTCCACGATTGCGAAACCTCTCAGGGATGCCACATCATTAGGTATCAGGGAAAGAATTGTATTTTGCATAAGGACCAAACAAGAGGAATACACAGAAAACTTTGGCGATGGATGTACACGACTGGTTTGTTGGATTTATGACAATTTACTTCGCACAAACACAGTCATTGTTATATGGATAAACCACTGAAATTTTAAACACGAGCCATTGCACAAATACATCATTTACTTGGCTCAAGCTTGTTTGGTTTTACGGGGTAGTGGTGTCTTTCTTGGATTCAAATTTTGCACACTATATAGTTGCTGTAAACGGGATAAAACTTTTAGAAGGAACATTACAAGTCAAGGTGCGAGATCAAAACGAACACCAACAACCACTACCACAAAGAATCTCTATGAGATTTAGGACTATATTAATCAAAGTAGCAACTGTTAGGAAATAAGGGATAAAATATGCGGAACAATCCCTCACAGAATCGCAACAGTAGAAACTAATAAGTAGAAAAATATTACAGATCTCAAATAAAATTGCAGAATAAAATAACACAACACAAAGAGACAATATTTAACGTGCTTCACCTAATTTGGGCTACGTCCACCAAGAATCACTTGCTCAGATTTTATTACAAGCCACCGCTCTCTCAATACAATACCCAAATCTGTTTGGAGCTATGCTCAACAAACTCTACAAAATTCACACCCAAATTCAAAACACATCTGCAATGTTACATAATACCTATCATATGCATAAAACCATATAAGTAGACAACTACTTATGCAATTTTACAAAACCGTGGGTATTAAAACCATGGGCCAAAACCATCCCATAAACCTTTGGGTCAAAAATCCCACCCATATGAGAAAATCACATTTCTCGATTGATCGGGAACGTTTTAAGGCCCAAATTTGTTTTTCGAGGGCTGTGCCCCCAAACCCCTGCTACCAGGGGCTGCCACCCCCAGACCCCTGCTTGAGGCTCGACTCGACCCTAAACCCCGATGAGACAACTGTGGAAAGTGTACAGTACTCTTAGTGTACAGTCTTCAACACTTTCTCACATGAAAACAGGCTCCACAACCTAACATCAACACCATTAATACACTCATGTATTTTCAGAATGAACACCAAAAGAATGGTTGTCACATTATTGTTCCTATTGATGTGTAGAAGAAATACAAATATCTTTAGAATCCTGACTTTGAATGATTCATTATAATTTTCAAGTTCTCTCCTTCTCTATCTCTGTCTTTCGAGGCCCTTTCACTCTCATTATATTTCCAAAATGACTCTTCAACTTCTTAAAAACTGACCCTCTACCCAATCCATTCAAATTTCCTTTCACATCTCCTAAAGAACGAGGAGTTACACAACTCACTTACCTAACTAGAGTGTACTTATCACCGCCACTTCACTTGAGTCGGTATAATTTCTTGTTTACAAGATGGCCAACTCTTTTACATCATTTTAAAAATTCTCTTAATGACACCAATAACACATGACCCCTAAATACCACTTGCTAAATTCAATTATTCAAACTTGATCTTTTAGAGAGAAAACCAATTTGACCTTTTTACATGCCCAAGAGGATCCCAATTAAGTGGGAATCCTTATAAAACACCTAAATTGACTCTTTCATGAAAATTTACATGAAATTCAAACATGATTGTAGATGCTCCTGCAGTAGACTCCCCATGTGGGAGAAATTTGGGTTCCATCTCAAATGATAGTCTTCTTCCTCTTCTTCAAATTATATAGCATCTATGAAATTCTTCTTCTTTCAGCTATACTTCTCATGTTCATCTGCAACTTGCTTACTTTGTTTTCCAGTTCTTTCTTCCATATTCTTCTTCATAGTGTTGTCCTCTAAAATGAGGATATCTTCTTGCATTCTATTTGTTGAGCTCTCTTAAGAGTTTATTCTTCAATAACCTTCATTTCTTTAGCTAACATACATGTACAAACACAATCCCACAAAAATCTAGATGAAAAACATGGAGAATCTTGAGCCTCCTTAAGTTCCTTTTGAATATATTCTTGCTGCTCCAACTTGAAATTTGCGTCAACAACTATTTTTCCTTCATTCTTGCCTTCATTTGAAAATTCTTCATACTTATGAAACCGATTCTCATCTTGAAAATATGTATTTGCATCATATAATTCTTCTTCACCTTCATCTTTATCTTCATTACTCACTAATTCTTCATCTTCATACCCTTTAAGAGAGGCTAGGAAGCTCTCTATTACCTCATCTTCATTAGTTTGCTTATCCTCCACAAGTATAAATTATTTGATTACCTCCTCTTCTTGCTGATTTTTCCACTTCATTTTTTATTTGCCTCCTTTCTTCTTATCTTATCAAATCTCTCAACTGTAATCTCTTTCTTCTTTATACAAGTAACCTTACAGACCACTTATCTTTCTTGCTTATCACTATCCTAGCTCCTTGATTTTCTTATATTATTCACTCTTTCCATCAATATTGCTAGCTGATTAATGCCCTTGATTTCTCCCAACATAAGTTGAAATCAAAACTCTCTTTGCCTTGCTAGTTCCTTCATCTTCTCCTCTTATTTTTCTCTCTCTTTCTCCTCTTTCTCTTTCTTCCTGTTGATTAGTAACTTGACTAATCCCTCTGCCATCTCTACTTCTTCTTCCTCCATCTTCCTCCATCTTCCTCACTCTAGCAAGTATTTTTCACCTTTCTTATGTCTCACATAGGTTCACTCTCTTTCTCTAACCTGGTCTTTTGACATTCTTCCTTCTTCTCTCTCTCCACTTCTTCTTAGAGATTCTTGTCACTTCTCTTTGTCTTTTTTGACCTTGTTGACCTAGATTCTTTCTTCTTCTTAAGCCTCTTGCAAACTCTCATTTCACTTGTTTGCTTTGACCCACCAAGTATCCTTTCAATCTTATATTCCTTCAACAATATATTCTTGTCATAATCCGCTCCTCATCTCTGACTGCAACTTGAGCTTTCATGAGATCTCTTATCTTCATCACAACCTCTCTCAACTGTAATGCCTTTCACACCTACAATTTGTCACTTTTGAACTTGTTGTTTTACTTACTATTCACCTTCTTGCTACCATATAACATGCCAAATATTTCATTACATACTCACACAAAATTTTGTTAGGATAAACAACTTACACTCCTAGATCTTCCAACTCTGATACCACTTGATCTAGAAAAATCTACCCATACACTCAAAACTTTATACACAGCTAATTAGTCCAAGGTTAGGATCATGATCTCTGACTATTTTCAACATGAAACAACTTGAAAAACTTGAATACTTTGAAAATTCTAAGGTCTTGAGACCTTTGGTTGATGTTTCCACCTACTTACCACCTGTTATGTGCTTTTTCCTGCTCAAACTCAAACAATCATGTAAACATAAGGAACATACTATAATCTGCCCTATTTTGACTTTGTTTGGCTTAAATATTTTTTAAGGCTTCACCACTGATAAGAACAAAATATTGATGGCTTCATAAACATGCCCATGATCACTAATTACATATATGTTTCCCTTACCTCATCTTTCTAGCTCTATGAAGCTTTTTATCAGTGCAACTAGAAACACAATTTTAAAGATGGACTTTCCTCCATGCATTTATCCGATTCAATCACCAGTTACCTATAGCTACTCTTGCCATGTACTGTCACTCCTCATTCCTCTTCTCTTGTTCTTTGCATCATCCACCATACTCTCCTTATTAGCCTCTGACCTGGAACACAACTAACCAAACATGAAAACTATAATTTCTTCCTATATTATGATCAGGGATATTTTTAGTGGCGAATATTCGTAATTTGGAAAATATTTCATTTTTGGAAAATTTGAAAAGGTGAATTTTTTAGAGTAGGTCAGTGTACTGTTCGCCTAAAATTTCCAGTATAAATTTTTGTAGGGGTCGGCTTTTCCTATCGTTGAAAACTACTCCTATATAAACCTAGGTAATTCGCCTAGTAGTATACTAGTAAGTTACTAAGGTACCATCCAAATTACTTGTAAATTACAAGCAGACAAAGTTTAGATCAGAGTTTCAGACTGGTTCTTGTAGACTCGCAATAGGAAAGTGTCACTAACACAAGACAAGGAATATTTTCATTTCCAGACGAGTGACAATATAATGTTGTTGACACGTGACAAGAGAAGGTGTTGATGTGCGACGAGAGGGTTATTGATGCGCGACCAGAGGGTTGTTAACGCGCGACAAGACGGTTGTTGACACACGACAAGGGAGGGTTACAGGTGGGTGACAAATGAGTGTTTCTGACGAGTGACAAGGGGGTTGCAGACGGTCGAAAAAATGAAGCATTTTTTTGGTGTTGGGAAACAACAAGGTTTGTTGTCACACAAAAAAAATCCTTGTTGTCGAGCACCTAACACCAAAACAATGTTGAGTTCCCCCCTTAAGAAAATGACAGGTGAAAATTCGAATCTGAAATCCTGGAAAATTCTCCTTTCCGATGAAAATGGTTCGAGGTATATTCTTCGGGGATTTTCCACCTCCAATTTACCAGAGGATTCTTAAAATGAACCTTGATTATGATCCAAGCTTATAACTAAGACCTCATAATTTTATTGACTTCTCTACTTCAAAGCCTTCCCTTCCTACTCAAGGATTATCTTCTTAAGGCCCTATCAACCCTTATATTTATCATGATACTCTCATATAATTTGTTTCCTCATTTAAGTTATGAGGAACATATCCTCCTTGGCAAATCTCCTCTCTTATCAAGTTTTGTATTGACCATCTTACTATGCCCCTTAGTCTTGATTTTGTTTTTTGAAACCCTAATCACTGCCACCATTATGATATTTAGGTTTCCTCCACAATTTACTATTTCCCATGCTCATATTTTTCAAGTCTATTCATCATTTGTCACTCTGGTAACACTTTCTTCATACTTTTATTGAAGCTTAGAATTATTTCAAGGTTCTCGGTCTACCTCACACAAGACTAATTCTTGACTCAAGACACCTATCCCAAAGCTTAAGGACATTAATCTACCATTAACCAAAATGTTCTCTTGTTCTCATACTTCTTTGACATGTTTGAAGACTCAAGACATTAAATGAAATTCTATCCCACCCCTTAACTAGGTACTCTGCCTTCTAGTCTTGTCCTGATTGGATTTTAGAGATAACAACCATTAAACAAACCTTTTTCATGAACCTTTATGTTTTTCAAATACCCATTTAGCTTTTTCACATGTGGGGACAGTCACTTAGGGAGTTTCTTAAAGCAACATGCATAGTTACCTTAAGATCTAGCCCTAATTAGGTATCTATGAAGTCTAGACTAGGTTGTTATCATTTTTGGTGTTCATACTAACCCCTCCCACATGAAACAAATACAATTCATTAGATATTCGTATTCATTTCCTATCTACCAAGTTTCATCAAATTTTATTGGAAGAAATGTGATTTACAAAGGAGATACCTTCCAAACCCTAGATTAGGGCTTTATTAGGCACAAGGAGGAGAATTATGCATATCTTGATCAATATAACACTTTAAAACCTAAAACTTAGCTCTACTTCTCTGCCCAATAATCTCCTACCTTTCTCCTTTTTGCTCCATCACCTGATTTTGTTTAAATCTCTCCCAAAAATAAGCTTTATGTTGAAATCATGACTTAATACTTTGAGTTCTAACAGTTTGCAATATTTTTAGCCTGAGGTTAATACTCTAAAATTCCTAAACCCCTGAAACCTCCTTCTTACTCCCTTTGGACAATAGTCTTAATCTCCAATAAGTCTACTTACCACATCTTAACCTATTTCTACAACATGCACAAGTAAGAAACCACATAACTTGCAAAAATATCAATAATTCTTTCTCATTATGTGATACATAGATTATAAAATGTGCCTGCACTCATGGAAAATATCATACACGTACTCTAACACATGTACATGCACTCCCTACTTACACAACACCCATATTTGTTAATACACATTTTATGAAATCAATAAGAAGACAATCTTTATACAATCCTTGGCTATTTCATCACTACTAACACAAAGAATATCTTTGAGATTTAGGACTATATTAATCACAATAGAAACACCATCAATACATTCATGTATATTCACAATGAACAAAAAATGAATGTCACAATACCATTCCTATTCATGTGTAGAAGAAATATAAATCTCTTTAAAATCTTGACTTTCAATGCTTCATTGTAATCTTCAAGTTCTCTCCTTCTCCCCTTCTCTATCTCTACCTTCTGAGGCTCTTTCACCCTCATTATATTTTCCAAAAAGACTCTTCAACTTTATAATAACTGAATCTCTACCTAATCCATTCAAATTTCCTTTCACATCCCCTTAAGAATGAGGAATTACAAAACTCACTTACCTACCTAGAGTGTAATTATCACCACCACTTCATTTGAGTGGGTCTAACTACTTTTTGACAAGATGGCTAACTCTTTTACATCATTTTAAACATTCTGCTAATGACACCACTAACACTTGACCCCTAAATGCTACTTGCTAAATTCAAATATTCAAACTTGGTCTTTTGGAGGGAAAACCAATTCGACCATATTATTCTCCCAAGGGGACCCAAATTAAGTGAGAATCATTACAAAACACCTAAAGTGACTCGTTTATGAATATTTACACAAAATTTAAACTTTCTTGTAGATGCTTCTACATCAAGTTCCCATATTGGGAGATTGTGGAGTTATTCCTTCCTTAAGTATTTATAACATTGTCCTTCCTTAAGGGTATTCTTATGAATATATGGGCATCTTGATCCATAAATATCTCTTGTGTTATATTATCTTCATATTATTCCTTTATTATATGCAAATGTCTTGTCAAGTGGTATCAGAACATCAATTTGGGTCATTTGTAGAATGAAACCCTAATTTCAGTGATTCACCTATATCTTTAGATCGACTGTGATATTTTTAGAAATGTTGTTTTTGAAGTGGAGAAATAATTCAAATTTCAAGGAAGATACCCTATTTTTTTTAGATTTTTGGACGTGTTTTGAAAAAGATATATCAGTTTTGGGTTGAAACCCCAATTTTAATGATTCGTTTATATATCTTCCAAATTGTGACAAAATTTTCAATAATTATTTTTTGTGGTGGTAAATTTGTTTCATGGAGAAAGCCACAAAATTTAATAAATTTTGGATTTTTTGCAAGAGTTATTTTAGTTTTATGGTTTTTCAAAAATTTACTCAATAGATAACTATTCTCGAAAAAAATCATTTTTTTTTACATTTTCGGAAATATCACAAAAATTTCACTAGGGAATGTTCTTTGTAATTTCTTATTTGAGGCCGATGCATGGCTACAATTGGTAGCACAAAGATTTATCGAAATGGTTTGTTCTTGAAACCCTATTTTTTTAGATCAAGGAATGAGAACTTTTTGTTGAGATGGTAAGATTGATGCTAGAGCTTGGTGGACTGAATTGAAGGAAAAATATTTTTCAAAGGAATATTCATAGATTATTTTTTAGATTTGGCTTAGTGGTTTAGTGCGAAGTTAGTGTTATTGGTTGAAATATGAGAGGTCAGATTGGTCTCGAGAGGAAATGGAACAAGTCTTCTTGGCAAGATGGGACACAAAACAAGCATTAAAATAAGAAGAAAATTAGGACGTTATAGACAAGGATGAAAAAGAAGAATACTATGTTAATGGTGAAGATGCTACACATGACTCAGAAAGAGAGATAAAATATCAAGATAAGATTTCAGATAATGCATCTCTAAAGAAGGAGGCTTCAATATTTCAATTTGAAGGGTTCATTCAAATGAAATAGGTAATTGTTTCCATAAGTCCTAGAAATAAGTATAACTTCTTCAACATGGATGTAATTCAACATCTACATGTTCATGAAAAGAATATAAAAGAAGCTCAAGTGGAGGGTAAGAAAATTCAAGTTTTTGAAGATTTAAAGCTCTCTATGGATAAGTATGTTTTGCATTCATATTTTTATGCATTATATATGGATGGTTTGGATCATGTTGGATATCCTTGGTTGAATACCTTGGAAAGAATCAACATTAATGTGTAAAATAAGTTCATGAAGATATGGTATAAGAGAAAGAAGGTTACCTTGTAGGATATCGCACTTAATAAGTAAAAAAGAAATGTCAAAATGGAACATGAGGATAAATTTGAAGATGGTAAATAGGGGAATTATGATGATTCAAAAAAATAACCTGACGAAAAAAAAAAATAACGATTCATCTACTCAAAAGAAAGAAAAAATAGCAAACAAAAAGGTGGAAGATGGAAAAAAAGTTGAGGAAAAAATTGCTAAGTTTTAGGATACTAAGGTTGCAACATATAGACACCCACATCACCATAAGAGAAAAAAATCATGGAGGCATGTTAGGGCACCTGAGAGAAACAACCAATATGGATATACATGGAACTAGAGTAAAAATCACTATGGATATACATAGAATCAATGGAGCAATAATTATAGGACACTAAATCACACGACTATTTAATTTGGCTATGCATGGATGATGAGGAGGAACAAATATGGACATGAATGTAGTCAAAGTAGAGAAGTGGATTATAGAACTGGATTTATAAATGTGTCACCCACTAAGATCTCATATAGGTGGTTCCATGACGAGCATAAGGACAAGTGTGCAGTGTTTTGAAACACTCACTATATGGCTTCTTCTCATGTTTTGAAGATGAAACATGTCAAGGAGGGAGGGCATGTTATGTACCATTGTATATGGGTTGATGGAGATGTTGACATGTGGCACACATCCCCCTTAGTTAGTTATATGTTTATAATATATGAGGTCACGTAAGAATTAAGTATATTGGGTAAAGAGTCGGCCTAAATTAGGATTAGGAGTTACCCATCCATTAAGAGTAATGTATGCATATATAAAGGAGATGCATATCATTATGAGATATGTCATGTATGTGTTGAGTCTTTTTCTTGGTAGAAGTATATTGAAGATTTCTCACTCAAAGTGGAGTTCCCATATTGGGAGATTGTGGAATTTTTCTTTCCTTGAGTATTTACAATGTTGCCCTACCTTAAGGGTATTCTTATGAATATATTGAATATTTGGGCATCTTGACCCACCAATATCTTCTGTTGTATTATCTTCTTCATATTATTTATTTATTAAGTGCATAGATCTTATCATACACAACCAATAAACTATCAATGCCATAATTATAATGGTTCAATACAACTTTGAAGAATGAAAAATTATACAATGTTGGGAGTGCAATAATCAAGTCCATTTTATAAGATATTTCCCTGACCAAAAAGACACTAGAATTATCTTTATATAGTGTGGGAATAATAGCCACAATAATGGCAATTGTCCAAAGCAAGAAAAAATTAGTATGATTGATGTATCCAAGGGAAAGGAAGTTATGGAAATCACCAGAGCGCAAGTGAAGAAATTCAATTACCCTAATCCATACACTGATATAAGGAAAGGCTGACTGTAATAAGGGTATACATTGAGAGGGCCATGATTGAAGAATGATGTTAGTTGATTGAGCATACACACATAACAATGAGTATGGTGGAGTATGATAATGTTATTACACGAGAAGTATCAAAAACCACTATAGAACTAAATATAGATGACTAATTATAAATTATTCTAGAAATCAAGAATGATCTCAATACTACCATACAAAAAATTATCCAAACATGGAACATGTAATGAAACACTTAGTGTGGAGTGAAAGAGAGTTCAAAAAACAAAAAATGAATTCATTTTCAAGCCCCTTTGTTAAGGTACTAAGTGATTGATCTTATGCTCCTGACAATAAACCTAATTCTAGAAGCCATAATTATGTATATGGAATATTTGGGAAGGAATTTGAAAAAAAATATCATCAACAATGGATTTCTTGTGAATAATCTTCTAGGTAAGACTTGTAAGAGTATTTGGAATTCAACTATGTGAGCTTCAACATTCCAACTAGGAGTGGTGTTGAGTTGTGGAGCTCAATTACTTCAAATTAGCATGTAATATAAAACTTGCTGGAAAACACAGTAACCGTCATTGGTTAGGAGGGACTGACATCAGTCACCTAGGACCGACATCGGTCAGGCAAGGAGGAACTGACATCGGTTATGGTGAACTGACATCGGTTACTTGTGCATGAGTGTTTTAATTAACTCTCGAGAATTAGATCTTTTTTTAGCATTAAAGTATATATATTGATTGTAATTACATGGCTAAGTGCCCTAAGTTTATATACGCCTATATAAACATGAAAGCTAGGGTTTATAAGAAGAGAATAGAAGAAAAAATTGATTATTGTGAGAATAATTGAGAGAGAGAGAGAATTCTTGGAGGAGAAGCAAAAGCTTGAGGGAAAGAAAATATTGTACATCTAAGAGGTGTGGAAGATTGTAAATCTTCAATTGTATATCTTGTCAAAGATTTGGATAATAGATTGACTTGTTTCTTGGAGGATGTAGCCCACACTGGGTGAACCACGTTAAATCTAGTTTTGATTTATATATCTTGTTTTGTATATTTCTTCTGGTAGAATATCCAATTTTATTTGCATTTTGATATATTATCTATACAACTGGTGTACTAACCCCAACAACTGGTATCCGATATTTGTTTGAGGGTTTTGTGTGTTGAAATATTTACTCATAGAGGGTTTTCTAATTAAGTGGGAGCTACAACAATGGCAGGAGAAAATAAATACACTGTAGATAAATTTGACGACTGAAATTATCAATTATGGAAAATGTAGATTAGGATTATCTGTATCAAATAGATTTGTATTTACCGTTGGATGAGAAGTCTAGACCTACAAAGATGACTAATGAAGAATGGAAGATTATTAACAGGAAGGCTTTGGAATCTATAAGATTGAGCCTAACAACATCCATGGCTTCCAATATTACAGAAGCAACTTCTACGGTAGGGTTAATGAAATCTCTTGCTAATTTATATGAAAAACCTAGTGATTCAAATAAATTTTATTTGATGAAGAAACTATTTAGTTCTAAGATGCATGAAGGTGGATTTGCATCTAGTCATTTAAAATCAGTTAAAATCGGTTGATATACCATTTAATGATGAAGTGAAAGCACTTTTATTCTTATGTTCTTTTCCTGATAGTTGGGATAACTTGGTAATGGTTGTTAGTAATACAACATCTGCTGATAATATTTTGAAGTTTGAGGATGTGGTTAGTATAATCTTGAATGAAGAGATTCGTAGGAAGAGTACAAATGAATCATCATCTGGGAATGCTTTGAATGTAGAAAGCAGGGGCAGGAAGAAGGAGAGATCCAAGAATAAGAGTAATGGGAAATCAAATTCGAGGGATAACATATCGAAATCCATAAGTAAGGGAATTACTTGTTGGAAATGTGGAAAGAAAGGACATGCAAATAAAGATTATTGGTTAAAGGACAAAGAGAACCAACACCAGAAAAATGTAAAGAATCAAATCTTGCTACATCGGAGGTAATGCAAAATGCTCTTATTCTTTATTTAGTTAATAGAATTGAATCATGGGTTTTAGATTCAAGAGCTTCTTTCCATGCAACCCCTAATAAGGGTTATTTCAGAAATTATGTCCAGGGAAATTTTGGGCATGTTTATTTGGGTGATGATGAAACTTATAGTATTACTGGTAAAGGGGAAGTTCATCTAAAATTACAGAATGAAAATACATGGGTATTGAAAGATGTGAGGCATGTGCCGAGCCTCAGGAGGAATCTTATTTCTATAGGGAAACTAGGTGAATCTGGTTGCATGGTTAATTTTATAGGAGACTCTTGGAAAGTCACCAAGGGTTCTTTTGTTATGGCAAGAGGTAAGAAGGTAGGAACGTTATATTTATCTACCTGTGTTATTGATTCCTTTTTTGCATTATCTACTTCAGATTCAGATACATGCATGTGACATAACCAGTTGGGCCATATGAGTAAAAAAGGAATGTAGATCTTAAAGGCTAAGTGTAAGTCATCAGATTTGAAAGATTTAGATCTTGATTTTTGTTAGCATTGTGTCTTTGGAAAGTAAAAGAGAGTGAGATTTCACAAAATTGGGGCAATTAAAAAAGAGAAAAAATTAGAGCTTGTATATTCAGATGTGTGGGGACTAGCTCAGGTAGCTTCTCATGGAGGATCCCAATATTATGTTACTTTCATTGATGATGCTACAAGAAAGGTATGAGTTTATTGTATTAAATGTAAATCTGATGTTTTTGAGACTTTTAAAAGATGGAAAGCCCTTGTTGAGAATGAATCAAATTCTAATTTAAAGTGCATTAGATCTGACAATGGTGGTGAATACTATAGCAAGGCTTTCAATGATTATTGTTTCGTGAATATGATACGTAGAGAAAGAATGGTTCCAAGAAAACCACAGGAGAATGATGTTGTAGAAAGAATGAACAGGAAAATCATGGAATGTGCTAGAAATATGAGGATACATTATGGACCGCCCTTACAGTTTTGGGCAGAAGCAGTTGATACAATGATTTATTTGATTAACTGGGGGCCTTCAAGTTCATTAGATGGAGGAATACCAGAGGAAGCTTGGACCAGAAAAGAGGTAGATCTTTCTTTTTCTTAAATTTTTTGGTTAAGAATCTTTTGTGCATGTTGATAAGGAAAATAGAAAAAAGTTGGATGCAAAATCCAAGAGATGCACTTTCATTGGTTATGGATCTAGTGATTTCAGATTCCATTTTTTGGGATTTAGAGAATTCTAAAATTATTAAGATTCGTGATGTTGAATGGAATGAAAAGAGAATGTACATGGATCAAATTTTGGTACCCAAGGATGAACCGGTTGAGAATTTTGTGCATGAGAATGAACTCTCAAATTTAAAAGTAATACCTATAGGGTTACACAGTAACTGGTTTCGGTTTACCCCTGACTGACATCGATCATCAGAACCGGAATCAGTTACAGAAGATCCAAACCGACATTGGTTAGCAGAACCAATGTTGGTTACAGGTGACTGACGTCGGTCACTGTTAGATTTGGATACAAATGTCCAGGAGGTCCAGATTGAGCCTTCGGTACCCCAAACTCCTGTGAGAAGGTCACAAAGGGTAACTAAACCTCTAGAAATATTTACACCACCTCTATTTTATTTATTATTGATTGATAATGGTGAACCAAATTTTTTTTGAAGAAGCAATGCAGGATAAGACCCACGTCCAATGGGAGCATGACATGGATGAGGAGATGGACTCCTTAGAATAGAACCATACTTGAGATTTGGTTAAGTTGCTAGCATGTAAGAGGAAACTGTAGAAAAAATGGGTTTACAGGATTAAGGAAGAGAAGGGTGGACATAAAAGATACAAGGCAAGGCTTGTAGTAAAGGGATTTACACATAAAACATGCATTGACTTTGGTGAAATATTTTCTCTTGTTGTTAAGATGACTTCTATTCGTGCCGTATTGAGTTTAGTTGCATTAGAATATTTGCATTTAGAGAAACTAGATGTGAAGACGGATTTTTGTCATGGTGATCTAGATGAAGAGATTTATATGCAACAACCGCTTGAGTATGAAGTCAAGGGTAAGGAGAAAATAGTGTCTAGGTTGAAAAAGAGCTTGTATGGGCTCAAAAAAGCTCCAAGGAAATGGTACATGAGGTTTGATAGTTTTATGCATGAGCATGGTTACTTGAGATGTGAATATGAACATTGTGTTTATTTTAAGAAGCTTGAAAATGGGAGCTATATTATTTTATTACTGTATGTGGATGATATGCTTATTGCAGGATCTAGTATGCAGGACATTGGTGAGCTTAAGGGAAAGTTAGCTCACACATTTTCTATGAAGGATTTAGGAGCTGCAAAAAGAATCCTTGGCATGAAAATACACAGAGACAAGAAAGACTAGAAATTGTATTTGTTTCAAGAAGATTATATCTACAAGGTGTTATAAAGGTTCAACATGCAAAATGTAAAACCTGTTAGTACACCTATGGCTGGACACTTCAAATTGAGGAAAGATCAGTGTCCATCATCACATGAGGAGGTCAAATACATGACACGAGTGCCATATGATTCAACAGTTGGGAGTCTTATGTATGATATGGTTTGTACCACACTAGACATTGCACAGACAATGGGAGTTGTGAGTAAATATATGGCCAATCTAGGTAAAGAGCATTGGAAAGTAGTCCAATGGATACTCAGGTATTTGAAAGGGACATCTAGCATGTAGTTATGCTATGGAGGTTAGGATATGATTAGAGATCTGGATGGTAGAAAGAGTACTACTAGATATATTTTCACACTAGGTGCGATGACAATTAGCTGGATTTCAATATTGCAGAAGGTTGTGGCTTTGTCTACTATAGAGACAGAGTATGTTGTAGCTACAAAGGCTAGCAAGGAGATGATATTGATGAGTAGGTTCATGGAAGAGTTGGGAAAGAAGCAAGATGATTGTAAACTATTCAATGATAGTCAGAGTGCAATTCATTTGGCAAAGAACTCAGTGTTTCATTTGAGAACGAAAAAAATTCAGTTGAGGTATCACTTCATATGACAGGTATTGGAGGGTGGATAGTTGAATCTGGAAAAGATTCATATGAGTGAGAACCCTGCGAATATGCTAACAAAGCCATTAGCAAAGGAGAATTTGGAGCTACATTCCACTTATGTTGGTCTTCAAGTTTGAGACTTGAAGAGGAAGAAACAAAGCTAAGGAAGGATCCAAGAATGATGATGTACAAGTATGGTGCAATAATTAATCTCCAAGTGGGAGGTTGTTGAGTTGTGGAGCTCAATTACTTCAGATTAGCATGCAATATAAAACTTTCTGGAAAACACAGTAATGATATCGGTTAGGATGGACCAATATCGGTCACCTAGGATTGACGTTGGTCAGGCAAGGAGGAACCGACATCAGTCAGGGTGAATCAAAATCGGTTACCTATGCGTGAGTGTGTTAATTAACTCTCAGGAATTAGATCTATTTTTAGCATTAAAGTATATATATTGATTGTAATTGCATGACTAAGTGCCCTAAGTTTATATATGCCTATATAAGCATAAAAGCTAGAGTTTAGAAGAAGAGAATAGACGAAGAACTTGATTATTGTGAGAATAATTGAGAGATAGAGAATTCTTGGAGGAGAAACAAAAGCTTGAGAGAAAGAAAGTAATGTACATCTGAGAGGTGTGGAAGATTGTAAATCTTCAATTGTATATCTTGTCAAAGGGATAATAGATTGACTTGTTTCTTGGTGGACGTAGCCCACAATGGGTGAACCAAGTTAAATTTGGTGTTGATTTACATCTCTTGTTTTGTATATTTCTTTTGGTAGAATATCCACTTTTATTTGCATTCCGATATATTATCTGTAAAACCGGTGTGCTAACCCCAACAAGTGGTTTCAAAGCTTTGTTTGAGGGTTTTGTGTGTTGACAGATTTATTCACAGAGGGTTTTCTAATTGAGTGGGAGCTACAACAATGGCATAAGAAAAAAAACACTATGTGATCTTCAACATTCCAAATAGAAGTGGTTCAACAGGGCATTGAAGTATCATGTGTATTAATGGGTCAAAAGATATTTATTGAAATATAATTTTTTTCCGAATTTCGTAGTCATGTAGTTAAAGAATAAATCATATGACTCACTATTGGGTTGGGGTTAGTTGATAACAACCAAAGTCGATCATAAATGGAACAAGAATTTGATGTTGAAAATAAAGAATGGAAGTATGTTATAAATGTGGAAAATAGGGAGTTAGTGAGGAAGAAACCTCAATAAACACATCAGATTCAGACTTTGAAGAAAAATCTTTAGTTGATAGGAACTAAGGTACAATGAAACCAAATAATGAAGATATATTAAGAGTGCAATCATGCCCTAATGATGAGATAAAATTCCTCAATGGTTTTCTTGATTGGAAGACCAAAAGGTGTTCCAACCTAATTACAATAGATTGATGAAAAATAAGGGCTGGTTTGACATAAATAGAAGAATAATTTAGTAATGTCAAGTCCTTTTGAATAGTGATAGTTTGTTTACACAATGGAGTTCAATGAATATAATTTTAGGGATGTAAAATTCAATGGAAACTTGGCCCACCAGTTGGAACAAGTAGTCAACATGTATTCTAAAGAGTGGACTTCATTAAACATGAACGAGGGGTCCAAGAAAATAATAATACAATGAGATGTCCAAAAACCTAAAGTTTGACCTATTTTTATAATATTTCTTGATACAACGAATACATTAAAATGGGATGAACGTGGGGAAATGGTAAATCACAAAACCAGCGATGAATTTAAACTAAATATTTATCAAGAAATGATTAAAATTATTAACATATTAGACATTGGCTTCCCACTTAAAAAGAAATAATTAAAACAATAGAAAAGGAAGAAAATGAAAATATTGACAAAGTAATTAATTTGAAGTGCAAGTAAATAGTTTTGAGGCATCTGAGGTATTGAACATGGAAGGGTGGGCATTAAAAGAGTCACCAAAAGCACCATATGACCTTAAAGGACAACTAATTTCTCAAAGTAGCAAGGTCCATCACTTACCAAATGCTGTTATGTTGACCTCCATTTGGAAAACTATCAGTTTTTCACCCACCATATGATCTCATCATCACCCCACTATCGAACTTAGGGTCACCCAATTGTACACCCTTGACATTAGCTTATTATATGAACTCAATGTCTCAACTCGCATTTGAACTTAGCGAAGTTTCCCCCTTTTGTTTGACCATATATATCCTGGATGAACTCTATTGCAACTTTTATAACATCCTCACCCATATAGTCTCACATAGTTGCTGCCTCCTTCAAATCTACCCACTCTCGTAAAATCACCTTCAAAATTATGTGAAGTCTTATGAGCTTACAACCCATTAGTAATTGTATGATCTTTTTGAAGATTATGTGTTTATACGATATGTTCTAGATATTTGATTATATGACTTGTAATTGTGATAGTAAGACAAGTAGTCATGATCATATAACATTCCTTGCTAAACGTCCCTCCACCATTTTATGTACACCTGTTGGAATCCTATACACACACACACACACACACACACACACACACAGATATATATATATATATATATATATATATATATATATATATATAAGCACGCCTTGTTAAAATCACGCTCACCGATGTATGAGTTTTGTAAAAACCATTTCCATAACTGATCATCATAGATGAATAATGCATTTGATTTTCCAAATAAGTCACCTACATATGCACTGTTACAACTCGTTACATATCTACAACATTCAATAATTTCCAAAAGAAATGATTTCAAAGAAAATAAATTTAAGAAAGTGATGGAATTCACGTTAGGAGAAACATGCCTTTTCTTATCTCCATACCCAATGGATATATATAATTATAGTTCGACGCATTATAGGAAAGCTTCACAAGAGTTGCAAAATATCTACATCATCAACCTAACTCCCATGGAAAATTTTCCATCTTTTCTCTTCATTCTCATTTTTGTCATATTGTATGGAATTTTATTAGAAGGGGCTCCAACTTGTTTAAAGGGGAGATTATGTAGAAATACATACTAGTATTTTTATGGTTATCAACATAAATATATATTTTAGTTTGTAACAAATCTTGTTGGTTATGTTCATGTGTTGACGGTAAATTGTCAACCAACAACCAAAATTTGTGTCTCATAAATATAAGAATATACGTTGGGGAAAAGGCATTTGTATCAGGGCCTCTATGTACCTTGCAAATTATATAAATATATATTTTTCATTAATACAAGATGGTATTGTTTAGGTGCTTTACTCTTGCATGATATTTTATATGATTACCTTTTAATGTCATCTTATGCATACTATCTCTTAAGGTGCATGACATTGAGTGGGTTCTTTGATGGATTTCAAAAAAGAGATGCAATGCAATATATGCCACTTACAAGCTTGTCTAGTATGATATAGGGACCAAGCCAGTTGGGTCTGAATTTACCTTTGAGAGGGGCTTCGACTTTTTTGTTTTTATGGTTTTATTTCAATACTAGGTCACCCACATTGAACTTGCAAGGACAAGTTTTGCGATTATATACCTGGGAGATGCGAGACTGATAAGTATGAATATGTTCGAGTGTTGGTCATGATGAGAGACCAACATTTCCATCTCATGTAAATGTTTTTCAAGATATTCATTGTCTTTTAAGTATACCTTTGAGTTAAACATGCAATGATGGTATCTTGAGTTCCAATGGAATGACGGCCTCATTACCGTAGACTAGTGAAAAAGGA
Organism: Taxus chinensis; assembly: GCA_019776745.2. NCBI lineage: Eukaryota > Viridiplantae > Streptophyta > Pinopsida > Cupressales > Taxaceae > Taxus > Taxus chinensis. Next base: position 20,696,387 of record CM034151.1, read on the forward strand.
GTAGCATTGGTGGGTGTGCGTATGCTAGTTCGATAAGCCCATAGAGCGTAAAGAAGCTGATTATGTCATTCATCACCACTAGCAGCAACAGTCTTGCATAAGATTTTGACAATAGTTTTATTGGCAGCCTTCGCTTAGTTATTGCCCTATGGATAATAAGGAGTAGAAAATGATTGTTTAATATTAAATTTTAAACAAATTGTTTTGATTTCCTTATTTTTAAAGGGGATCCATTATCTATGATAATGGCAGGGGGAATGCCAAAGTGTGTAATTATGTGAGTAGTGATGAAACTACAAATGTCAGTACCAGCTGTACTTTGCAGTGGTGCTCCCTCGACCCATTCAGTAAAATATTTTGTGGCAGTAATCATAAACTTGTGTCCGTCGGCTGATTCAAGATTTATCATACCAATAAGATGAAAACTCCATAGAGAAAATGGCCATATTGGGGTGATTGGTTGGAGATCATATGTAGGTGCATGGTGAATATTGCCATGATTTTTGCACTTGTCACAATGTGTAGTATATTCAAGGCAGTATCGCTCCATGTTAGGACAATAATAGCCTTGATGTAACAGCTTTTGTGACATGGCTTTGCCAGAGAAATGGCCACCACACATTTTGTCATGTATCTAAGAGAGTGCAGTGGGAATGTTGGAAAGCCATATACATCATAACTGATGATCGTCAAGTGCATGTTTAAATAATTTTTCCCCTATGATAATGTAATGGGTGGCCTCACATGGTTGTATCCCATTAGGAAGATTTTGTCGGAAAAAGATTGTCAATCGAAGTAAACCACTCAGGGTTGTCATGACTACATGTTATGACACAAGTTGTTAGAGGGAGAGCAATAGTGGAGGGATGTCTTAAGTTCCTAATAACGAATGTGGCCTACTCATCATTAATGTCTTGAGGAATAAGCGATACAACACTAGCCATAATGTCTATATGAAAATTTTTCTTACGAGGGATGGAAGTAATAGAGTAATACTCAAATGAGGACAAGAGATCTTTGATAAGTGTATTAAATGGTATAAAGTGCTCTTATTTTTTGTGATATGTATCATTAAATTGATTAATAACAAGCCATGAATCACCGTGTATGCATAGGTTACGAATGAGGAGTTTTTGAGTGGCGAAAAGGCCGAGGAGGGGGGATTCATACTCAGCGATGTTATTTGTATAGGAAAACCCTAATCGATATGAAAATGGTAGTGGATCACCATGTGAGGTAATAAAAAATATCCCGGCCCTAGCACTAGAGCGACAACAAGACTTGTCAAAATACATTGTCCATGTATCAGAATCAACAACATAAGTGGTGAAATCATCATGAAATGAATCAGAGACGGGAGATGTATCTAACAGAGGTGCTTCACCTAATTGATCTGTTATGACTTGGATTTTAATTTATTTCTGCGGTATGAACTTGAAATCAAATTCAGTAAGGAGCATGACCAAACATGCTTATCATCCTGAGAGATGTGTGCAGGATAGGAGGTATCGTAACATGTCTACTTTAGTAATAATATGGATTTCATTGTTAAGAGGGTAATGGCGCAATTTTTTCTACTAAAAAGACAAGGCCAAGATAGATTTTTGATATAGCTATAGTTGCATTCATAAGATAATAATGTGTGATTGATGTAATATATTTCCCTTTCACGTTGAGAATCATCATGTTGTGTAAGGATGGATCCTAAGGCATGAAACATGGCTGAAATGTATAATAAGAAAGGATGGTTAGCCATTGGAGGGACTAGGATAGGTGGATTTAAAAGATATGTTTTTATGTCATCAAATGCTTGTTGGAAGTGATCATCCCATACGAAGTTGTATCTTTCTTCATCAGGGGTGTGAATGGTTAAGTTTTATCAGCAAGTTGCGCAATGAACAACTAGATGGATTGAATTTTTCCTTGTAGTGATATTAGTTGATGTAAATTTCTAGGTGGAGGCATGTCGACAATGGCCTTAATATTATTAGGATCTATATTTATGCCGTGTTGTGAGATAATGTATCTAATGATTTTACCAGTTGTGACCCCAAAAACACTTTTTTGGGATTCAAGCAGACATTATATTGGTGTAAGCATTAAAATAGCATTCGTAGATCTTGGGCATGGCTGGAACGAATTTGTGATTTAGTCAAGATATCATCAACAGAATCTTTGATAATCTTGTGAATGTGATCATGAAACATGTGTGTCATTGCTCATTGATAGGTAGCCCCAACATTTTGATGCCAAAGGGCATGACAGTTGATTAACTAAAATGTAAGGTATATGGACTAGTTAATCTAAGTTATGAACAACTAGAAAGAAAGTAAATAGATGTTGTAAATAAATATAAAGATGACGCAATCAACTATGTAAAAGGAAATGTTAACCCTCATATACAAGAGAGAAGAGGAAAGAACTCAAGTGATTATAGGAGTTTGTTGGACTATTTCACAGAGGTGACTGAAGGAATAGAAAGATGGAACGACTATGCAAAATCCCCAAAAAGGATGGTTTTGGAATATCTGGCTGGATTGGAGCACCCGAAGAGGGATTGGGGTGCCTATGGGAACTCTGGTCTGCAGACTAGGCACCCTAGTATGTGCAAAAGCTCTGGAACTAGTTTTTACAGGTTTGACACATGGTATGAAAAACTTGTTCTTTTTCACATTAGATTCAATGTCCTGCGTCAGGTGTCGCCAATAATCCAAGATGTATAGAATACCTGCAAAAGACCAAAGAAGAATATCAAAACCCTAAAAAAAGAATAATGCAAATGGATGGTTCAGACTGACCTTAGATGCCACAATAGTTGGCTTATTGATTGAGGGTTGCACTATATTTCAGACCCAAATGTAGTTCTCGTGAGTGTGTGCATAATGTGCCCTACGTGCTCTTGTACCAGTTACACTTTGTGAAGTAGTAAACAATAACTAAATGTAGAAAATGCAATAGATTGTGTGCATTGAATAGAATAGAATTCTCCCCCTATGTTGTGTGTGATGTAGATGTCCTAGCCTTGTGCTTTGTGATGGAGCTATGTAGATGTAAGTGATCTTCAATGCAATAGATGGATACAACTCTAGGTGGATGATAGTAGTGACTAGTACTTGGTCCCTCATTATGACCTCATAAATTTATATTTATAGGGTTCTCTTGATCTATTTTTGTAATTAACCCCAAAATAGCCAACCACCAAAAATATAAAGACCTCAAATGGCTAGAAAGAGCCCAAAAAGGGGCGAGAAAGTGTGAAAAGAACTGGGGTTACCATGGTGGGACCAGGGCAACCATGGGCACCCCAGAACTAGCGTGGGTGCACTAGTCAAGGATAAAATAATGTCGAGTGATGAAATTTGACTGGGTATGTTTAATTAGTACTTTGTTCACTCAAAAACCTTCTAAATAGTAGTATGAGACCAAGAAAAAATAGTGTCTAAAGTGCATGATTTTGTGTCTACATTTTCCCCCACTTTATGTTGGTCAATGGAAAGCTCGGTAACATAAAGTAGATAGATATGTATACCTAATGTCCATGAAGATTGTAGTAGAAAATGCGCTAAGGACTAGACAAAGCGTGGAATTAAAAAAGGATGATGGAGCATGGAAACTATAGATGAAATGTGAAAACAAAAGTGACGAGAGTGAACCTAGGGCAGAAACGTGTGTGTAGATGCTGATGTAGACACCCCAAATTTACATTCATGTTTCCACTTGTTCCTGTTATTATGCTAATACACTCTGTTATTCGCCCATTTGTAATTAATTAATACACATTGTACCCCTTTGGATTAATTAAATTAATCCCATGTACCCTTTGTACCCCTTTGGCTAAATTAATTATTATTTATTAATTAAATAATTAATTAATTAAGTGTGTGCACATCCTAGTCATCTGCCACTTGATCAAACTCCACTTAGACTCCACTTTGACTACCCTAGTTAACTGCACTTCTAGAATCCTAGAAAGGTGGGGGCATTTAAAATGCACGTATAACCACCTTTCCGGATGCAGCTTTTTGTAATTAATTTCATTATTTCCCCCGACACTATTGCAACTACCCATAATGTTATTTTTAGCATGTTCATTTATCTGTGTAACCAATTCCAACTACCTTATGTTTCTATAAATTACAAGCTTACCTTCCTTCTAATCCCTCTTGAATTTGAAGCACAAAAACTCTGTTGAACTGTGTCTGTAGCATTTTCCTTCAAAGCTTGGAGAGCACTCAAGAGCACCCAAAAAAACACTTCTGACATTCATCTACAAGGTTTCACAGGCGACCCTTATTTGAGGCTTGCACATAAAGTTGTTGGAAAGGTTTGCATGTTTGTTTGTTTCTTTCATTTACAGTAATTTTCTTTGTTTACATTTTGGCACACCCGGTGGGACTCACCCCTCCTCTTTCATTCATTTTTCTTTCATTTTGGTTTCTAAAACTTTGTTCATGTGCTTCTTAATGTTCATGCAGATTTGGATTTTTTGTCAGGTTTGGAAGTCAGAACTTAGTGACAGGTGTTTGGAAGCAACAATTGCTACAAAACAATCTTCGTTGTTTTGTTTTAATGTACTAGTTTCTATGTTCTTTTTGCTATATAATATTGTTGCTAAATTGTCTTTCATATTTTAGATTTTTCACCATATTGTGTTTGCAGATTTTGATCATATTTAGCTTTTGGTTCTATTGCACACAAAAAACAATCTTATTGACAAAATTACTAATTTCTAAAAAACTAAAACTTGTTAGTATTTTCATGTACATCTAACGTTGGTTTTAATATACCATTTCACATTATTTTAAACATTTAAAAAAAATCTTAAAAAAACAATAATTTAAAACTTAACAAAAAACAAATTCAGCCTAACTACCCTATCCTACCCCTCCCCTCCTTACATGGCTCGGCCGACCCACCTCCCTTTCCAACTCCCCCCTCTCCCCGTCCCATTTCCCACAACACTGAGCCCTCGGCTCACCCTACAGACCCATCCCCAGCTCACTCCCGCACGCACCTCCATACCTTATTCCCCTCATGCAGACCCATCCCCAACTCACTCCCACTCGCACCTCCATATGTATTGTTCCCCTCATGCAAACCCATCCCCTAGCTCGAGCCCTAACTTGACCCCTCGGCTCTATCCAGCTCCCTGTTCCCTTCCCCGAGCCCTCACGACCTAACTACCCAACTCCCAACTGCATATAGATCCCAACCCATCCCTAACTACCTCGCCCCGTCCCCGTTTCCCTCCTCTCCCTACCATGAGCCCTCGGATCATCCTGCAAACCTGATCCCAACTCCCTCCATCCCGAACCACACCCTACCCGCAAGCCCTCCCTCCCGTGCTTTTGCTTTTCCCTTCCCCACTCTGGCTTGGCCTGAACCATCCCCACATACCCCTGCTCGGCCCACAGAATATGACCACGCCGTACTCCTCTGCCCATTCTTGTCAAGCCATATCCTTCTCCCGAGTTGCTTGCACACCAACCTGCACACACAACACACCATAACTAATATTAGGTTTTTTTAGTTTTATTTTCTAACATTTCCTTGCTTTAGGTTTCAGTTTTAGGGTTTCCTTTTCCTCATTTTATTTTATGATTTGTTTTAGAACTATCAATGGGTATTTCTTTTTCTTTTTTTATTAGAATTGATTAGTTTTTTTTCAACTTAGGTTATTTTTAGTTAATTACATACATTCCTTTGTTCTATTTAGCATTTTTTAGTTTGTTTTCTTCATTCATTCTTCTCTTTCACTTAATTCGGTATTTCTTTCACTACGTTAGGACTTCTTTCTTATTATTTTTTGTACATTTTGTTCACATCAATTAATTATGTACTTTGATTTTTGCAGGGTTCGTGGACATGTTTACATACTTTCTTGCGCTAATTGTAAATGTTGAAATTTTAGTGTTATTGGATGTTTCAGTCCAAGTTTTTCCTACTTTTTAGTCCATTTTGTACACATTTTATCATTTTCTAACCCGGACTAACAATTTGTCATGTGTTTTTGCATACTTTTCCTTTATCATTTTCTTTTGTTTTTGTGAGACTAACACGAATCACCCATGCATATGCTCTTCCCTCGCACTTTTTAAAGTGATCTTGGGAATTAGAAACGTGGTCATTTCTTTCTTTTTTTGGGAATTAACATTTCACTTAACCAAATCCAACCCACACGTATGCTCTTTCCTCGTGCTTTTTAAGCAATCTTGGAAATCAGAAACGTGGGTTCGCTTTTGTTGTCTTGTTCATTTGTTTTGTTATTTTTACCTCATTCCAGAAAACTTTCTAATCATTATTTGCAGGACTCGCTCTCACACAAGGTGGTTAAAAAATTGAAAAATACTAACTGCAGGTTGCCAAAGGAGTTCAACCAAACCACACCTAAATCAAAAGATGAAAAAACACCACATTCAAAACACTTGATTTATAGGTTCGGTTAAGAGCTACGGCTCGACCGCTTAACTAGAACATAACCCCCTTGGCATAAGCCTTAAGCTACAACAAAGGGGGTGGTTCTAGGAACCCCAAAGTAGTCCACACCTTGAGGGAACTGGTGGACGAAATGGGAACCTTTTCTCCTACCTGACTAGTAAAGCCTTTGTGAGTTAGAGTCACAGAATATCCTTAGTGGCGGCCCCAATGCGATTCATTCTAAGAAATATCTTTACTCAGGGTTTCAAAGGGGGTTAAGTAAATCCGTTTACTAGCAATAGCGTCAGGCTCGCTTGGATATTTTTCTGACACCTAGTTGAGAGAGCCACCCAGGAATCCAAACACTTTCCAAGCCAATCTAAGGTAAAGGCCGCAAAAATTTTTTCAAACAAAAACTTCTTTTTCAATTTTCTTCTTTTGTTTTTCTTTCTTTTTGTAGTAGTGTTCCACACTCACTTTTTCCCAAATACTCCTTGTTTAGGATCCATCTTTCACTTTTCTTATCTTTTCATCTTTTTTCCAAACTATCCTTGTTTGGATTCTACTTTCATCCTCATTTCATCTGTTCTCGTCTTCTTTTCTTCTCATCATCAGTCATTCACTAACCTTCATTTTAATCTCAATTTTCCCCTTTTCAGAACTTTCATCTCTTTTTCATTATTTCAATTTTCTCTTCTTTTCATCCTCATTGTCTTCTCCATTTGAGCTTCTTTCACTCATTTGGAGTTTTTATTCACTTATTTGATTCTTCCCTTTTCATGATTATCAAATCCTTCTATCTGTCATATTCACCTCCTTGAGTTCATCTCCCATTTCATTCAACACTTAAACATTTGGATTACATTTCCTAAAGTTTAAGTTTTCATCCTCTTTTCGACATCAAGTCTTGAGTTGTGGATATCCATGTCCTCGCTCAAGCACTTTCATCTTACAACTCGCATCTTACTGGTGTTGTGTTTCACTTTGCCACAACTTATTTCATCACATTTCATCTTCATTCTCCTCTTACAACCTTTAGTTTGACAACATCATTGTTAAACTTAATACGTTTGCTTTCTCCACGTCTCTAACTTGACAACATATTTGTTGCATTCTAGACACTTCATCATATCTTCTTTTCAACACTTCCACTATCAGTATTTGAGTCTTATCTCTTCATTAGCCTCTTCCTTCTTAACTAATTCTTGTTAAGGGTTGAGCACATCACATAGGATTCGACTCATTTTTTTTCATACCCTCTTCCCATTTAGCATTCATTTTTGCTAGGTGGTAGAGTGCATTTTGCAATCAATCTATCCTCACTTCTTCACTCTAGCATTCACATTGTTAGAGGTTGAAAATATTTAGACTTTTGTCACTATAACCATCCTCTATTCTAGAATTCACTTCATTAGAGGACAAGAACCTTCATCACATCGAGTCAATCTTCCATCTTGACATTCACTTTATCAAGGGTTGAGTTTATCAAACACTTTTGGACCCTTCCATCTTGACATTCACTTTGTTAAGGGTTACATCACTCATATATTCCAAACCTATTTCTCATCTTAGCATTCACTTTGTTAAGGGACAAGTTATTATCAAACTTAATCGTACACCTCTCTTCCAATGTCGCATTCACTTTGTTGCAGGTTGAGTTATCTTTCGCATATCTCTTTTTATCCCTCCCTCTTTTAAAAATGGTGGGAACACAACACAGAGATTATAGTCCTTTTGGAAGGGGCGAACGAAATCCTTTTGGAAATTTTGATAGTGATAATGACCAAAACTCTGAGGATGATCAGAATGACATCTCACTCGAAGAACAATCCCACGTTGAAAATATTTTACGTATGAATAAAGACCAATTTTTGCTTCGTCTCCTTGAGATGGGAGAAAAATTACCCTCTAACTTTGATGAAGCTAGTTTACAAACATTACTTGGAAAACCACCACCTAATAAGGGTGAACCTTTAATTTCGACAAACAATGATGATGAGGCAGGACCTAGTCACACGAATAATGATGATCGAAGCAAGTCCACCTCGAACAATGCCAAAGGAAATGAATCAAACAAAGAAAAATATGACGAAAGGAACAAAGGAAAATCAACTGATTTGGCCACTGATCCTACTCAAGCCCTCATGAATCAAATTAATGACATGGCTAAACAACTTGCTATTTTAAATTCCAAAGTCACCAATGAATCCCATGACAAGGAGGCACCAAAGAAATCTAGTGATGCTTCATTTAAGAGTCATACCACACACACCAAAGATAACAACAACTCTACAAGTGATGGCTCCTTATCTTTCTTACAGAACAACTCACCGTTTTCCCAAGAATGGAAAATGATGAAGGATACCATCTCTAGTATGAAACATCAAGGCAAACAATTTAGCTTTGAAGAATTGTGTCCTTACCCATTCGATAAGGACATTTTGTGTGTTCCTTTTCCAAAATATTTTGAGACGCCCAACTTTGAAAAATACAGGGGCAAGAGTGACCCTAGAGAGCATATCAAGGAGTTTTATATGGCTTTCCAAGAGGTGGCCTATAGTGATGTCTTCTTAATGTGTTTTTCCATGAAGTCTAGGAAGACAAGCCTTGGACTGGTTCCTACTCCTCCCCAAGGGCTTTCTTAAACTTTCACGGACCTCTCAGAGAATCAAACATTTCTCATTCAACATGTGTAAATTACAATGATGGACTTGTGTAATGCCAAACAATGAACAAATGACACTCTACAAAGATGGCATGGGATTGCTAGCCATTTCCCATGCTCCATGCCTGAGAAGCAGCTCGTGAGCATATTTGTACCCAATCTCAACAGTGAGTTATCCTTTCACATGAAAATGCATTGCCTTAATACTTTCAAAGAAGTTATTGAGAAAGGATCGTAGATTGAAAAATCCCTTATTGCAAAAGGTTTGATTAAAACTCATTCAAAAGACAATGGGCAACATAGTAACCATTCAAATATCTCTCACCAAGAAAAATCTAAACATGTTAACCGCAATCATAATTTGGTAAATGATGGTATTACAGACAACCGCAATTTCCACAATGTCTAAAACAATGAGACTAGACCAAACAAAGGTAAAAAACCTCTTGTTGTTTCTATCAAAGAGGTTTCATCCTCTCCTAATTCTAAACAACATTGTTTCACTCCTTTGGGAGAACCTCTATCAAATGTCCTTCAAAAACTCATTAATGCAAACATGGTTACTTATCCCATCACCAGACCTTGGGTTGAGGGAGAACCCAACCTACTTGGTACAAGGCTGATACTTATTGTGATTTTCATCACATTGATGGTCACCCGACTGATCGATGCTCTCACTTACGTCACTTTGTCCAAGATCTCATTGATAGTGGAGATATCACTATTGAAGAATCATCACCAAATAAGACACCCAAAGACAATCTTAAGGTGTTCTCAAACCCATTTCCCAAACATGGCGGTGACAATAAAAATGCTGACAAAGGTCCTTCTGCCAATAACACTGATTTTAGTTCAATTATCTCATTTATTGAGGAAGTACTATCTACAATGGTGACCATTAAATTCACACCTTTGAGCAATGTCGTGTCCATGCGCCAAGGGAAGATATGGATTCCTGCGGAAAACCAACCTTCTACGTATTTTGTAGAACCTCAAATGTCCAAACCAACAGCTCCTTCAAATCAAAATTCAAATGCCAAATCTTCCACTCCATGTCAGTATGACTTCATCAAACAATTAGCAACCATGCCAGCACATATCTCTCTCATGGAACTACTGAAAGAGTCACCTAGCTTTCAAGATATTCTCACTCATGCTCTAAATGAATCATGTGTTCCTCATACTCTCAATGTTCAACAGTTTCAGGCTATGATCGCGAACCTTACGCCTGAAACTCCTATCCTATATTTTGGCCATCAAGATATGTTGAACCCGAATCTGATTAACAACAACTCCTTATACATCGAAGCCTATGTTACCGATCATAAATTCAAGAGAGTTCTTATCGACAATGGAGTGGCCCTTAACATATGTTCTATAAAAATGCTTTGTTTCCTTGGTCATACAATATATGAATTAGATGCTAACATCATTACCATTCATGGTTATGATAATACTGAGCACCAGTCCTGTGGCACCATCACTCTTCCCATACAAGTAGGCCTGCAGCTCCTTGACACTATGTGTCATGTAGTTAACATAGACACATCATATAACCTTCTTCTGGGTAGACCTTGGATACATGCATTGCACATAGTACCTTCCAGTTTATATCAATGCATAAAGTTTCCACATAATGACAGAGAGTTCACCTTGTGTGGTGATACTGACCCCTTTGAATACTGTAAGTTTTTCGAAGCAAGGTACAAAAAGGAAAACTATTGTCCATCTACTGATAGCACAATTGAACCTAGCCCAACTCCTATTGTTACCAACCGTATTGACCCAGATATACTATTGAGCCCTCATGCTTCTATGCCTTCCTATGAAGCATCTACATCTAAGGTGTCACCTGATGTTACATTCTCTCATAAAGGTTTAGGTGAGTACGCACTTGACAATACATTCCTTGTTGGAAAAATCCCATTATCACCTCATAGCTATGGGCGTCCTAACGCTCCTCATCTACAAGAACATCCAGCTTACTATCTTGGAAAAACTCTTTGGAGACGATATGGATATCTAGAAGATGAACATATTCCAATCTCTGACAACTCTTGGCTATACGATGATAGGATGGCAGAATGCTACGAATCCATCGATTACACCAAGGGCCATAAAATGATGAAAAACATGAACTGGAAAGGAAGAGGCCTTGGCCCACAAGGACATGGTGTTCTTGAACCTATGAATATCAAGTCTAACCTTTACACATATGGTCTAGGATATGAGACATATGAGAAGAGGCCTATAGTCTTTGAGGTATTATCTAGTGATGTGGACTCAGATTCTAAAATTGAGACCGGTTCCACACATAGCCTCTTCGAAGACCTAACCAAAACTATGCTTTTCCTAGCCTACTTATCCATTCAAACCCTTGACATTGTTTATCCTTCCCTCATTGATCAGGACCAACAATGTCATATTTCCATGGATCTCTTTCAAAATGATGAGGCCATCCAGGAGTTCCTCGGAGATCAGGACCCTTTTCCCCTGTCGTATCACAAGAAGGGTTTCGATATAAACCTTGATGCTACCACTTACTTTGGTGAACAACTTATAATCTCCAGTCCTAAAGAAAAATAAATTAAATAGTAAAAATACGAAGTATATCTCGCATAGTGAAAAACTTTCTGAGGCATTATACGAGAAGCAAAAAATGAAAAAGAAAAAATAAGAAAAAGACGCATCTCCTAGTGAAAACCTTTTAAAGGAATTAGAGAGAGGAGATTTGGATCCATAAATATCTGACAATCTACACAAGCCTCCAACATCATTTCAAGATAATGACACTTCTAAGTTGTTGGTAGAAGAGACGACAACCATTAACATTGGAACTGAAGACCAACCAAAATTGTTACAACTAGGTGCCAGTTTATCAGAAACTGAAATCAAAGCCTTCACAACACTTCTAACTGAGTTTCAGGATGTATTCGCTTGGTCTTATAAAGATATGCCTGGTCTTGATCCTTCTCTTGTGGTTCATCACCTTGTGGTGCACCCAGATGCTAAACTTGTCAAGAAGAAACTACGTAAAATGCATCCCAAGGTTGCATTGCTTGTTAAGGCCGAACTACAAAAATTATTGGATGTAGGGTTCATATGATGCATTGATTAATCAGAGTGGATATCTAATATGGTACCAGTTGCGAAGAAGATCCCCAGAATCTGTATTTATATAGATTTTTCTGACATTAACAAGGCATGTCCTAAGGATGATTTCCCTTTGCCTAATATTGACATGATTATCAATTCTACTGCGGGCCATGAGATGTTATCCCTTATGGATGGATTTTCTGGGTATAACCAAATTCAAATTGTTGAAGAAGACCAACATAAAACAAATTTTACAACCCCATGGGGGACATTTTGTTACAAGGTCATGCCTTTTGGCCTTAAAAACACTGGTGCAACTTATCAACGTGCCATGACTGTTATTTTCCATGACCTTCTTCACAACATAATGGAAGATTATGTCGATGATATTCTTGCTAAATCAAAGACTAGGGTGGATCATCCAATAGTTCTTAGGTGTATATTTGAGCAGTTAAGGGAGTACAAGGTTCGCCTTAATCCAAAAAATGTGTCTTTGGTGTCATTTCAGGGAAACTTCTAGGATTCATTGTCTCACAAAGAGGAATTGAAGTGGACCCTACCAAGGTCAAAGCTATAATAGATATGCCACCTCCTCAGAACCTTCGACAATTAAGGGGCCTACAAGGAAAAATACAGTCTATTTGTCACTTCATCTCCCAATTGGCAGATAAGTGCCATCATTTCAACCAGTTGCTTAAAAAGGATGTCCAGTTCAAATGGACACAAGATTGTCAAGACACCTTTGCAAAATTGAAATAATACCTGGCATCTCTGTCGGTACTCATACTGCCTATATAGGATAAACCTATGTTTTTGTATACATCTGCAATAGAACATGCCATTGGGGCATTATTGGCGCAACACAATGATAAGGGTCAGGAACAAGTTGTGTATTACTTGAGAAGAACTCTCCTTGAACATGAGACCAAGTACTCACAGGTTGAAAAGGCTTGTTTAGTAGTTGCTTATACTTTTGGCAAGCTACGACACTATCTCCTAAATCATACCACCAAGCTAATTTCACGGGTTGATCCTCTTAAGTACCTACTTTCGAGACCAGTCATAACAAGACACATGTCTAGCTGTATTGAGTTACTTAGTGAATTTGACATTGAAATTTTCAATCAAAGGTCAAGCACTGGTAGATCAATTGGCCGCAACACCATTTCTAGGTTCACAACTGCTAAATTTTGAATTTCCAGATGAAGACTTGTTGTACATAGAGGCAACACCCTTATGGACATTATTCTTTGATGGATCTTGCAATATCCATGGTTCTGGAGTAGGAATTGTCTTGCATACACCGGATGGAGACCTAATACCCTATCGTATCAATATTCCCTTGCAAAAATAACATAGCAGAGTATGAAGCACTAATAATAGGCTTAGGCTTTGCTATCTCATGACGCCTGCAAGAATTGACAGTTCTTGGTGATTATCTTCTAGTCATTAATCAAGTTAACGGAGAATATCAACTAAAAGATGAAAACCTCTTACCTTATAAAAGAATGGTTGATAGCCTTAGAGGGTATTTCTGGATTATCAATTTTGAACAAATTCCTCGCTTACAAAACAAAGCAGTGGATGCCATGGAAACTATCACTTCCCTTCTTTCATTCGACACTAATCAAACTCACAACGAGTTCCTTGTTGAACATCTTTTGGTGCCCGCATATGAATTTCCAAAGTCCACCATGGTTTGTGAGATTGTTGGTCTTGATCATCCTTGGTACCATGATATATACACCTTCATTCAAACTAAAGCCTATCCTCCTAATTTTAATTCAGCTAATAAAAGATCCTTAGCACAACATGCTTTGCGCTACACTCTTCTTGCTGACACCTTGTATCGAAGAGGCTATGATGGGACTCTCTTAAGATGTCTCAATCAGGATGAAGCTAATCAGATGCTAGCTGAAGTACATTCAGGTATTTGCAGTGCCCATACCAGCGGAATAGTTCTTGCAAAGAAGATTTTACTGCATTGGATACTACTGGCCCACAATGGAGGAAGATGCATGCAACTTTGTGAAGAAATGTCAGGCTTACCAAAAACACGGTAATCTTATTCATGCACCATCCCAATCCTTACAACCTATTACTTCACCTTGGACTTTTTCAAAATGGGGAGTTGATTTAATTGGAAAAATAAAGCCCACGTCTTCTGATGGCCACACTTTTATTATAATCACTACTGAGTATTTCACCAAGTGGGTTGAGGCTATGCCTCTTACTAACGTTACTGGGTGCAATATTTCTAAATTCATCTTCAACCATATTATCTGTCGTTTTGGCATCCCCGCTGCTATTGTCACTAAAAATGGTGGTTCTTTCAAAAATAAGGATCTCAAGGCCCTAGCTAAGAAATATAATATCCACCTAAAATGGGCTACACCCTATTATCCACAATGCAATGGCCAATCCGAAGCATCAAACAAGACTATCAAGTCTATTCTGGAAAATATTGTCAATAAACACAGATGCAACTGGCATACACAGTTATATCCTACCCTCTGGGCCTACTACACTTCCTTCCGTACACTTACAGGAACTACTCCTTTTTTGCTAGTATATGGCGCTAAAAGCATATTACCTATCAAAGTTGAGCTACCTTCACTTCTTGTATCCCTCCAACATCTCATTTATGAAGAGGATTACCATGTTGCATGCCTTACAAAGCTAGAATTACTGGATGAGAGACAACTTTGCACCTTAGACTATATGCAGGTGTATCAAAATAGACTGCGCCGTAATTATAATTGCAAGATCAAACCTCGACAGTTTGAAATCTATGATTTTGTTAGAAAGGAAAATCAAAAGAACACAACAAAACTACGAGAAAAACAAGGCAAATTTGAGCCTAATTGGTTGGGTCCTTATGTTATAACTACTAACTTCAGATCTGGTGCATACAAACTGTCTACTGAGGATGGTAAAGAGTTGAAGGAGCCTATGAATTCCATTCATTTGAATAATTTCTACTCCTGAGTCTTCGAAGAGTAACCCTTGTACTGGGTGCATGTCAGTGCATCCCCCTGTTTTGTCATTTCACTTTTTTTCCCGCTTGTAACTTTTCACCTTGTCATGTGTTGCATGTTCTCCTTGGCCGGTTTTCATGCCCATTGTCTACCACCATTTTTCACCATCCATTTAGCATGTCGGTTTTGACTTGGGAATTTCCTTTCCCTCTTCTTTGGCATGTGGTTCAAAATTCCAAAAAAACCAAAAGCATTCAAAAAATGTCTAAAAAAAACTACAAAAATAATATAAAATTGTTTAGACAAAAAAAACATACAATCACCATTTTGTTCACCATTTTATTCACATGATTGTTCCCAATCATCTTTTCTAATCAATCAAGCCACTCTTTGCAATGTAACTTTGCATAGGGACATCACTTGGCTTTGGCTTTCTCTTAGGGGCAACTTGACATCTGTATATATTCACTTCTTTATTAGAATTTTTACATTGGTGTGTTTTTGTTCACTAGCTTGTTTGCTTGTTTAAACATTTGTACATATGGAATTTTGTATTGTCTATTCTTAGCTTAGTTTCTTATGTGTGATAGTTCGAATAACCATTACTCTATGTATCTAGAATGTGCTTATGGACCAATTGCAAGAAATTTATTCACATCCTAGTTCACATATAACTTTGGTGTGGTTCTTTCCTGTTCATATTGGGTTTATTTCAGTTACTTCTTTTATATCTTTTTGTCATTTACGTGTGTTGTGTTTTCCTCCTGGTTTATTTAAGCCATGGGATTTCTTCATTTATTTTTTTTGCATTTGTATTTCCAAACTTGGGAAAATCCAAATAAATCAAATATTTCAAAAATCCAATTTAAAAAAAAAAATCACAAAAAATCGAACAAACATTCACTTCTCACATAAATCATACAATTGGAAAACCCTTGAAGTAAATCATTCAAAATCTCAATACAATCTTGATAAATGTCATACTTTTATCTATTACTCTAGTGCTCATGCCAATCTTACAACTATCACTTTCTTCCCTTTGCATGATATGCTAACTCTGCTTGGGGCAAGTCACACAAATTGTTTTTCCTTCATGATATAACTTCACCTGGGGCAATTTCAACTTTGATCATTTGCACAATGGATTCAACAAGAGTGTCATAAGGAGTCGCTTTAACTCCACTCTTCCAGTTTGATCCTATTCCCATTTGGGAGCATTTGTATCTACTTAATCATCATTGTGGCACACATTAGGGGCATAGTTGATTGTCTTCTTTTTCGACTTTGTGTTGCATTGTTGATGTTTACTCTTTTTGGACCACTTACAAGTAGTGTGATCACATCTTGGTTCCTTTATAACCCTGATGTCGGCACCTACTTTGTATATTGGGTTTGTTTTCCTTTTTATCTTTTCTTTGTTGTGTGTGTTTGTTTACGTGCATCTGGGTTAACCATCTTGATTCTTTCATAATCATGGTGACAACTCTATTGTGCAACAACAAAAATCAGGTTGCTCTAAAAAATTACTCTCCAAATAATGCTCATGCTATGAACACAGTCCTTTCCCATCCTTGTTTTAATCCCTTTCTTTCTTCCTATCAAGTGGTTGTTCATCGCCTTGCTGCATCATCCACCCACTTGAGGGGGCATTCCTCTACCATTCTGTTTTCTGGGGCATCCCAATGCTTCACAATTTTCCACTTGCTGATCCGCATGTGCCTACTATCTTTAAAGCACTATTACTCTGCAATAGCACTTTAAAGAGGGGCAAAATGTAGACACCCAAAATTTACATTCATGTTTCCACTTGTTCCCAGTATTATGCTAATACACCCTGTTATTCACCCATTTGCAATTAATTAATTAAATTGATTAATTAATACATTGTACCCCTTTGGATTAATTAAATTAATCCCATGTACCCTTTGTACCCCTTTGGCTAAATTAATTATTAATTAAATAATTAATTAATTAAGTGTGTGCACATCCTAGTCATCTGCCACTTGATCAAACTCCACTTAGACTCCACTTTGACTACCCTAGTTAACTGCACTTCTAGAATCCTAGAAAGGTGGGGGCAATTAAAATGCACGTACAACCACCTTTCTGGATGCAAATTTTTGTAATTAATTTCATTATTGCCGCCAGAACTATTGCAATTGCCCATAATGTTATTTTTAGCATGTTCATTTATCCGTGTAACCAATTCCAACTACCTTCTATTTCTATAAATTATAAGCTTACCTTCCTTCTAATCCCTCTTGAATTTGAAGCATAAAAAACTCTATTGAACCGTGTCTGTAGAATTTTCCTTCAAAGCTTGGAGAGCATTCAAGATCATCCACAATAATCTCTGGTATTTGTCCGCAAAGTTTTCTTATTTGAGGTTTGCATAGAAAGTTGTTGGAAAGGTTTGCATGTTTGTTTGTTTCTTTCATTTACAGTAGTTTTATCTGTTTACAGAAAACACGCTAAAGGACTAGACAAAGCATGGAATTAAAAAAAGGATGATGGAGCATGGAAACTATATATGAAAATGTGAGAACAAAAGTGAGGAGAGTGAACCTAGGGTGGAAATGTGTGTGGAGATGATGATGTGTGTGATGTAACTGCACAGTTAGTATAGTGTGTACTGTCACGAATTGTTGTTGTTGCCCCCATTTGACTGTTTGTTTCTCATATGACCGAACCTTCAAGGAGAAAATGATCAAGTAGTCAAATATGTATGTATTTATGTGTAAAAACACAATGTAAAAGACGCATGCATATGTATGTATATGTAAATATGCAAATGACAAAGTGTAAATGGAACATGTGCACCTGATCCATGTCGAGAAAGAAAGTGTAAAATGATATCTTGTACTGTTGGGGTTTTTTGGGTGACCCGATGCCATAGGACAAAGAAGTGTAGGCAGGAATTCTAATGTATCCTCCAAGCTCTAACTGTTTCCCTGAATGTGTGTGAAGATATCTCTATATGTCCTAGTTTTTTGGGTGATCTGATGCAACTAGCCAAAGTAGTGTAGGGAGGAACACCCATTGTAACCTCTGAGCCTGTAACTACTTCCTAGAATGTTAAGGACACCATGTCCTGTAAAATCTAGTGTGTACAGGGTTTGTATACTGGTTTGAACCCACTCATTGTATGTAACCCACAATTCCAAGGGCGGAAAGTGCACTAAACTAAACCAGTGTAAATGTGTTGTGTTAGTATGTAAACCCCATATGATGCCCCCCCTCCTTTGGGGGTGCATGTGATGTCGCTGATAGGTGAAAGTGGCCCCAAAAGAGGACCCACTGCATTAAACTTGAACTCTTCCCTGTAGGGGGAAGGAAATGCACTTGGTAGAGATCAAGGTGTGCACAAACAAGAGGCTAGCCAAAGACAAGTGTTAGTAAGAAAAAACATGCATATCGAAAATAGTGTAGAAGCTACACAAACATTGTATAATCTAATAAGAAAAGTAATGTAAACACGCAAGAAGACAGGTAATCTGCACAAAGTGGGATGAAAACATGGGACATGACTCACGATGTCGCAAGACATGCAAGGCTATCTTGGCTGCATACAATAAAAACAAGTGTGCACACCAAACATATGGCAAGGCCCGCAAACAATAGCAAACAATGTAACAAACAAGTATGGAAGCAAATATCCCTGCATAACAAATGTTGCACATGAAGCACCCGTTAGCATATTATAAAAATAAATAGTATGTAAAAAGTGTGTATAACCAAGTAATGTAAGGTGTTAAGTACAAAATGAAATAATGACACCTGGAAGAGACAAATTTGGATGCCCCCAATGACCAATGTAGGAAGGGTAGAAGGCAAGCATCCATGATGTGTGTAAGAGACCTATATCTGCGATCACAACTAGAAAAGGTGTGAACGTGAATGTGTGGATGATATTGATAAATGACATACAAGTAATCTAACTATCATGTGTAATAAAGTGACCATGAACACACAAAAGTAAACAAGAGTAAGAGCAACCATAATAGGTAGTATGATGTGGATGGATGGAATGGAATGAAAAATGGAGTGATAGGAGCCGCATGCCCCCTAAGAAAATGGAAATTTATGCAGTGAGGTTCATTTGGTTTGCCCCTTCAACAGTCAAGAATGAACTATAAATGAGAGTGCATCATCGGGAAATGGTAGAATAATGTATGTTTTGTCTAGTGCATTGTGATGAGTATGTAGGCATAGTGATGATGATATGCAACACATAGAAGAGATGTGCATGAAGCTTATAGCCTGAGCGTATATCACGAAAAAATGAAATGAAGGAGTGATGATTTATCCTAAAGCTTATATCACTATAAGAGGAATAGTAGGGAGTAGTGATGTATCCTAAAGCGTATACCAATATAAGATGATAAAGTAAGTGACAATTTATCCTATAGTGTGTGTCACTATCCTAGAAATTTCACATGATGAAAGGTGAAATGATAAATGTGTGATGAATGTAAGGTCCATTTTATTGGTAAACCCTTGGCTATCGAGTATGGAATGAGGAACTAAAGTGTGTCATTAGGTAGTGAGTGCAATGCGTAGAAGATGATGTGGTATAGGTAATAAAGATGATAAATGACCATGTGATACATATGTAGTTTATAGTAGTGAATGCAATATGTGTAGTGTGTCTAAGGGTGTATAGTATGGAGAAGGAGTAGGATGCAATGCTAGATGAGTATGATGAAGACTTGTATGATGTAGAAATGTGTAAATTCAAAATATTGTAGACTAAATGTAGAATGTATGGTGTATGACACATAATGTGTGAATAGAGGCAATGTGTAAGCCCCATAGTGAAGTGTGTACAGATCATGTGTAGTAAGCCCTCAACAGTCAAGTGTGAACCAAAGCACAAGAGTGTGTCATCAGATAATGACGACGCTAAGACGTAAGTATAAAAATGTAAGATGAGATGATGCTACGACGGGGGGAAGTGTGTTAGATGTTATGCCCCCTAAGTGTACATGATTGCATGGGCTAACCAATGAAAGTGAAGGATGAAGGTCCTCCATCTGATGCATGTGATGATGAAACTGTATGAATTTGATCTAATAGTGGTGGTATAGTAGACAAATGTTGTGGTGGTGAATGAAGCCTATGTGCATGTGAGGGATGAATATATGATGAATTTTGTGGCGTAACTAAAATGCATTGGTGATGGAGATCTACATGATTATGAATACAAAGATGATGAAGACCCATGTGAGATAAATCGCAGTGATGACCTATGTCGAGATGCAGTAATTGTCCTAGGAATGGGCCTATACCTATGTGTAGGACTAGTGGAATGATGCGGTCATGTAAACAATGCTCGAGTAGGTGAGCTAGGAGTAGATTGTGCTTTGAGGAACATTGAATCTGATATGCTATAAGAAGTAGATGATGTGCTAGCTACTGTGCGAGGAGTCGAAAAACCATTGAGTAGATGGAGGGACACTGTCAATAGAA
Source organism: Taxus chinensis (assembly GCA_019776745.2). NCBI lineage: Eukaryota > Viridiplantae > Streptophyta > Pinopsida > Cupressales > Taxaceae > Taxus > Taxus chinensis. The sequence goes on from CM034151.1 coordinate 20,717,012, forward strand.
ATGAATTGTTTGTTGTAAATGAATTTGAGTCACAAATGATTCATAGAAATGATAGATTGAGAGCAATGAATCCAATTGAGACCAAGAAGCATTTCACATCTGTCAATTGTACTTCCAATGAGGAAAGGTACAAGCAGAGTAAGAGGACCAACCGTAACATGTAGCTTAACAACACCAAAGGGTTTGTTGAAAGGGTACTCAATTTTCAATTGAGGATAGCTGTTAGCCTTGAGAAGTGAAGTAGAGAATGCACTAACGAGCCACGATGGGTCAACCTTAGTGTTATTAATAGAGTTCAAACCAATATATGCACTAATATGTAAGTGATTTGAAGTAAAATTCACGTGATAATCATGATCAGAGAATAAAATTATTGGTGGCGAAGCATCAGTAATTAAAACTAAGAAATCAAAAGCTCCTGATCCAGGTGGAGGTACTGCCTGATATGTATGATTGGCAGAAGAGTCAGATGTCTTCTTGTCATGTTGTTGAGATTCATTGTTAAAGAGCTTCAGTTCACCCTTGTCTTTGATCAGGGCAGAGTTAGTATCTTCTGGAAACTCTAGTTTGTTTTCATCAATTAGATCTTGGATGATTGTTCGTAGTTTGAAACATCTATTTGTATGATTTCACATGCATCGATGATAATCATAGAGGAAGTTCTCATTATATTTCCTACCTTTTTATTGTAATGGGTCTAACTCGAATGGTGTGGGAAAGGTAATAATATTTCTCTCGAGAAGTTGTTTCAATATGAGATGTGGCACCATGGGAAATTTACTAAACGTGTGCCAAGGTTGTTGTGACTGATCCTCTTTAATAGAAGTGACTACATTGATGGTGATTTTAACATTAGTTCCTTAGTGGCAGATGGTTTGAATGGTGTCTTATTTGGAAAAAGAGTTCAAGACGAATCCTCTTCCTAATACTTAAGCTTTTCGATGGATAGGAGTTTGGTCTCACGAAGCTTAAGAGTATGACAAATTTGATTGAACAAAGGAGAGTTTTCAAAGAGAACACTCTCTTGGAGAGGTGGTAAAATAATCTAAATGAACAAGTAATGAATCTTGGAGTCCGCAATTACATTTTTCATCTTAGCTAGATTGTTCTTATAACTCAAAACATAGTTCGCGGGGTGCTCATTTGATCCATGTTTAAGTTATGTTAGTTGAACATAAGAGATCTTAGATATTATATTGATGGATAAATGAGTAAGGAAGGCATCAGCTAGATACGTGAATGAAGTTACCGAGTGAACAAGAAGGTTGTAAAACCAACACATCGCATAATCATGGATACTATGAGGAAATATTTCAACTAAAAGAATATGATCGTCGGAAAATTATAGATAAGCAACATGAAACGTTCTAAGATGATCCTATGGGTCACCATGCCCATTGAAAATGGGAGGCTTAGGGGTGACAAAACTAGGAGGAAGTGGATAATTATAGATGGCAGGTGTAAAGGGAGCATGCAAAAATAAGGTAGAATTTAAAGACTGTGATGCATGCGAAGTATCTTGTTGCAACTTACAAATTTGATCTTGAAGATCATGATAAAGAGAAGTTAATTATTGAATGCCGACGGATGAAACTTTTCATATATGAGAAACTAATGAAAACGTGACATGATTGGTAGGAATAGTAACAGAAATGGGAATATTAGAAATAGGTGGAAGAGTATAAGCAAGTAGTTGAGTAGTAATAGAAGTGGGTATAGCTGCGGAAGCATTGAGTTCTGCCAAATTATTAGCCTCCGCATGAGCCACATGTAAAAGTAAGTCTAGATCTTGTGGATGTGCAGCAATATGATCATTAATGGCCTTAAGATGTTCTTTAGTAAAATCAATATAAGAGTGAGCTATGGTGAAAGGAGAATAAACCCTAGAATGGTAAAGTGTAAAGGAAGAATCTAGAAGTGTGAAAGATTGAGTCGGGTTCACCAAAATGATTAACTAAAATGTGAGGTATATGGACTAGTTAATATAAGCTATGAACATGTTGTCGTGCAAATTTGTAACAGGGAAATTGACAATTTTCAAGCATGACAACGATACACCTGTAGCAAAATTTTCATGTTCTGAGGTACCCCGGGTCTTCCCAGTCAGTCTAGTAACCTCCAAATTGGTGTTAATTCATCCCCAAGGTGAATTAGGAAATTCAAGTCAATCTCCCTAGGTGATTTTAGGAGTTATTGAAAAATGCTATCTCTGGGCAGTGTTGGGAAGGGTTATCATTGGCCTTCCCACGAATGGAGAAACCCCATGGAGAGGAACTGAGGATCCAAATCCAACATGGAGGTGAATTAAAGACCGATAAACATCATGGAAGTTATTTTGGAAGATTCATTTAATATTTGGGGAGTTTGGAGCAGTTTGATCAAAATCAGGGTTTACAGGCCTAGGCAGTGCATAGGCCAAAAAATTTATTGAGCTTCAGAAGGTGATTCTGGGAGATCCGGGTAGAGTTAGGAGAAAAAAACCATATTTAGAAAGGGAATTCCAGGATCTACAAGATGATGAAATTATTTTCTTCACAAAACTTTGTCGCAATGGTTTTGTAATCAGTTTTTCTCATACACAGGTAGAGTACCAGATCAAAAATCCACTTTTTTAGAGATCTAATGGGTGAATCAAGACCTGATACTCCCACCATTGGATTTATAAGGAAATTTCCAGTCAATATAATATAACATTTCCTCAAAAAATTCCATCAAAAGCTTAAGATATTTTTATCCCAAGTTGTCCTCAAGGTTCAGGAGTTAGTCAAATTTTCAGCTTCAGGAGCTTAGCGGGATTTTGTGTCTCTTACGTCCCTCAAAGTCATGGAATTCAAGGTTGGGAAAATTCACCCAGCACCCTTAAATCCCTATAAACCCACATATGACCTCCAAGATCGCCTGTTCATCCCCCAAGTGCTTGCGGGAGCTTAAAACCTTCGTCGTCGGATCTTTGCCACGTGTCATCACCTGGAGCATCGTGGAATTTGATGTCCCTCATGTCCCTTTGAGGTGAGGGACATAAAACATAGAAAAATGTGAACATCCCCTAAGGATACTCTTTGTCACTTATGTGACCTCTTCAAGAGAGAATTTCCAGCACCCAGGTGCTTGTCAAACCTTCATTCCCTGTCGTCGGATCTCCACCACGTGTCATCACCTTAATCATCGTGGAAATTGATGCCCCTCACATCCCTTTGAGGTGAGGGATGTTAGGGACATAAAAAAATTTCCTAGCCCCTTCTGGGCATTTTTTGAATAATTTAAATCTGGCACTTAGCCGTTATTTCCCCCATTTTATCTTCATAGTTCACCTTGTCATTGCTCTGTAACTTGTCCACCATTACTTCTCACCACCACTCCACCATTGCCAAAACTCAAACCAGCTCTACCAAAAAAAATAAACACTAAAATACATGAAAATATGAAGATATTAGGGGAAGGATTGATCACAAGTGTTGAAGAAATGAAGAACGAGGAGAACATGAAGAATTTTTGCCAAATAACCATGAAGTCACCCCATCGAAAAATCTTCATATCTTGCAAGATACAAGCCAGATTGAGGTGCCATATTTTACAAACTTCCACGTTTTTCAAGATGATCATTATGCAACAAATGGGAGGTTGAATGGTGCCCCAAAACATTTGTTCAAACAAAATCCCCATTTTGTGCACCGACTCACATTTTTTTAGATTTCCCATCAATCCGACAATGGAAACAAGATAAAAAATTACACACTGACTCTAAACAAAAAACCTATCGCAATATAGTTGTTTTCGTCACAAATGGAGACAAAAACCAAACCTGTAAATTTCAAGCTCCATTAGTGGCCGTCATAGAAGCTCCGTGCTCGAAGCCACTGCTAGGTGAAAATTTTAAATTTTATTTCCAGGCATTCTAGTGGGAAAAATTATATGAAATTCAGAGGATGCAATCGCAATGACGAGAGGAGTCCAAAAAAATATGTTCCGTCACAAACCGAGCACTGGAAATCCACTTTCTAAAAATATTAAGTTTTCCTATATATGCATGTTATGTTTGGATAGTCATCATCAAAAGTAGTTGTGGCGAAAGAAATGTGTATCGAAGGTCACCATGAAGTCAGAATGAGTGTTTAGAGCAAAAAAAAATTAAAATGACCACTTACTAAAAATAATAAGTTCCCTATATGGGTGCTTACTAAAAATAGTAAGTCAACCCAAGAAGCAGCTGAGGCAAAGGTAGTGTGCACATGATTGAATGAAGAATTTCACCACATTAAGATGGTCAAGAAGAAGCAAGAACCACCTCTTACTATAAATAGTAAGTCTCCCATGTGGGTACTCGCTATTAATGGTAAGTCATACTCAAGGGGCAGTTTTGGAACAATGGGACATAGAGGGATGATCATTCAGGTCAACACCATCATTCAGGATCATCCATGGGCATTTCTCATAGGGAATCCGATACTCATCTCAGAGAATTCAATAGTGTCTCACAATACTCACTTCATGGTTTGGATCACAGGTATATCATACGCATGGTTGGAATTATGGTCATCATCAGAACAGTTCATTCAACTCAACAAGTGTCTATGAGCCAAGATGAAGGAATTTCTCAGGTTAGAAATATTTTGGAGATGCAGAGTTCACTACATTGGAACACCTCATCAAGTCATCTAGAAGGAGCTATGGACTTCATCGAAGGTAGATTATTCACCATCAGTGTTTCTCCCCCCTTCTTCTTCCTTATCTCTCCTCTCTTCTCCCCCAACTTTCTCTCTCTTCACAATGTTCTAATTTTGTGTTGGGTTTTCACTTTTTCATATGTCTTAATGTTTCTAACTTAATAAGTCATCTTTATGTTATAAAAAGGGACTTAAAAGTTTCCTATGAAGTTGAAAAGTTTTAAGTTGTGCGAGGACATATGAAAAGGCATTAGGGGTAGATGATGAGTCACCTCTGATTCTATAAATTGTAAAGCCACTCCCATTTTATAGGGTTGGTGATTGATTTTGTGAGCTCAAGAGTGTATTTTACTTTGAGAGAACAAAGGAGATAGCCATTTTCTTCCATTTTCCCCCTCACTACTTTTCCTCCATTCCCAAACTATGTATAACTTTTTTTTAAGTAGTCAATACAAGAAGGAGTTTGTAGCTTTCTTTGACTAAGGGGTTTCTTGATACTTTGTGATCAATAAATTCTATTTAGTCTTGTTGATATTTACAGAGTTGTTTCTTCTCATAAATGCATGTGTTGAAATTTCTAACTAGTGTGTGCAGGAATTTGATTTTCTACCTACAACATTAGTTCTCCCATATCATTTTTCACTTCTATTTCCCGCTCTTCAGAGAAAGTATTCCCTAGAAAGAGATTTCTATCTTTTCCGCAGGGTTAGTGGAGTACCCCTATTGGATCCCCAATCGTAAGGCCACCCGGAGAAAACTCACTTTCACTCATGCATGCATATACAGCAGCTGCACCAGTTAAGTAGAGGGACTTAGACTCCTAGAGCATTGGAAAGATAACCACCAATTTTTCCCCTAACAAATTTTCTCACCAATAGAACAACTATAAATAAATTAAATAAATGTAAATAAATATAAAGATGATGTAAAAAACTATGCAAAAAGAAGTGCTAACCCTAATATGTAAGAGAGAACAGGAAAGAACTCAGCTGATCAGATGATCTCGTTGGAATGTGTCGTAGAGGTGACTGAAGGAACAAAAAGAAGGAACGACTGTGTAGAAGCCCAAAAAAGGATGGATCTAGAATATCTGGCTAGACTAGAGTGCTTGGAGAGGGACTGGGGTGCCTACGGGCGCTCTGGTCTGCAGAATAGGCACCCTGGTCTCTGTAAAAGCTATGGAATTAGATTTTACCAATTTAGTAGATGGTCTAAAACCATCGTTGTTTATCACATCAGATTCATTTTCCCGCGCCAGGTGTCGACAATAATTGAAGATTTATAGAAGACCTACAAAATACCAAAGAAGAATATCAAAACCCTAAAAAGGAAGAATGCAAATGAATGGGTCAGACTGACCTCAGCTGCCATAACAGTGGGCTTACTAACTAAGGGTTACACTACATTTTGAACCCAAATGTAGTTCTAGTGAGTGTGTGCATAATGTACTCTGGGTTCTCTTGTGCTAGTCGCACTTTGTGAAGTAGTGAACGATAACTAAGTGATGCCTTCACTATTTACATTTTAGGAGAGTCAATGATGCCTTCACTATTTACATTGTTAGGATTTTGGAGGGAAATATGGCTGAAAGGTTTTATGCTAAAGCCAAGAAATTGATTTCCATCTATGGAAACTTCTACATTAAATTCAGGAAGTTCTCCTATATTAGGTTAGCAGGTTTTGAGGGGGGCCCTTTTAAGTTCCCAATGTTTTGTAGTGATAATATTGTTCTAGTGGAAATTTGTAGGTAGCTTGAAAATTTGCATAAAACCTGTAAAGAGAAGAATATAAATGGCATTTAGTTCCCAATTATTTTTGGTAACTACACCTGCAAAATTGCTTTGGATGCACAAAACACTGAGAGGACTATTGTTGCATTTAACGTCTACTCTTTTCAGAAAATAACTTGTTTTGATCTCAAATGCTTCATCTCCAATAATTTCATAATGTCCTTCTATCACCTCCCTAACCTAGAATATTATTGGGTAGATTGCTCATATGATTACAAGGCAAGAAGAATATACTATGGTCGGTTCTCTTTGAAACAAATTAAAGACTTTGGAATCTACAAAATACTAGATGGATTGTAGGATGATGATACAAATTTATAGTCTCTTGAATTCAAAAAATATATCAGGCACACTCCTCTTGACACTATTGATTGGTTCAAGAAGGAGAAGGATGATTTGCAAGAAATCATCAAACCAGTCTTTTTCAAAACCAAGGTTTAGTTTGATAGAAAAATGAAGACATATAAGGTGGGTAGGTTATGGTCTCCTCGAGAATTTTCTACATCCCAAAGAGAAGTTCTTACTTAAGATCCTGAAGCACACACTCAATCAGTTCCCTCTCCTCACAAATCTTCAACTTTGGTGTATACCAAGAAAGGGAATTCTAAAAAGGTTGAGAAGGAAGAAGAATTTATTGGAGAGGAAAACACTCAGCCCCTTTCTCCTAAGCAGACAGAGAAAACCATTTTGGTTGATCAAATCATTGATATTTCATAGGAAGGGAAAAAAAAGGAGCTCAAGAAGAAGAAGAAAGTAATTAAGGAGGAAGCACTGAAAAGGAAGATGAGGTGGAAGACAAGCAGGAGATTTTACAATCAAAAGCTAAAACAACAAGCACTCCAGAGACTCCTTCCAATGAGATACTTGTTTATATTATTGGAGCATCTATCATGGAAGTGTCGGCTGCATAGACCCTAGCTTGAATGAGAACCTTTTCCTTGGGGTCAATGAGTCAGGCCTTTGGCTCTCCCTCAATAGCTAAATGATTTTCGAAAATAAAATCATAATAATTTCCCCAAATTCCGAGGAGATGGAAAAGTGCATCCAAATGAGTACATTACTGCAATTATTGTGGCCTGTGGAGTGCTTGCAGTTAAGCATGAAGATGTATCTGCTAGGATTTTGTGGAGACACTACAAGACAATATTGCAGAGTGGTTTTATCACCTCCTTGATGGCATCATTACCACCTGGGACAACATGAAAACCCAATTCGAGAATTAGTTCAATCCTGCATTAGATGTGCATGCTCTCCTAGACCAACTTTCTCAAATAAAAAAGGAACCCTATGAACCCATGCAAGAGTTCGTGGGAAAATTTCAAAAGTTGGTGAATAAAATTCCAGTGACTACTCTTCTTATAGATCAAATTCAAAATTATTTTTTCTTGAATGCTCAACTATTAGAGGTAAGTTATGCATTGAGAAGGGCGAAGCTTGCCACATTGGATGATGATCAAAATTTTCCCATAAGCGTAGAAGATGATTTAATAATGTCAGGAAAATTGTGGAAGGAACCACCTAAAGCCAAGGCTTATTCTTCTGCTACCACAAGCTCTGATAAAATAGTTTAGAAATTGAAAAACGATATTATTGCCATCATGAAGCAACTATCCAAAAATGCTTTGTATAAGGATATTCTGAGGAGGAACATTGAACCTTGAAATCATTTACCTCCCACTTAGCCTAAGCTGGAAATCGAAGCAACGCGCCTCAAAGTTCTGGTCAATACAACATGTGAAGTCCAAGAACCTGAAGATGAAGTAGAAGTTGAGGAGTTGGAGGAGCCAAAAAATGGTGGCAGATATGAACAATGAAATATATGTTGTCATGACAAGAGATTAAATGAAGAAAATTAAGGAGGTGCTCTAGCCTGCAAAGAGATCTAAAGAAGTCCTAGTCATTATTCTAGTTGTTGCAAAAAGAGGATCTCCTATTCCTACCACTTTCACTTAAGAGGTAAGTAACACTAACACTCCTTCTTCATCTTCTACACAAAAGGCCAATGTACCTACAACCCCTATGTCCAAAAATTCTCCATGTGTAAAATTTCATAAGCCTAAAAATTCCACTTCTTCAAGTTTGGATGTCACAGACACCTCATAGTCCTTTGATATAATTAATCATATCAAAAAGACCAAGATCTAAATTTCTGAAGCTAAATTCTACCAAACTCACCCATAGGCCTTTGCTCAAGTTGTTAAGTTTGTCAAGTCAATACCTAGCCATTCATCCACCACTTCTAAAGGCCTGTTACCCACTCCTACCTCTCCACCTTCACAAAATTTGATGGCTTCAACACCTTCTACAACTAAAAAAAATTGAACCCTTCTATGTCACACTGCTCATAGCTAGTCATAAGCTTAGAAATTGTGTCATTGACTCAGGTGGATCAGATAATGTGATGCCTGATAAAGTTTCTCATTCCCTTGGCCTCACATTGACACAAACATTTGGCTCATGTTATTCTATGGAGAGCAAGGATGTGTGTCTTGTTGGAAGGATCAAATATGCTCAAGTAGCTTTCACTACCTTCCCAAAGAAAATGGCTAAAGCTACCATTTTAGTTTCAGATATCCCACCATCATATGGTATGTTTTTGAGTAGGAATTTCTATAGAGAATTCAGAGGAGAGATTCAAATGGACCGGTCTCATGACCTCATCCCAGTTAACGGAAAAATGAAGAAATTGTTACCTAAAAGGAATCCAAGTATATTGTGCAGAAAACCGATGATCCCAAAGCAAAAATTGTGTACGAAGACATTGTCCATGATAACTATATGATCATGTCTGAGGATGAAGTAAAGGCTCCTAAAGGAGTTATTAACGATCCTAATGGTGTTTGGATATTGGAATTTGATGGTAGTTTCTCTTCGGTTGGTTTAGGAGTTGGTGTTGTCCTAATTTATCCCAAAGGAAAATCTCGCCCATTTTCCTAAAAGCTTCAATTTGAAAGCATGAACAATACATCTGAATATGAGGCTCTTCTTCTTGGTTTGGCAGTAGCAAGAGAAATTGGGATAAAAAATATTTGTGCTCGGGGAGATGTTGAGCTAATTTTCAAACAGGTCAGAGGATCATTCTAGGTTAAAATACTATAGAAATATGGTCTGGGATTCTATTGAGTTGTTATATGCATTTTCTATTGAAGTTATGCTGAGAGAAAAAAATGATAGGGTTGATGTTTTAGATGTGTTTGGATCTATGCTAATCCCTCACCCAGACTTTGCTCAAGACAAGTTCACAATCAAAATTATATATAGACCAAGTGTTCCAGAAAATGTGAATCATTGGCAAGTATTCAATAATGATCAACACCTAATCACATTCCTCGATCTTTAAGATAATTTCAGTTAGCTATATTTCGAAGGAAGTGAAGTTTTTCATCTTGAGTCTGTTTCATCCTCGGTGTTTGAAGGAGTGGAGGAAGAATCTGATAAATATGGATACATAATATTGAAAGGCAATACGATACCTAGGGGACTGGTAAGCTTAGAATATTTATTTGACAATCATGATAATATATTAAATCCAAGGTATCACATGAGGCCCATCAATCAACTGAATATGAAAAAACTCAATATAGGGAGTGAAGAAAATCCTAAATTGGTTAATATTGGAAAATGATGTACTAAGGATGAAAAGAGAAAGATGATTGAATTGTTAAGAAAATAAATTGATGTGTTGGCTTACTCATATGATGATCTAAAATATTTCAAGCCAAGGGAAATGCAACACTATATTCCTTTAAAACCAAGAATCAAGCCATTTCACCAAAAGAAAAGGCAATATAATACTAAAATTGCATATACAATTCACCAAGAAATTCATAAGTTTTTGAATGCTAGAATAATCTTCCTATTCATCATTCTTCTTGGGTAGCCAATATTGTGCATATAAGAAAAAAGAGTGGAGAAATCTAGATTTGTGTGGATTTTTGAAATTTAAATCAAGCCTCTCTCAAAGATAATTATCCACTCCCTATGATGGACCAAATCTTGCAAGTTGTTACTGGTTCGGAGATGTTATCCATGCTTGATGGATTCTCATGGTATAACCAGATCGAAGTGGATGTCCAAGACCAACACAAGAAAACCTTCACAACCCCCTGGGGCATTTTTACTTACAAAAGGATGCCATTTGGTCTCATCAAAGATGGTGCAACTTTTTAGAGGGCAATGGATTTGGATTTGGATTTTGGTAATTTAAAAGGAAAGTGCATTTTGATTTATCTTGATGACTTGGCCATCTCTTCTTAAAAAAGAGAGGATAATTTTCATCATCTTGAAGTTGTCCTTTAGAAATGCAGGGATCATGGAGTTTCTTTGAATAAATCCATTTTTGGTGTCACAGAAGGAAAATTTCTTGGGCATATTTTTTCCAAGGAAGGCATCAAAATTGATCCAAAAAGAGTCCAAGCTATTTAGAAAATTCCTCTCCCAACAAGCAAGAAAGGTGTGCACTCTTTCTTTGGTAAAATTAATTTTTGAAGAATATTTATTCCTGATTTTGAAAAATTAACTAGCAGCATAGCTCATATGATGAAAGAAAATCAATACTTTTGTTGTACATATGAGGGAAAGGGTGCTTTTGAAAATATCAAGAAAGCTATTGCCAGGACTCCTATTCTTGCCTATCCCAACTTTGAGAAGGATTTCATAATCTATTCTTATGCCAAAGAGCATAATCTGGCAACCAGTTTGGTGCAGAAGAATTCAGAAGGTTGTGAACTCCCTATAGCTTTCATGAGTTATGTCTTGAAGGCTCATGAGTTGAAATACACACAAATGGAGAAGCATTCCTTTTCCTTAGTAAAATTAGTTAAGCAATTCTATTTCTAAATCCTCAATTTTCACTCAATTATCTTTGTGTCTGATACGACTGTCAAGTCAATCTATACACAACAAGATTTTGGATCAAAAAGAGGAAATTGGGTCCAAAGGTCCAAGAATATGACTTGGATATCAAGCCAACCAAGCTGGTTGGAGGTAGGGGCCTCTGTGAATTAATTTCCAATAGCGCCCAGAGTGATTCATTCAAAGAAGAAGGTGTTAGTATCCTAATTGTTCTTTTCTTGAGTTCAACATATGAATGATATGCTGACATTGCTCACTTTTTAACTTATGGAGAGTGTCTAACACACCTGAATGCTAAAGAAAAGAGATTTGTTAAGTTGTGATCTGCGCAATATGTACTCTGGAACAATTCATTGTTCAAAAGGGGAATTGATGGAAGATTTTTGAGATGTGTACACAGAGAGCAGCAGAAACAGTTGTTGAGATCTTTCCATGATTAGGCTCGTGGAGGTCACTTTTCATCCGCTATAACAACTCACATGATTATCTGTGTAGGTTAATATTAGCCAAAATTGTTCAGGGATGCAACAAATTGGGTCACAAAATGTGAGGCATGTCAAAACTTTGTGGGCAGACCCAAATTGGCCACCTTACCTCTCAAACTAGTGGTAATTGAAGAGCCTTTTCAACAATGAGGGCTAGATTTTATAAGTACTCTTAATCCTAATTCAAGTGTAGAGCACACACATGTCTTGATAGCCACTCACTACTTCACCAAGTGGGTAGAAGCGATTCCAGTCAAGAGAATCACTTTTGAAGAAGTATGCAATTTTATTAAGGAAAACATTCTGGTCAGGTTTGGAGTCCCAAGTAAATTTATTACTGAAAATGCCCCAAATTTCTCTTCTTATGAGCTGATTGATTTTTGTAATGGTTGTGGAATCTCCCTAGCTCACTCTTCTTATTACTATCCTCAAGGGAATGGGAAATCAGAATTAATTAACAAAAATTTCGTGAAAATCATTAGAAAGATTGTGGATGAGTCAGAGAGGAATTGGAACAAAAATATTTATGATGCTCTTTAGGCAGACGGGATCACATCAAAGAGAGCAATTTGAATGTCCCCATTCCATGATGTATATTGAACAGAGGATCAACTACTAGTGACAGTAGAATTGTCAGATTTGTAGTTGATGAAAGCTATTGAGGATGAAAAATTTACCATCTCCATGGAGAAAAGGATCATGTATTTACAAAATTTGGATGAGGACATGCTATAGGTAGTGGACAAGATTGTTTCACATCAGCAGAAGGTGAAGAAAATATTTGACAAGAAATTCAAACCCCAAGACTTCTAGTCTAGATATATTTTCCTACTCTGGGACAAATGGCGTGAACCTCGAGGAAGTCATGGTAAGTTCGATTCTCGCTAGCTTGGTCCTTTTAAAATCAGACATTTTGATGGTGAAAACTCTTATTACTTGAGCTATATGGATCAAAATTCCCTTCCATTTCCATATAGTGGCCAACATTTGAAGTTGTTTCAGTCCTAGGTGAATAGGCAGTCCCTTGTACCGTCTTATATAATTCATGTTTTTGGCTTGTGGTTCTCACCTTGTCTTGATGTCTTTTGTATTGCCTTGTTCTGGACTCTATTTCCTAATGAATTCAGCACTTGCTATTAACCAAATATTCTGATGTCCTTTTTCCCTACCTTGTATCAAGTCAGTATAATCCCCAGAAAGAGATAGTTGTTGTCACTTACCCCAAAATTTGTGTATTTTGGTTTAAATTTTGTTTTCCTTTGTGAATTGTGAAGGAAAGGGAATGTCCCCAATAGTTAGTCATTTTTTAAAAAAAATAACTTTGGGGAATTTTGCTTCGTATTGTAGGTATTTCGGGTTTTGGTTTCCCACATGTCCCATGTCCCTTCGGGCTCCCCATTCCCCATTTCCCCACCTTCTCCATAATGAGCTCGACTTTCTTTGTTTTGTGGGAGTTTCAAACTTTTTGTGAACCCACGGTCTGTGTGCTCCCTGGTCGTTGGTTCTCCACATCCCAACAATACCTGTAATTCTTCCTTTACATTTTTCTAAGTCTCCTTTGTTTTGTGGGTGTTTTGTCCTGGTGGAGAACTTGTGTCCCAATGTCCAATGGGCTTTATGTGTATCCTCTATCCAATTTACCCGATTATCATTAGGTATTGGTGTATTGTGGGATTTTTCGCTTTCGTTGTCTCAAATGCCCGAAGTGCATCTCGAACCTCAGTTCTCTGTGAACCCGCCTTTGCCGCATTGAGATAGTTTTCTTTGTGTTGCAGATATGTCGGCTCTTGGTGTCCCGAATGTCCCATGGGCCTCTCGTTATCCTTTCTTCCACCATACCCGCATTCCAAAGGCCAAATATGACATCTTGTGTTGCATACGCCACCGTTTTCCACAATGCATTAAGTCCTTCATTTAATGCACTCCACCGACCCTTTCCAAATGGGATTATATATATAATAAGGTGAACTTGTCATTTTCACCACAAGAAGTTACAGTCAAATTATGCATCTCATTCCCGCATCTCCTCAGTTGTTTCTAGCTGTAACAAGGACATTCCCTAACCATTTTCAAAAAATCAAAGTGCATCTTTCTCCTGAGAAGATTGTCATTCCTCTGATGGTCAAAATTAAAGTTTTCAAAATCCTTCGGTGAGAATTCAAAGATAATTTTTTCATGTGCCCTACCATATTGCCATTTTCTAAGCATCCATTCTCCCATCTGAGTTACTATTTCTCAGCCCATTTGATATCATGAAGATCCATTTCAAAGGCCACGAGCATCTCTCCTCTCGAGAGACTTCCATACCCAACATAGGGAACACCGATGTGGAGCATATGGACTTCAATGATTTCTCATAGTGAATCAATGATGTTAATCCCTCACCTAAGGCCCAACTCATTAAGGATTGTGGAATAGCTTATACTAGAGGCTTTTTGGTCTCAGTCCAATGTACAGATACGGTTTTGACCTGTGGTTCCCATTTTGACCCAAACATGAAAGAAATCACAGACCCCCAAGGCCAAGTGATTTCCAATCTGGATGTAGGATGTATCAATACTACATTTGGGATTCCATTAGTTGAATATTCAAATGTTCTTACTTTGGCACAATCCCAACATCTATTTGATCAAGAACCTAAGAAGTACAAATACATGGTGGCTAAGTCTTGGTTCAAGGTCCCAAAGAAAGGATCTTCCAGGTTGCTAAATACTTTGTAGGAGTGATTTCAAGGAAGATATTTCAGACATCATCACTCTTATGGCAAGTAGGACATCCTTTAACTAATGAATTCCATTTTTGGATGTTCCCGTACCTGAACATCATATGTGAAGGAAAAAAAGTTTGAATTGGGGAGAGATCATTTGCGGTAACCTAAGTGAACAACTGGCTAATGTGCAGAGAACTAAGGTCTTCTACATGACCTCTTACTTGGTATTTACTTTTAGTCAGCTATATTTCGAATGAAGCGAAGTTTTTCATCATGAGTTTGTTTCATCCTCGGTGTTTGAAGGAGTGGAGGAAGAATCCGATAAATATGGATACATAATATTAAAAGGCCATGCAATACCTAGGGGACTGGTAAGCTTAGAATATTTATTTGACAATCATAATAATATATTAAATCCAAGGTATCACATGAGGCCCATCAATCAGGTGAATATGAAAAACTCAATATAGGGAGTAAAGAAAAGCCTAAATTGGTTAATATTGGAAAATGATGTACTAAGGATGAAAAGAGAAAGATGATTGAATTGTTAAGAAAATAAATTGATGTGTTGGCTTACTCATATGATGATCTAAAATATTTCAAGCCAAGGGAAATGCAACACTATATTCCTTTGAAACCAAGAATCAAGCCATTCCACTAAAAGAAAAGGCAATATAATAAAAAAATTGCATATACAATTCACCAAGAAATTCATAAGTTGTTGAATGCCAGAATAATATTTCCTATTCATCATTCTTCTTGGGTAGCCAATATTATGCCTATAAGAAAAAAGAGTGGAGAAATCTAGATTTGTGTGGATTTTCGAAATTCAAATCAGGCCTCTCTCAAAGATAATTATCCACTCCCTATGATGGACCAAATCTTGCAAGTTGTTACTGGTTCGGAGATGTTATCCATGCTTGACGGATTCTCATGGTATAACCAGATCAAAGTGGATGTCCAAGACCAACACAAGACAACCTTCACAACCCCCTGGAGCACTTTTTCTTACAGAAGGATGCCATTTTGTCTCATCAAAGATGGTGCAACTTTTCAGAGGGCAATGGATTTGGATTTTGGTAATTTAAAAGAAAAGTGCATTTTGATTTATCTCGATGACTTGATCATCTTTTCTAAAAAAAGAGAGGATCATTTTCAGCATCTTGAAGTTGCCCTTCAGAAATGCAGGGATCATGGAGTTTCTTTGAATCCAAAGAAATCCATTTTTGGTGTCATAGAAGGAAAATTTCTTGGGCATATTGTTTCCAAGGAAGGCATAAAAATTTATCCATAAAGAGTCTAGGATATTCAAAAAATTCCTCTCCCAAAAATCAAGAAAGGTGTGCACTTTTTCTTTGGAAAAAATAAATTTTTAAGAAGATTTATCCCTTATTTTATAGAATTAACTAGGAGCATAGCTCAGATGATGAAAGAAAAGTAATCCTTTTGTTGGACATCTGAGGGAAAGGGTGTTTTTGAAAATATCAAGAAATCTATTGACAAGACTCATGTTCGTACATTTCCTATCTTTGAGAAGGACTTCATAATCTATTGTTATGTCATAGAGCATACTCTGGAAGCCATTTTGGTGCAGAAGAATTCTAAAGGTTGTAAACTCCCTATAGCTTTCATATGTCTTGAAGGCTCATGAGTTGGAATACACACAAATGGAGAAGCATGCATTTTCCGTGTTAAAAGTAGTTAAGCAATTTCATTTCTATATCCTCAATTCTCAATCAATTATCTTTGTGCATTATATAACTGTCAAGTCAATCCTTATAAAACAAGAGTTTGGATCAAAAAGAGGAAATTGGGATGCAAAGGTCCAAGAATATGACATAAATATCAGGCTAACCAAGTTGGTTCGAGGAGGGGCCTCTGTGAATTAATTTCCAATATTGCCTGGAGTGAGTCATCCAAAGAAGAATGTGTTAGCCTCCCAATTGTTCTTTTCGTGAGTTTAACAGATGAATGGTATGTTGACATTGCTCACTTTCTGACTTATGAGTTCTCAACACACCTGAATGCTAAAGAAAAGAGATTTGTTAAGTTGTGATCTGCACAATATGTACTCTGGGATAATTCAATGTTCAAAAGGGGAATTTATGGAAGATTTTTGAGATGTGTCGATAGAGAGAAACAGAAAAGGTTGTTGAGATCTTTCCATGATTATGTCTTTGGAGGTCACTTTTCATCCACTGTAACATCTCACAAGGTTCTCTGTGTAGGTTAATATTGGCTAAGATTGTTTGGGGATGCAATAAATTGGGTCACAAAATGTGAGGCATGTCAAACCTTTGTGGGTAGACCCAAATTTACCACCCTATCTCTTAAAACAGTGGGAATTAAATATCCTTTTCAACAATGGGGGCTGGATTTTATAAGTACTCTCAATCCTAATTCTAGTGTAGGACACACACATGTCTTAACAACCACTGATTACTTCACCAAGTTGGTAGAAGCGATTCTAGTTAAGAGAACCACTTCCGAAGTAGTATGCAATTTTATTAAGGAAAATATTCTGGTCAAGTTTGGAGTATCAAGTAAAATTGTTACTAAAAATTCCTCAATCTTTAATCAAAAAGGCAATGCAAAGTTTCCTAACTTCATTGTGAAATAGTCTTCACCTAATCTTCATGCATAATTGGAATCCGGTCATATCCACTAAAGGCATATGTGAATGAGTACACCTCATGCCCTACTACCGCTTCCAACATTTTATCTATGAAAGGAATTAGAAATGGGTCATTTACACATGCATCATTCAAAGCTCCATAATTACTACAAATTCTTATTTCCCCTATTTTCGTTGGTTGAGTAACTACTAGACTCGCCCAATCTAAATATTCTATGTGATATATTAATCTTTCTTCTACCTTATGGTTCAATTAAACCTTGAATTTTTCCCTCATATTAGGATTCAATCATGAAGGCCTCTTCTTGAAAATATTTTCACCTTCCATTAGATCTATACACATTTCTCTTATTGATTGGTCTACTCCTTTAATTTTGTTGAATTTAGTAGGGAACACATCTTCATAGTCTCACACTAATTGCAAAATATCTTACATTTATTTATGTTCAGTAATCTCCAATGGTGTCTAACTTGACTATGACTTATGGGCCAAGGTCATACACCCTCTTTCACACTAGTTCATCATACATTTCAGCCTTACCTTTATTTTGGGTCTCTTACACTATTCTTGAGTCTTCTTTTTCTTCTATATTTAAAGTGCGCATATGTTCTTCTTCTTCATTGTGAAATAATTTATTTTTTGGGATAAGTACAATGTGGGTAGGTTCAAACATTCCTACAAGTTCTATGTCTTCCTGAGTATTTGACTCATCTCCTACTTTTTTGTTATCCCCTACTTGATGACATACTTCCACTTTATAATGTTTATTTTCTTTAATTGTTTCACTCTTGATCTTTTTGGTTGCATAATTCCCGTGGTTTATTTCTTCTAGATCTCAAAATTCAGTTCCTCCTTCTAAATCTATAGTCTCATGGCATAAAAATGTTGTAATATTTTGAAGTGTGGAATCTACCATAGCGTTGTTGTCTTTGAATGTGAAGGATTGAATGAAATACTATTGCACCTTTCTCCAATGGTGTGTTTCTCTTCTCCACTATTGATGGAAGTACCATGCTTTTGGAAACGGGATGAGTGTCTTTGGGAATATGTGAACCCACCATTTATATTTTTTTTTCTATATTTTCCAAGATTTAATAGGCCCTTGAGTTTTGATTTTCAGACATTTCTTTAGGCAATAGCTAGGCCAAGCTTTAGTTATACTAGAGGGTAAAACAATTCTTGCACGCAACATACCTATTGCTTCAATACATATGAGGTTCTTCGTTTAATGCACAACCCACCATGTAGTTTTTATTCCTTTTAGTACATAATCCAATGTGCTTATCCTCATCTCTTTTTTCATAACATGTTCCTAAAATTTGACTAAAAATATATCGAAACTAGAAGTCCCAAATAATTACGAAGTCTATTTTTCTTCCACTTAAACCATTCTCATAGGTCAGATCTCATGTTCTTTGCACATCTAGTGTTGACCTTAAGCCTCAACATCAGTGTGAGGGTTAAGAAGTTCGTCCTTTTGTTAAGGATGTGCAAGGGAAAAGAACAACTAATTCTAATTTATGAATAGAAAGAATGTAATATTACATAACTACTTCAATCATCTGTTGTTATTCATGTTTCAAAATAGATTACATTGGCCTCATACACACTTACAATTCCTCTCAATTCTCTCTATCTCATACATTTATTATCCAAGGAACACATATATATCATCTCATGTAATATCTTGTATTCATTGGATTAAGTACGATAAATATCTTTTTCAAAAATGAGTCAAAAGACACTTCTTTTGGTAGTGACTCTGTCGTATTTTGCCTTACTTTGTTTTCAGCTTCCTTTAGTTCACAACTTTGGATAGGATTTTGTAGTTTTATTCATTGTTTAGCGGCTTCCTCTGTCTAACGTGGGTCTTCAATTTTTTTTGGTGGTTTCTTCTGCCTACCACGGTTATCTTCAATCTTCGGTGACTTTCCTCCTTTATCCACGGCTTCTTGCTTATTCTCGTGGGTTTTCCTTTACTATGTAGATTGTTCCAAAATTTGATGAAGAACCTTGTCAACAGATTTTCCCCAGCTAGAGATAACATCACAAAGAAGGGTAGTTGTCTATTATATAATAAATATTTATCCTTTATTAAACATGAATAAACATAATACTCAACACATAATTGGTTTAAACCACTAATATCACATATAGATTGATCTCAATTACATAAAATTCAAAAATATATGTTTAAATCAATTATATTCATCTCTCACTTCTTACATTGATTCCTCTCCTTCATCTTCATGATTATATAAAATTTTCTCACTCATTTTCGTGATATTCTCTCCCCCCCCCTCATTTTACATCATTATATAGCCTTTAAAAGGAAAACTTTATGTCTTTTCACTCACAATGACTCATGATAGCCATTGGTTAACTCTTATTTACATTCTTAATCAGTAATTAGTGGATATTTACACAAATATCATGGTATTTATGCATTTTCCTTGTGTAAAATATTATATATTCTTCATTATTATCATTTTATTATATTTTTGGCTTCCATGGTATATTATAATGCTCATATAAACCCCACAAACATCATAAAGAAGATTCATAATATGAAAAAACATGTCAACATCATCTCCAGACTTCAAACGGTTTCTCGTGCTCAATGCAACGAAGTGATGAAGAATTTTGCTACCATACACAATTTTTTATGAATAAATCTCCTAGTTTTTGAAATCTAGATTATACACACCTTTGATTTTCTCTTGAATATAAATTCAACATGATCTACATCTGATTCATCTTCATAATCATTACTCTGTAAAGTCTTCATAACTTGTAATTTTATATTTCCTTCCTTCCCCAAGGATTTTGTCTTGGTCCCTCTATTCTAATATAATTGTGCTTCCTTCAAGAAATGGACGGAACCATTCTCTTCATCATCATCTCGTGGTATCCAAGTATCCAACGCATTTTACTAGTAATTCACCATCACGATTCTCATCCTTTTTCCTTCCATCTAGTTCATTTTGTATTGTACCATTTTCCAACCTTAATATAATTTACTTCTTTTCATTTATCACCTTTTCATTTCCAACATTTTTGTCTTGTACATTTATTTATATTTCCCCTTAGTTTTGCTTATTTTTAATTTCCTGTTCTTTCTCAATATTTTCCTTTCTCTTCTCTACAACATCCTCACACAATTTCACAATTTCATTTCCTCCCTTGAAATTTAACTTCCTCATGTCTTCTTTTTCCATTTTTGGGTTATCTAGTTTATCTTCCATATGATTCTTATTTACTTGTCATGATTTTTCATATCATGGTCTGATCTATTTTATGGATGTATATTTCTAAGATGTTTATATTATTTTTGTCTTCTTTTATGTATGCATCCCTTCCTCTTTCTAATATCTATGTTCAACATATATCATCTTCTTACAGTTCCATAGTATATGTCCATTTTTGGGTAAGTGTAGCAAGTTGGGGGACAAAAAAGGGGTCATAAGTGGACGTCATATTGCAAATAACAACATAATCTCAACTTGTAGGGATTATTAGCAATGCATACACTCAAAATTAAAAAAACTTATATCCATATGAATCGTAGCATCCAGAATCTAGTTTCTAAACTACTAATTTTAAAAAAAAATGGACAAGTTTAGCTATATTAAACACTTAAAATTCAATAACTTGGTTTTTTTTTTAAATGCCTATAAGATTGTAGTTCGTTTGTCCATGATTTGGCCAAAAATTGATATATATATATATATATACTTTGGTGAGAAGTTAGATGCCGCTATCTATCTTTATATATAGATTTTATTATTTTATACACACTTTTTTGAGCTATCTATATAGATTTATTTTTTATGATTTTTTTCCGTGAAAGTGGTCTGAAAACATAAAGAAAACAAAGCACTTTCCGTTTGCCCTCCATAACTTCATCAAAAAAAATTGAAATCAAATAAATTTTTTTTGAACATATATATAATTTCACCACGATTGGGATGGTATAGGTTTTATCACATCCTAATAAGTGAAACAAAATTTATAGTCTTAAACGTAGACATAAACATTCACGGGAAAAAGTGTCTTAAAGACCTAATATTAGTAAAAAATTATAAAATGATATTTATCCTATTCTATTCACTTTAAAATCAATATTTCTACAAAGCTAACAGTCTCCCCTATGCGATGGTACCATTTTTATGACATATTTTTGAATTTTTGGCATGGTTCAAGTCTGCGGAAAACTAAATTTGATGTAAAATTCAGGATTTGATGTCCACTTAATTGTCCCCCAACTTGCTGCACTTACCCTTTTTCCACACCAATAACATGTTATCGACCTTCTCCATTGACCATTTTCTTTGTATTTTTTATCATTTCCATCCCATCCATTATTGTAGCTATCATATCCATAATAATGATGAAATTTTCCTCTATTATATTTATTTCCTCCATACCTACCATGATATCCTCTACATTATCCCCTTCTATTGTCTCTATGGTATCCCCTTTGATATCCATTATCTCTCTTATATCTCCAGTAGTATCCTCTTCCATTATATCCTTTATATATGTTATGATATCCATTATCTCTTTCATATCTCTAAAGGTATCCTCTTCCATTATTTTGGTGAAGCATTTGTCTTAGTTTCATTATTTCATTTTGCATCTTCTCTAGTTTTCATGTCATTTGAATCTCTCTCCTCCAATGTTCCGCTTTTAGTTTTGATGTCATTTCCAATGCTTCCATAAATTTTATGAACTCTTTTCTATAAATTAATAATCTTAGATATGGTAACAATCCAAAAATAAACATCTCAATTACCTTTTTCTCATTTGGTGGTTCATTTAGTTTCTACACTATATTCTTGAATCTTTGATTAAATTCCTTAACCGTCTCTCCTTCATTTTGAACTAAGTCCCTCATTTTTATAACACCTTCCAATGGCATGGGGGATGACATTTTTTCCAAAAGGTTCGTACCCTTATTAATCTCTTATCGTTGGGGGAGAATAGTCACTTCCTAATTCACTACTATTCCCACAACTAAGTAATAACTAACTTCCTTTTCTTTTCCTTCTCCAATATCTACTTTTCCATCTTCTCTTACCTCTATCACTTCTCCTAATCTATATTTTATTCTCTTTTATTTACCTATTTACTCCCCCCAACCACTATACCCTATTTATCTATTTTGAATTTTTGTTCCTTTGGATCCCCCTTTTTTGCCCACAAACCCCAAGGAAGTGAACCACTCTAAAAGAGGGTGAGACAAATATTCATGTCAATATTTACCCCACAAATCATATGCACATTTTTTTCTTCATTTTTCCTCCTTTTAAATTATCTCCTTTCACCCTCTACCCTCCTGGAGATATTACTTAGTTGGACATAGGATCAAACACCAAAATGTTGGCCTAAAGCCTCAACAACAGTGTGAGGGTTAAGAAGTTCATCCTTTTGTTAAGGATGTGCAAGGGAAAAGAACAACTAATTCTAATTGATGAACAAAAAGAATGTAAGATCACATAACAATAATTACTTCAATCATCTGTTATTCATATTTCAAAATAGATTACATTAGCCTCATACACACTTACAATTCCTCTCAATGCTCTCTATCTCATACATTTCTTATCTAAGGAACACATATATCTCATCTCATGTGATATCTTGTATTCATTAGATTAAGTACAATAAATATATTTTTACAAAATTATTCAAAAGTCACTTCTTTTGGTTGTGACTCTGTCGGCTTTCTCCTTACTCTATTTCCAACTTTCTTTAGTTTGCGGATCTGGATAGGCTTCCGCGGATTTCTTTAGTGTTTAGAAACTTCCTCTGTCTAACGCAGGTCTTTATAGTATTTTTCGGCTTCTTCTATCTAGCGTGGTTATCTTTAGTCTTCGGCGGATTTCCTCCTTTATCTATGGTTTCTTTCTTATTCTTGCGGGTTTTCCTTTACTCTGCGGATTGTTCCAAAACTTGATAAAGAACCATGTCAGCATCCAGGTATTCAAATCTGAATTTGAATCCCCTCTAATTAAAGATGGTACTTCTCGTTGAATGTGATTCTCTTGGTTGGACTTTGTATAGTCCTAGTCATTCCTAAAAAATGCATATAACTGCCCTATTTCAAATTTGGTAAGATATCTAATTGTGTAATGTAGGTATTCTTCCACAAATGGATTCTTCCATTTTGACAAGAATCTTCCAGATACTATAATATGATATTTGGTTTTCCTTCCTTGATTATAGAGATTTGAGTTTTTCTTGATGCTCTACATTGAAACAACTTTTAGTATCGTGCGCAAAGAGGGACATGGGATCCTTAGAGATGGTATATGACTTTTCTTGGTCTTATTCACTGAGATTACAATTATAGATTCTTCCATGTACTCTTCCATTTAATTTGTCACTGTACTAATTTTCATATTTGCATCATAAGCCCATTTCTTTCCAATTAACATAGGTTAGTGCGTCTCATTGGTCCTCATATCAATGAGTTCAAAGTCTCCTTTCATGCTTAGGTCCCCCACCTGAATTTCTACATCCTATAGCCATCTGATTGGGTCTACTCTTCCATATAAGTGAGACTTAAATTAATAGGGCTATATGCTAAGGGTGAAGCTCCCATAGCTTCTGACGTATACCTTGGCATCATATTGAAATTTTTTTCCAAAATCAAATATTACATCTCTTATCTCATAGCCTACTAGAACTAGCAATCGCATGTGTTTCATGAGATGTGAACGCAAAACGGTATATGTTATTTTTTTTAGAGGAATAATTATTACTTTTGTAGTTGATGTTTATTAGGGGTGTGATTGATTTTGTAAGTGTAGAAATATAGATGGGCCACTTAATTTGAAGGTTGTTTCTACATTTCAAACTTGTTAAAAATTCGTACATGAATACATCTGATACCATTTGGGATAGTTAATTTATTTTATAGTTGATGTTGTATGTATTTAATTCATGTTTGTTGTGTTAGTTGTGCATCATTTGTTTGGTTGGTGTTTTGTTGGAAAAACATTTATTGTATAGTTGATAATGTGTGTGATTGATAGTTGTAGTGTAGGAATTTAGTTGAAACATTACATTGAAATGTTGTATGTGTACATTTAATTTTGTTACAGATTTGTACATTTAAAGTTGCATATCATATTTCAAATCATTAAATAAGTGGTATCGATCTTTGAGGACTATTTTATTTGACATGTATACATGAGAAGTAATTATATCATGAATGGTAGCTTTTTGAGGGTAATTTATAGTATCAGTAAACATGAGTAAATTTGATACCCCCTTGGACGGACAATGTCATCTTAGGATAGAAGAAGTGTTGAGTAAATTAGTATTGGAGGTGTTATCAAAGTATAGTGTAGTATATACAAAGGGTTGAGTGATAGTAGTATTTCTTCCTCCTTTTTTCTTGCTCTAAGTGTTAGTATGTGCGCCATTTTTGAGTACCTTTCAAATAAAAAAGGACGTGAAATGCATGCAAATTTAAAATCGTGAGGGAACTCTGTAGAAAGTTGTGAATGTTAGACCATGCTTTTCATTGGTTCCAATGTCGACAATTTATCCATGCATAGTAAGTCCTTAGTGACTTGTGATATAGTTAATTCTCAGGCCATTTTAAGCAGCAATTGTCTTCGATTCCATCTTGAAATAGGGGGTATCATAATATGTAACGGGTTGGTGGAATCCCAACATGGGCCGTTGTATCTATCAAATTTGACAACAACAAATAAAGGTAATGCTGGTGGTGGCATTGATGCATCGTAGACAATTTTGGTGATTTTTCCTGTCGCACCATTTATGAGGCCTGTTTCAACCCATAAATTTGTAATAAGCATGATTTTTTGTTGTTTGCACAACAAAAATTTGTGCTCCAACTAATCATCATCAGTGATTTCTTGGTCCAGTCTCTCATGTTACTTTCAGGAATGGATTGGGTGATCGGAGCATTCAATGCCTTTAGTATCTGAAGATTGTGGGAGTCCACCTGAGGTCATTTTTTGCAAACAAATATGGTGCGTCCTTAAAATTTTTGAGTTCTTGCTGAGTTAGGTGTGTATCTGTGCAAGACATTAAGATTGCCTAGTTCTCAATAAGAGGGGTTGAATCTCACATGTTGAGCAGTAAATTCCATGGAATAAAACTTTTGCATTGACGGTTCATTGTTGCCAAAATATTGTTTGCAATGTAATGGAAGTTTGAAATCCCTTCCAAAGGGTTTCTCCATAGGAATTACTTACGTAAAGAGGATTGTCCAAAACCGGCGGTAATTGGCCAAGGTTGCAGAGGAGTTTGACTGATCTATTCCCAATTCAGATGTTCTTGAGTGTGGGAAAGATTCGCGGAGCCTCGGTCAATTTTTCTTAGTAACTTTGGGCCGATAAAACTCATTTCATCAATAAGACTATATTTTATATGTTTCAGGGACTCTTGAAAAGACGATAATGCACTACCTTCAAGGGGTTTGAGTTCTTTGATTGGAATACACATGGCTGCATGGATTATGGATGCAGAGATGTTGAATGTTGAAACATTGGTAGGGGCGAACACAAGTAGAGGTGAGGGATATGTGGTTGGTGATGTGATATTACTTTTTCAGTTCATGTTGATAAAGGGTGTGCCCAATTCAGACACACCATCTGTTTTGGGGGAAAATTATGTAATAAAATAAATTACAATCCTTTTTAGATGCCTTAGAGAGCTTCACTTATTAGAATTAAGTGACTGAATGTGTAAGTTTTCTAATGGCACATGTTTGTTTGCACTTGATAGGATCATTACTCAAAATATTGTTCAAAATTGCTGACCTCTTGCATTATATCTATGGGACTTCTATGTAGTATATGAAGTGAAATGATGCATATGAGAACTGTCATTCTCAAAGTGTGCTTCAAGGTTGTATCATGCGAAGTAGGGAAAAATTCTTATCACAATGGAAGTGGATGAGAAATGATTTTCATGTGCCAGTCATTCCTTGAATTATCAATCTTAGTGCAGGTAGAAGGGTTTTGTTTGTTGAATGGTGTAGTATGGTATCAAGAGATATTTTTTGTTCTGGAGACAAATGAAGTGTGGAAGATGGTGGTGTGGCCTACATGTTTTTGTTAATTGTGTCTGCCTTCTCTCTCTCAATGAATGATGAGCCACTTGTCTGCCTTTAGATTGTTATTACCAAACGTCAGTTGTTGTAGGTAGCCCAGCATTCCCAATTCCTGGGGTACCAATCTGCTTAATTGGTTGTCTTCTATTTGAAGAAAATTAAGCACCGAAATATTTCCTATGGATTTTGGGATGTTGCTTAATTTTGGGATAGCACCTAGTAAATAGAAATAATAAGATAAGCTAATTATTCCCTATAAAATAGAAATAATTGAGATAAGCTAATTCACATCCATATTTGTTGTATAACCAATTTCATCAACTGTATCAGGCCTACAAATCAGCCATTTGTTTGTTTATGAGTTGATTATCGTAATTTTCATTTACTTATTTAATTTTAAACCAGGGATATTTGGGACGGAAACACAACTTTGCTTATAGGAAATCATTCAGATCACAGGAGAGAGTATCGTTGATCATACTCATGTCTGTCAATCAAATGAATACGTTACAGATACAATATGGCGCCAGACCATTACATACAAAAAACAAATTATTTTAAACAACAAAGATTAAACCTTAACAGTATCATCCACAATTTCTTAAAGGAACTGTGTAAAGGCATTCGGAGCATAACTTACCAATCCAGAAGAAGTGTCGGAAACATCAATCTGACTTCTCGTGCTTCCACTTTTGTTTTCTTTTATTTCTTGTGTCTGTAAATTCTATGTGTCACTCTAAATTCCTGAATCTCCTTTTGATCTCCCTTTTTCTGTGTGCATATACTTTGTTTTCTACCTCCCCTAAGCCTTATACAACGTTTGCAATCTATTATTCATCTCCCTTTTTCTATTTTCAGCTCAGCCTAATTAAAAACAAAAGCTAAATTGTTAATTATTAGAAACAAAATTATTAAAAATAGTAGAGATTTCTATTTTCAGCTCAGCCTAATTAAAAACAAAAGCTAAAATTGTTAATTATTAGAAACAAAATTATTAAAAATAGTAGAGATTTCTATTTTCAGCGCAGCCTAATTAAAAACAAAAGCTAAAATTGTTAATTATTAGAAACAAAATTATTTAAAATAGTAGAGAAAAGCTAAAATAGGGAGGAAAAACACAAACGTCAAGACGGTCGTCAAACCGTCAAATTTAACTCAGCCGTAGAAACATCCGTAGGGGCCTTTCCCATAGGGGGAACCCCTTCGGCGTAATTATGATCAATCTAATGTCTACATCTTAGCGTTTCTTATATTTGACATACTAAATAGGATTTTTATACAACACTTCACTAATTGTGCTTTCTAATACAGTCTTTATAAAATTGGATATGTATTCATTTAGTGGTACATTTATTATTCTTAAAAATTCTTGTAATACAACAACCACTACCTCTTGTTTCAAAATTTACATCATCTAGCCTTATATGTGCTTCCGCTTCCCCAATATTTAATCCATTGACATCCCTATTTTGAATTGATTGCAACAATCCTTTATATTCTTCCAACAGTACTTTCTACTTCCTTGGATTTAGGTACATGTATGTATATGTTAATCAGACTTAGAGTTCACTAGGAATATCCACATATTCCAGTATTTCTCCTTTCTTTACGCTCTGGTGACGGATTGGAGACTACTATTATCTCTATAAACCACATTTATTATTTCAACATTTTGTTGTTGTTTTTATTTTCTCTGATTCTCCAATGCGAGACAATATTCTGTAATTTGTTTTTATGTGCACCCTATAATATGTGAAAAATACTTCCCGTACTGGGTTAATCTCTCATCCCATGTGCAATCCCTATAATATTAGTTCCAACGAAAGGATATGATAGGAGGATGTGCATTGATTCCATAACCATCAAGAAGATTACATTTAAGTATAGGTTTCCATTTCCATGCATAGATGATTTGATGGATTTTTTGAGTGAAGCAAAGTACTTCATGAAGATTAAATCTTAGAGTGGGTATCACCAAATAAATACAATAGAAAGTGATAATTGGAAGACTACTTTTAAGATGAAATATGGTGTGTATAAGTGGTTAGTAATGGCGTTTGGGATAAACAATGCATCGAGAACATTCATGTGACTCATGAACAAACTATTAAAGCCTTTCATAGGAAAAAATTTCATTGTTTATCTAGAAGACATTCTTATTTTTAGAAAAATTCAAGATGAACACTTGGCCTATTTGTGGAAGGTATTACAATGTTTTATGTAAAGAATTATTTGTAAATTTTATAAATTGTGGTTAAATACAGAAGGAGTTGTTATACTTAGGATTTTTTATATCTCAAGCAAGATTGAAAATGGATCATGAGAGGGTGTGAGCTATAGTTGTGTGGTTTTCACCCAAGACTATCTTCACAGCAAAATTTTTAATGAGTTGGCAATATTTTACATTAATTTATTAAGGAACTTCAACAAGATTTTTGTGTTGATCATAGAGGTGATGTGGGGAGATAAGAGAGAATTTATGTGGACTATAGACATAGAATATATATTTTAAAAGTTGAAGAAGAAAGTCAGGGAATGACTAATGTTGGATTTTATTGATTTCAATAAAGTATGCTAGGTTGATTGTGATGTGAGTGGAATATCCATTAGGGTAATGTTGAGTCAAGTTGGGAGATCCATTGCATATTTCAACAAGAAATTGAAGGACACAAGAAGAAAGTATTCAATTTATTATCATGTGTTTATTTCCATAATGCAATATTTAAAGAAGTGGAGGCACTTATTTTTTCCAAAAGAGTTTATGTTTTACACATGCCATCAAGAAATTTATTCCATAAAAAAATTTAAGGTAAGTTAAATCAAATACATGTGAAATGGATTGAATTCCTATAGAGTTACTCATTTGTCTTAAAACATAGAAGTGGTCATCAAATAGAGTCCCAAATGCACTAAGTAGAATATGTGTTATGATTAGTTATATGCATGTGGAATTGGTAGGGATCGATGCTATAAAAGAACACTACATAGAAGTGGGCATCAAATAGAGTCCTAATGCAAAGCTCAATGCTACAAACTTCATAATTCACTAACTCAATCAACACTACAAGGCATTAGATACATCCCTTAGAAAACTTATCAATAACCATGAATTAGGACCTTGTCAAGAACCCTAAAATTGCTTGAATCCACTAAAGTTCATCCAAAAAAATTATATCATAGGCTAAGAAGGCTTTGCACATGCTCAAATACACCATAAAAACCTAATTAGGCACTCCAATAAGTTTCATCTCACCATTTTCATGTATTCTTCTATTAGACGTCATGTATTGTTTGTAGCCCTGCAAAATGGAAAGAAAAAGGCAATTTTCAAGGAGTTAAAATTGACTGGTAAACTATTTGAATACTCATTTTCCTCATTAAGGTGCCTACAAAGTTTCAAGTCTTATCTCTTTTCCCATCAAAAGGTATTTCCCTTTTTGCTTTAGAATTAGCCCTATTTCTACTATCCCTCCAAGCACACAAAATGTTGTGTTTGGGAAAATCCACATATAATCAAGGAAAAGTAGTTATTGTTTTATATACCCATTAAGATCCTCTTGTTTCATGGTTAATTTTATGCTCTAATTCTTTGTGTATCTTACCCAGCTCCAACTTCCTCCTTTTCCTTTCTCTACAATTAGGTCTTGTAGGGTTTGAAGCACTTTTCTAGGGTTTTATGGTTTCCACTCCTCTTAATCCTTATGAACACCTCTATCCACCTAAATACCACTTGATCAAGCTAACAACACCACTATTTTACTCTCTTGCCACCAATTTCTCAACTTTTCTTATTTTGGCCTATTTTAGGATTCTTGGTCTTCGTAACAAGCCTATACCCTTTTTTGCTCATTCCTTAGCATTCTAATTTTTTGATCACCACCTATTCACTTCCCCTTATTATTTCCACTCACCACTCACTCATTCCAATCATCTAAACTTATATAGTCATCTTTAGCTATCTTAAGACACCTAATTTCTCAAGGTTGATTCAACACACAGTTTAGGACAATCATGTCTTGACTGATTTGATGGCTTCCTTAGGTATTATTCACCTCCTCAAGGTCTTAAAACACCTTATTAATGTGCTTAAACATGTTTATTATAAACTGATAAAACTTAGACTTCTAAGAGCATTGTCATCATAGTATCACCTTAATTGTACCAAGCTTTGAGTAAAGGACTCAGAATGTACTTATTGTCCTTGATAGTTATTCATTACTCCTGAATGGAACACTGATTCTATACCTTCATGTTCCATACACTCTTCTTCTGAAACTATTCAAAATCTCCTTAGGTTTCAAGTATAGAATAAGTAAATGGGATTATTGCCTTCAACCCTCAAATTGGGTAAAGTTAGGTTTGTGTTCACAGTTTTGGACCAAAAATGGTCTTCCCAAATGTCTTAATACTCCACAGTCTTCTTGATCACATTCATTACCACCCTTGAACCCTTAACTCACATATTCAATGATCCTTATGAGTATAGTTTACTTGAAAGAGTAAAAAATTGTCCTAGGAGGACTGTAACTGCACCTTTCCTTCTTCTTAAGTATTTAGAAAACTTAAACATTGGTATGTGAGATTTATACACCCTATATTTTTCCTTCAATCTTATAATGACTTGAAAACCTCCCTCGATGCCTCTTAGGAAAAAATTAAGTTAAATACCCTTTCTTACAAGAACATCATTCCCCTAACAGAGAATTGTACAGTTTTCCTATTTTCTGAGTGATTTATCCTATCATTTTTGCTCAAACCATCTTCAAACTTCTTACAACTCCTCACTCACTCTGTCAAACCATTATCCACAATTCTTAACAAATTCCTTTAGCTTGGTGATGGGTTAAACCTTTGTTTTCAACCACTTTAAACCATATGCCTAGTTATAGACCGTGACCACTAGATTTTGTGTTAACTTGAGGTTTCACACATTCTAAGGCATGTCAAAAGTTCCATTCGCTCCTCCTAAACCCCTTACCACCATTTCAAGTTTTTGAGGACAAGATTGGGCCACAATATTACACAAAATCCCTCAAATAAATAAAATCTAGTCCATGCACATCGTTTAGAGGCAATCTTCCTTCTTTTTTATATACTTAATCATGCATTCAACAAACACCAAGGATTCCAATCTATAAACAACTCATTTTCATTTCATCATGCAATTATGGATAGTAATTAGGTAGCCCTGATGCAAGAGCATCATCTCCATCCTTGTAAATAGATCAAGATGATATCAAATTTTGGCTTGAGGGTGTGTTTTTAGGTCCTAGGGGTACATATAAGTCATTTTGAAGTGATAGTTAGTATCTAGGCTTTTCAAATTTCAAATAAAACATTTCCCTCCAAAATGTAAAATTTGAATTTGGAGGCCAATTTTTGGCTTGTCGTTGTTGATTTCATGACTTCTTGGGCTTGTAACTTGTAAAAAGGGTAGAATGGGATAATATGATGTATTAGGACCTTTAGGGTCACAATTCATGTAAGGGGCTAGCTAAGTCATGTTAAATTTAAGTCATTCTAGGTAAATGTAACCCCTTTTTGTTAGAATTTCATGATGACTCATGATTATAACTGAAGGAATGAACAACCACCTCGAATGAGGGTGTGAGAGTAGATATAAAAGTGAGAATATCATGGTTTCTACCCATTCTTACCCGATTATGAGTCAAGGAATGAAGTTTCAAGGAATTTTGTAAGGAGTAAAACTCATATATTGAAGAATTTTGCATGATTTCATTGTTTTTGATGTGCATGGTTAAGTTTCTTGATCTCAAAAGTGTATTATTCTCATAATGACTATCAAATGATCATATCTCAGTATTGGACATGTGAATATTAGTATAACTATTATGGAATTTGTGTATAATTTAGAGCATGGGACTTATGGATTGTGATAAATATGGTGTATTGAACCCTGAGCCAGTAGGATATCAATTTATTAAGGCTTGAAGAGATTTACTTTGTTGCTAAATAACTTTGCATAATGAACTCCTGAATGACTGGGAATGAAAATGAACATTGAGTGTTGCAGGTCTTGTGGTTGACCTTCAACTGTGAAAGGATTCAAAATAATATTCTTGTGATTAAGTGACCATGTAGAGAAGGAAATATCATGACTTAAAGCCCTACCATTATAATCCTATGTTGCATATGGGAAGCTTTCTTGATAACATGGACTGATACTTGAGACTATGTCCTTGCATAATAGTAAAGAAAGTTTGATATTTTCTTGGTCTGTGGATAGATATATGGACTCCTTTAATGATTAAATAAATATGGTTAAGGTAGAAAAATCAATATGACAGTTGAGGCTCTTATTTAGTGTCTTCTTTACATGTAAGGGTTTCATAAATAAACCCTGAGTTGTAACTGTGAGTTTGTTCTTTGGAGGAGTAGCTTGGTTTTTTTAGCAGAGTGGAACAATAAATACATGGTTTGGCCAATGTGCTAAGAAAAAATAACAAATCATGCATGCAAGGTCATCAAGTAAATGCATCATCAAACTTAACAGTGAATTCTTCTTCGATTGTGCATGCCATCTACAGTACCACAAAGGAAAGTAAGAAAGTATCAAGTTTTTAGGATTCCTCCACCTCCACTGGTAATAAAATATTGTTCCTAGCCTTGATTTATACCTCCAAACCAATTTTTAAGCTTTGAAATAAGTTACAATGGCAGATATGGCAAAAGAAAGCCTCTCGGGCTCAGGGAAGACCCAGTTAGGGTTTAGGGAGGAATTGGGTATTAAAAATCCCTAGAAAAGGAATTAAGGTCTAAGATTTAATAAAAGGAATGTTTAGTGGGTATATTAAGTGATTAAGAAGTAAATTTAGAGTTTCCATGGTGGAAATAAATTATATCCTTGCATGTCTTCATTAAGCTCATGTGCACAATCGGAAGCCTAAGTAAGAGGGATATTGTGCGAAGAGACTAGGGTTTTGACTGGGAGTTAGAATTTGAAAGTTGGAAAAATTTAAAAACCCATTAAAGGGTGCTCAAAAACCTTTTCATGGTGCCTTGAAACCTCGGGGTGTTTAAACTATGCATGACAATTCAGTTTGAAGACCTAGAGAAGGGTTTTGGGCAAAATACAAAAGATGATGTTTAGAGAACCACATAAAGAGTATGATCCTGAGATTTTCCATACACCTTAGTTATGGTAAGGAGCAACTAAAAATGAAAATAGTTCATTGTGGGTGTTTTGGGAATACCTCAACCATAGTTAGTTCAAAATACATTGTCCTAAGGGGGCTAGATGGCAATTATGAGCAAGTAGTAAAAGGTTGAATTTTGATACTTTTCCTATCAACTTTGTGGATGGTTTGATGTTGAATAGAGTGTGTGAGCAGGGTTACAGGTGAGAGAAGGTGTAAGGAAGAAAAAGGAAACCAAGTGAATTGCTCAAGTGAAGAGCATGTCTTAAGGGTAATGATTTGCAAGCTGAGTAAGTAAATGAAGGATTAGAATCTTGACTCTTTTCTATCAATTTTATTAATTATTCTAGGGTTGTTTGAAGAATATGAAGTGGGGCATGAAGTAATAGAACCTTCCAAGAGGAAATTAGAGAAATTCTTGCATTACAAGTCAAGTTGATTACATTTATGATCTTTCTCAGTAAAATTAAGGTGAATTTTGAAGGTGTAAACCTTATTATAGATGATTTGAAGGTTGTTGTTTATCATGGCTACATCAAGTACTTAAACATTTAAAATCAAAACATTCTAATTACCTTCTCAAACCATCAACTTTCAAGGAATCCTCCTTTATCACTGTCCTATTTTCAAAAACACTTTCTCAAGGTACTTTAAAGCTCTTCTTGTAGATATTCCACCTTCACACACTTGTTAAAACATGTATATCACACTTTCAATGAAATTCAAAGACAATTAGTAAACCAATCAATACACCAAACCATGATATCCTTCCATATACATCTTTTTTGCAAGATAAGAAGCTTTTAATTGATATTCCATGGAAGTTATAGAACTTCAAGAGCCATTAGGGCTCTGCTACAAATATTTCCTTCCTCAACTAACTTCATACACCTTGCCCTTTGCTCCCCCCCCCCCATTTGAACTTCTCCTCCTTTTTATGACCAAAAAGGTGATGACTAACCAAATTTTAACCCTAACTCAAGGTGACAACTAACCAACTCATGGTTAAACTTGACTAGAGATGGTATAACAATAGAAATATTGGTTGGAGATCATTTTTAGACCTATTACAACATTACATAACCTCTCTTTGCTTCACTACACCTTTTATACTTAGCTTTACATTTCAAATATTCAAATTTTTCCTTTTTCGAGGGAAAACTCTTAATTTAAAATCTACATTGCCAAGAAGGTCCATGAGGACTCAAACAACACTAACACATTGTTAGCATATGGATTTGAACGCATGCAAATTTCATACAATAGTATGGGAACGATGTCCCTCCTCAATGAAGGTGAGGCTACCTTTATTGAAAACCAAAACTATATTTACACCTGTACGTTCAAAATTGTATGTGGGGGGTGTTTTGGAACATCAATGGAAACAAAAGTGAATGAGGGAGATGGAATGGAATGAAGGAAAGGAATGGAAGGAAGGAACATGCAAGTGTTAGGTAAAAGCAGAGCCTAATATTTCATGGAGGAGAACAATCAATAACTAACACAAATAAAATGGAGTTTGCATTAGCTAAACAAGAATGAGTAAATGGGAACACACGTGAGCGAGTATATAATTAAAGCTTGATCATTTTGAACTATAACAACATATTAATAACGTTGACAATAATATCTAAGACAATATTTGCATGCAAGATTCAAACACTAACATATAATGAACATAAGAACATCAAATGCTATAACAGACAATGAATGGGACACAAAGTTCATATTTCATTTTACTTCAAAATGTCTTCTCAAAAGAACACAAAGTTTCTTTCTTTAAAGTAAAGCTTGCATACAAAAGTATTTTCTTCTCCTCTCTCAAAGTTCCCCTTACAAATGAGCCCCTAACATCCTTTTATAACCCAAAAGTTTGTTACAAAGTAGTTAGGATTTTAAATGCACATTAAATAGGGAACTTAAGTGACTTTGAATTTTTCAACCAACTTTTAAAAAGTGACTAAAAATAGAAACCACTTAAGTTAAAAATTCATTTAACGAAAAACAAATAAATAAACGAAATGGGTACGTGTGGACCCCACTTAAATGACTTGGACATACACATAGACATCCTAGTTAGCAATGTGCTGCCTAGATCAAAACACCTATGATCATTGTCTTATCCATTGGGCCAAGAGTCTACCTATCCCAGTCATACGGGAATGAACTCATTGACCGTGCTCCACAATCTTTCGGATAATGAGAGAGTTGAGCTTGAAACTTGAGTAGTTCATCCACCTCTTCGTTTATGTAACATCCTGGTACGATCAATTTTATCCTTATTCACCTTCGCATTCACAATTGCACAAAATTCTCCACATACTCTGAATACCTTTCCATGGTGAATTATTCATTTTTCGTGATACCGTAGTCATTACGCCACCTTGGTTTATCAGAATCCAACTTCCAATCTTTTGCCATTGAAAATATCTCCCAAGAGTTGAGATTACAATTCACTTCCTAGAATTACGTCTTTTATCTTTATCATCATCCCAAAGTGTTGCCATTTTGATCTACTCACGATCATCCAATTCGATAACGCTCCAACTTCAAGACTGGTCGATGAAGTATCACGCCCACTACTAACTGAGAGCTAACAAGGACAAACTTGAATGATGTGCCCTTACTTGATGATCCACACAACTGCATTTGTCATTGATTTTGATTTTTCAATGATTAGATCCATACAACAATTAAGTGAAGATAATTGATGGAAACAATTTTCTCCCATTATCAATCCATGCCGATATTAATGGCTTTTGGCTCTGAAAAGACCTCTGCCAATACTTGCGACCTATACTACATAATGAGGAAGTCAGAGGTTGCTTCCGCTTCGGAGCCGTTGGATTTGAATTTCCACACTATGCAGGTGTCATGGTACATCCATGCAAGTGATGACCAATTCAGAACAAGCATCAGGAAAATATTAACTAGCCTTTGGTTGTTATGCGATCACAGAACCGACTTACGTCAACGTGTCCCAAATTGGTATCGGTGATGTTCTTATACTCTGAATGGAGCGTCAAGGTGGGTAGGATTCCTTGGAACCCATACTGAAACATATTTTTGTTTGAAGATGAGATGATTGTGACAGAAGCGTGATTTCAGACTATTACTTCCTTCTTACAAAATTGCACAAATCATCTCTGAAACTGCCCTGGAAAAATAGAAAATCTTGTTCTGAGAAACTCTCACTAGATGAGGAATTCTATTTAGGTGCCACAAGTTTGTGTATCAAATTTTTTTTCCCAAATCAAATTCTTCAGTGAAATATTAAAGGTCAAAGTTGACTCTTCTGAAACTGCTAGGAAAATGCAAGTGTAAAACTGAGAAAATCCTGTTTGGTTTTAGCCTGGGAAAAATACCAAACGTCACCCTATGAATCTAAAACCTAGCAAGGGATCATATGAATATGGAGAGAATTCAAATAGCTAATCCTTTTCTCCTTATGATAATTCGAGTATAAAATGTCGACCCTCAAAGTCAGTCTCCTTGAAAACTATGCGCGCAACGAAATCAAGCAAACTGCATTTTATTTGGCTCCATTAAAAATATCAAACAAAGTGTTGTGTATTTGAAATTTTTCAAAGGATTATATGAATTTTGGGAAAAATCAACTAACCAAATCTTTTTTCTTGACGATCATCTTGGTCCAAATTACGGATTCTCAAAGTTGGCCTTCCGACAAGTTGAAACAATGTGCGCGGCGAAATTGAGCAAACTGTGTTTTATTTGACTCTATAAAAAATATCAAACGAAGTGTTGTACATTTAAAATTTGGAAAATAAGTACATGAATGTGGGTAAAATTCAACAAACCAAACCATTTTTCTTGACGATCATCCGACTTCGAGATATCGAGCTCCGAAGTTGATTACTTTGACAGATACAAACCACGGAAAAAATCATAATTTTTTTTTAATATTATCCAGTCGCAATGGCTATGTGCAGGATCAATCTTGAATTTTTTATTAATTTTAAAGTTTGCTACTTCTTCGCGTTACCAATAGCTCGAGCTTGTGAATATGTGACAGTATTCTTTTAACTGCGTGTGATGGCTTTCTTCCCTCCACACGTGGACTACAAAAATGCGTGTAGAATTCTGTTTTCTTGGCTTTAGCGTGGAGACTTCAATTTTTTGATGGCATGCGTTGTATTTTCCTTTCAAAACCAACTTTGAATCCCATTCTTATTGCTACAAAAACCTGTGTCAAGACATTAAACTTCTTTATTTTTGCGTGAATTTTGAATTATTTCTTCACGTGGGCAATTTTTATCTATTGTTGCATTGAATTTTTTTATTTTTTTAATTTCACTTTCCACATGGCCACTCCTTTTAGCAAATGTGTTGGCTCCTTTCTTTTTACCTACTGTGAGCTCCTTGCCAAGGTAAATGCTTGGAAATGCTACATGTGTGGTATTTATTTCTTTTTAGTTTGCGTGATGGAGCTACATTTCCCAATGTGTGGAGGACCGTTTTCTTCTTCCTTTATTTTATCTTTGGCTGCCAAGATAAATGGCATTTAAATTGTTGCTCCTTTGCGTGAACAGATGTGAATGGTGTTTCTTCTCTATGGCGTGGGACTTTCTATCTCCTCCCTGGCACGTGAATGGAACGGTTTATCAATAGCGTGGGAAAATTGACTGACTGAGTTGAATCTGGAAAACTCTTGCATTGAAATCTCCTTTACTTCTAGTGTATTGCCTTAGGGATGTGATAAAAATATTTCTCGAAAATGCTTCTACAAAGGAAATAAGAAGTTAGAAATATTGAAAGATTCAGAAGCTTTTTCTCATGACTTTTTCAAACGAGTTTGAAGGAGAAATGGTTATGAGGATTAAAGAAGCTTCTACAACCATTTCTTATTTCCCTTAGAATAACCAATTTTCCCTTTCTTCGGTAGTGGGCATTAATTGCCAAGAAAAGATGGGAAAAAACTTGGTCGTTTGCCAGTTGCAATGGCAAAGTAGGCTAGCAATTCCCATTTATTTCCCCATGTGGAAAATTGGGAGATCTTTTGCCAGTTTGCCATCCGGTCGGGTTGGCAGTCAGCAGGAGAAATTCCACAAACGGGGAAAAAAGAATAATTTATCAGAAAGTGGAAATCCATGTGTGGAAAGTCAATTTGGCATCCCTAGCAATTGGAAGCAGAATTTTATTTTCCCCCAGCAATAAAGAAGATATTGTCAATTGATTTTTTAATAAATATTAAATTAATATTTATTTAATTAAAAACCCCAAAAATTAATAAAATTAATTTTATTAAAAGTAATAAAAGGGTAATTAAATTAATTAATTAGTTAATTATTAACACAGTTTGTGACCTAGCGGGAGGAGTTCTCACCCGAAATGAGTGAAACGAAGACCAAAATGATCAGAAGAATGAGATGATCGCAGCGAGGGTGATAAAACACTCAAAAGAATACTTTTGAAAATTTTCAAAATTTTCATGCTTACTAATTTTGTGAAGTCAAAATTAGTTGATAACAGCTGGCTCTAATTGGGGACAAGGACTTCACTGACGCAACAATGGACCCAGACTCAAATGTTTAATGAACATGATCCTAAAAACAACGGTGCACAAAAACGAGATGACAAAAGAGAGGAAACCGAAAAATGAGGAAAAGAAACAAACCAAAATCCTAATTACCTATGTACATATGGGGGACAACCCGTTTTCAATTTTGATAGTGCTTGAGATATTGCCCACTGTAGGGAAAAGGAAAATGAGTTCCATCAGGATACGCCAAGTAATAGGTGTTATCTCCAGATAAATGTCTGATCTTGAAAGGACCTAGCCACGAAGAATCAAACTTCTCGTGCTTTCGTTTTGGTTCACGTCTCTTGTCCCATAGAAGAACTAAGTCATTGATTTGAAATTGCCTCTCCTTAGTTTTCCTGTTGAACAACCTCTTCACTTTTGATTGGTGTTCCTTGATCATGTTCGCTACTTGACTTCTTTGTTCTTCGAGCTTGCTTAGGAACATGATCCTTTTATCCAACGCATTGGCGAAGCATTCATCATCAACTGCTTGAGCCAATCGTAATGTTGGTAACTCCAATGTGATGGGAATTTGAGCATTGGTTCCATACAAGAGTTGGAATGGAGACATCCTGATTGCTCTTTTGGGAGTTATGCGGTCAGCCCACAATGCATCATATAACTTTTTGTGCCAAGTTCTTTGATTTTCTTCTACTAACTTGTGCACGATGGTAATGATGTTTTTGTTACTGGAATCAGCTTGACTGTTTCCCTATGAGTATTAATCTGATGAATGAGATAAGGATATCCAATACCCATAACAAAAACCTATCATCTCTGCAAAAGAAAAATTGGAGGCATTGTTCGTCACGATCTTTTGTGGAATTCCGCAACAAACCAATATATTCTCTTTGATGAAGTTACAAATTACCGCAGTAGATGTTTGTTTGACCGGAATAGCTTCTACCCACTTCGTAAAGTAGTCAGTTGTAGTGAGCACATGAGTATGACCAGCACTAGAATTAGGATTCAAAACTCAAATGAAATATAAACCCCATTGTTGAAAGGGTTCTTCAATGACAACTGGCTTCAAAGGCAAAGCTGCCAATTTAGGTCTTCCAACAAATTGTTGACAAGCTTCACATTTGGCTACCCATTTTTGAGCATCAGAAAACATAGTGGGCCAGTAATAATGTGCTCACAAAACTTTATGAGTTATCACTGGGCCAGAGAAATGACCACCACAAGCATGATTATGAAAGGCTTCAAGCAACCTAGGTTGTTGTTCCTTATCGACACATCTGAGGAACATGCCATCAATTCCTTTCTTGAACAATGTGTTGTCCCAAATAACGTACCTGACAACTCTCAATTTGATAGCTCTCTTTTCTTTAGCTGTCAGATTCTCAGGAAATTCACCATATGTGAGAAAGTAATCTATATCAGAATACCATTCATTTGTGGTACTGACAAAAACTGTCAGTGGTAAACTTTCTTCAATTGATTCTTCTTCAAAGTCATCTCATGGCTCATTCTCTATGATGAGTTGACAAAGTCCTCTTCCTCAAACTAACTTGGTAGGCTTGATATCCAAATCATATTCCTAGATCTTGGAGACCCAGTTACCTCTTTTAGATCCTGGTTCCTGTTGTGTCAATATTGATTTAACTGTGGTGTCCAGTACTAAGACTTTGGTGTGAGAATTCAACACATAGTACCTGAAATGTTTCAAAGCTCTAACCACCGTGTATGCATGCCTCTCAAGGGGAGTGTAATTGAGTTCATGTTTCTTGAATCCATAACTCATGAATGCAATAGGAGATTTGATTCCCTCTTGATTGTGTTGAGTCAGGATGACAAGAGATCGTGTGTGGAAAAGCATAGCAATAGATTATGAAATCCTTTTTAAAATCGGGACACACCAATGTAGGAGATTTTGCAATAGCACCCTTGATTTGTTCAAATGCTTCTCTACCTTCCTTCGACCATTTGAAGGATTCTTTTCCTTTCATCATATCAGCAATTTCTTTGGTCAGCTCGGAGAAATCTGGCACGAACCTTCTCAAAAAGTTCACCTTCCCAAAGAATGAGTGGACTCCAGGCTTACTTGTAGGAAAGGAAAGATTCTTGATAGCTTGAACACACTCAGGATCGATCTTAGTTCCTTCTTTAGAAACAATATGACCTAGGAGTTTCCCTTCCGTAACTCTGAACATGGACTTCTTTGGATTCAGGGAGATCTTATGAAGTCTGCACCTTTGCAATATTTTCTCTAAATCTCTTAGGTGATCTTCTCACTTCTTTGAGAACACTGTCAAGTCATCTAGGTATATCACGATGATCTTGTCTTTATAATCTGTGAATGCCATATCCATAGCCCTTTGAAAAGTTGTGTCGGCATTGATCAAACCAAAAGGCATTCTTCTATATGCGAATGTACCCCAGGGGGTAGTGAACATTGTTTTATGTTGGTCTTCTCTAGCCACTTCAATCTGATTATATCCAGAGAAACCGTCTAGCATGGATAGCATTTCCGATCCAGTTACTGCCTGCAGAATATGGTCCATGACCGGCAGTGGATAGTTATCCTTCAAGGAAGCTTGATTAAGATTGCAGAAATACACACAAATCCTAATTTCCCCATTTTTCTTGTGAACTGGTACAATATTAGCTATCCAAGTTGAATGTCGAATAGGAAAAACTATTCGTGTGTCTAACATCTTTTGAACCTCATGGAATATTGTCCCTGCTATCTTGGGATTATATTGTCTTTGCTTCTGCCTAAATGGAGTTGCACCAGGTTTCAAGGGTATGGCATGCTCCATTTCCCTAGGTTGGAAAGACTTCAAGTCTTCATATGAGTAAGCTAAGATGTCAAAATATTTGGTAAGGAGGCTTACAAATTTCTTGCACTCCTCAGGTGAGAAACACTTACCAATGTTGACCAGGTGAGGTTTGTCCTTGGTACCAATGTTAACTTGCTCATAGTCAGCAGAATTCGCAGGTCCTGCCTGCTCTTTCTCTTTGATAAACCTGTCATGCTTATCAAAAAGTTCTTCAAGTGAAACCAATCCTTTTGGAATTTTATTTCCTTTGAGTTGAATGATGCCATCACCAGGATCTTCATTCTCAACTCCTTGAATGGGTGAGGTCGTCGATTCGCGAAATGTAGAATCACTTCCTTCAAAGTACAACTATTCAAAATTATCTCTCTTTTCCAAGAAGGCAATAATTTGTTGATCATCATTGAATACTTGCCAATTTTTTGCATTGTCAGGAACACTTGGCCTAAAAACCATTTCAATGGTGTATTTGTCTTGATCAAACTCTGAATGAGGGATCATCAATGAAGCTAAGACTGCTAGGGAATCTACTTTGTCATTCTTTTCACGAGGGAAAA
This sequence comes from Taxus chinensis, assembly GCA_019776745.2. Classification (NCBI taxonomy): domain Eukaryota; kingdom Viridiplantae; phylum Streptophyta; class Pinopsida; order Cupressales; family Taxaceae; genus Taxus; species Taxus chinensis. The sequence goes on from CM034151.1 coordinate 20,759,284, forward strand.
ATTCTATGGAAAAAGCATCGAAGGTTTCTATCGCGTCCCACACTTTATTTCTGTAGTTACTCAAATGATCATTCTTCACCTGAAACTGATTTTTACTTGTTCATGATCAATTATGCATCTCCGAAGACTTTCAAAATTTTGATCCCTTTTTCTTCTATAACTTGGAGGCCAAGGATTAATGCCTCATATTCTGCAGTGTTGTTAGTATTTGAAAATTGGAGTTTGTAAGAAAAAGGAAATATTTTACCATTTGGAGATATAAGCACCACTCCTACACCGGAACCTGTTGAGCAACAACTTCCATCGAACTCAAGAGTCCAGATCTCATTGGGATCTTGGCAAGTGACCTCAGGTGCATGAACCTCTATAGTCATCATATAATTACCCATACTTGAGTTTTGAAATAGGACCTGTGCGTGGGGATCATCAGTTTTCGTTACAGTGAACTTTTCCTGAGTTTTTGACATTAGCTTCTTCATTTCTCCACTGATAGGGATCATAGCATGAGACCAGTCCATTTGAATCTCACCACCTAGATCTCTAAAAAATTTCCTACTCAACAACATACCATATGAAGCAGGAATGTCGGCAACTAGAATGGTTACCTTGACTCGCTTTTGAGGAAATTGAGCTAAAACCATTTGAGCGTCTTTAATCTGCCCAATCAGAGGAACTTGTCTTGTCTCCATTGAGTAACAAGATCTGAATGTTCTCGTACAAGTCAACCCAAGAGCATGTGCTACTTTTACAGGCATCACATTATCTGAGGCTCTAGAATCTATAATGCAATTACTTAATTTACATCCATTGATCAGAAAGGACACAAAGAAAGGTTCAATCTTTTCATTTGAAGGTGTAGTGGCTGCCACAATGTTTTGAGTCTTCCCATCTTTTGGAGTTTTCATAATTCCTTTAGAGGAATGAACAGTAGAGTCCTTTGATAAACTGGACCAATTTCTCGAGTTGATCCTTATTGGACTTCAAGTACTCTGTACTTGTGACATGGAAATCTTTGTTTTATTGATATGATCAATAATATCAAATTTGGGCAAAATGACCGTACTTGATGTCTCAGATACTAGTTCTTTCAAACTTGATGATGACACACTTTTGACCTTTGCTTCGGGCTTGGTTGATACTGATGTGGAAGAAGAAACTTTCTTCGTAGCTGATTTATCAACTGATTGACTTGACAAAGGCCCTCCTTTCTTTAAGATAGTTTTGACCTTGGAAACCTCAGTCGCCTTGGAATCTTTAGGAGTCTCATTTGTCTTGGATTCTTTGGAAGCTTCTTTAGTTTTAGATTCTTTAGGAACCTCCTTGGAGCTCTTTTTATCTTCCACCTTAGTGGTACTCTTCTCCTTTTCTGAGAGTGTGTGAAGACAACAAAGGATTGACTATTCATATCTTCTATAATTTCTTCATATTCGTCTTCTTCTTCTGAACAGTACTCGAAGAAATGATTATTACTTTCTCCTTCAGGCTCTTCGACTTCAGGTTCAAATGTCCCAGAGTCTGGCTCTTCTTCGTCAACTTCGACGACCTCAACTTCATCATCACTTTCTTCAACGATATCACACTTTGAGTTAGTCGAGGGAGCCACTTCAATAGCAAGCCTTGTTAGAGTGCCTGCAATTCTGGCTTTTTTGGGAATGTAGCCTTTTCTTGGGATGTCTTTGTAAGGAGCAGGTTTACTACTTTGAGCAACTTGCTTTTTCAAAGCTAGCACATCATTATCCAACTTAGTGAGTATAGCCTTAGAAGCATTGGGATTTTCTTGACTCTTTCCCTTGAGGGAAATTTTCTTGAATTTTCCCACCATGATTAAGTCATCCTCAATTTCTATGGCCAAGGATTGAGCAAGTTCCAAAGTAGCCACTCTAGCCCTTCTCAGTTGATAGCACACTTCTAGTTGTTGTGCATTAATAAAGAAACATTTTTGTCCATCAAGGTTTGGGTGAATCCTGGCAGGAACTTTGTTCACCATTTTGTTGAACTTAGCCATGAAATTCCTCATTGGTTATGTTGGCGCTTTCTTCGCCTGAGATAGTTGGGCAAGAGAGCATGTTCATCTTCTGCCGTCTTGAATTGGTCTTCAAACTTAGTTTTCATATCATTTCAGTTTGTAATGCATCTGTTTGGCAGATGATGAAACCAATCTGTGGCAATGTCATGCAATGTTTCAACGAAGAGGTGAACAACAACATCTTCATATTCTACTGACAAAACTGCACATGCAACAAAGAAGGCAAAAATGTGGTCATCAGGTGAAGTCTTCCCATCTCCATTGAATTTAGGAAGAATCTTCCTCGATCCTTGTGGGAGGTCATGTCGAGCTGGTAAGGCCAATGGGCCTATGGTGTTTCCCCATGGTACGTTCTGAGCCATCTTGGGAAAGGTGGTATGTGAAGGTAAAACAATGTGAGCAAGAACAAGTGCTTGACTTGTAGTGATTCCTTCCTTTCTTTCTCTTTCAGGACTTGATGCAAGGCTTACATATCTATGGGGTGTGTTCCTCCTTGGAGGAGATAACTTGAAACTAAACTTTCCTTGAAAGTCAAAAATGGGATATGATTGACCTTTATCTTTTTCTCCTCGTGTAAACCTCTTTCCTGTCAATTTGAAATCTTTACTATGAAAGGATCACTGGCATGTTCTGATCAGCTCTTTCCTTTTCTCTTCAGCTCTCTTTCTTGATCTCTTTGCGCCTGAATGACTCTAGAAACTCTCACAACTTGATCTTCTTTATTATCTAGTACTGATGCGGCGAGATGAAAATGATAGTTACTTGTGCACTTTTCCCAAATAGCTTGCCTCAAATATGATGATATGTCTTCTTGAGTATTTACAAAAAGAAGATTTGGTTGCAAGATAGGTGAGTTACCTGTAATAGTCATACAAATTATTGCCTTGGTGGAAGAGGGCCACGTCGGTGAACAACGATCACCACATGTCCAGGAGGTCTTCTGGACACAAGTGCAAGTGCTCTTCTTCTAAGGTCTTCAATGTAGATTTCTCTGTCAATGGCTCTATCAACAACCAAAAATTGTTGCAAGCTTTCGCGGTTTTTCCAAGTTAATATTCTAAGGTTGGCAACAATGTCTCCTTGAAAATCGTCGTCAGGCACAAGATTCAGTTGAAGAACTAGAGCTTGTGCAGAGGGGATAGTCATAAAGAGTTAACCAAGCACTGTTAACAATTCTAGAATCCCCGTAGAGTCACCAAAAACTATTAGCATATGGATTTGCACGCATACAAATGACATGCAATAGTATGGGAACGAAGTCCCTCCTCAATGAAGGTGAGACTGCCTTTATTGAAAACCAAAACTGTATTTACATTTGTACATTCAAAATTGTATGTGGGGGGTGTTTTGGAACATCAATGGAAAGAAAAGTGAATGAGGAAGATGGAATGGAATGAAGGAAATGAATGGAAATGAATGAATGGAAGGAACATGCAAGAGTTAAGTAAAAGCAGAGCCTAATATTGCATGGAGAAGAACAATGAATAACTAACACAAAATAAAACGGAGTTTGCATTAGTTAAATGAGAATGAGTAAAAGGGAACACACGTGAGCAAGTAGATAATTAGAGCTTGATCACTGTGAACTAGAACAACATATTAGTAGAGTTGACAATAAGATCCAAGACAATATTTGCATGCAAGATTCAAACACTAACATCTAATGAACATAAGAACATCAAATGCTATAAGAGACAATGATTGGGACACAAAGTCCATATTTCATTAACTCCAAAATGTCTTCTCAAAAGAACACAAAGTTTCTTTCTTGAAAGTAAAGCCTGCACACAAAAGTATTTTCTTCTCCTCTCTCAAAGTCACCCTTACAAATGAGCCCCTGACTTTCTTTTATAACCCAAAAGTTGGTTACAAAGTAGTTAGGGTTTACATGCACATTAAATAGGGCATCTTAAGTGACTTTGAATTTTTCAACCAATTTTTAAAAAGCAACTAAAAATAGAAACCACTTAAGTTAAAAGTTTTCAAAAGTGAGTTTTAACACTAAAAATACATAAATAAAAGAAATGGGTACATGTGGACCCCACTTAAATGACTTGGACATACACATAGACATCCTAGTTAGCAATGTGCCACCTAGATCAAGACACCTAGGATTAGTGCCTTATCGTCAAGGGCCAAGAGTCCGCCTATCTCGGTCGTACGTGAATGAACTCATTGACTATGCTCCACAATCCTCCAGATAACAAGAGAGCTGAGCTTGAAACTTGAGTAATTCATCCATCTCTTCGTTGAGCAATATCCTGGTGTGATCAATTTTGTCTTTATTCACCTTCGCATTCACAATTGCACAAAATTCTCCACATGCTCTGAATACCTTTTCATGATGAATTATTCATTTGTTACGAGACCGTAGTCGTTACGCCACCTTGGTTTGTCAGAATCCAACTCCCAATCTTTCGCCATTGAGAAGATTTCCCAAGAGTTCAGATTGTAATTCACTCCCTGGAATTATGTCTTTTGTCTTTATCACCATCCCGAAGTGTTGCCATTTTGATCTGCTCACGATCATCCAATTCGATAATGCTCCAACTTTAAGACTGGTCGATGAAGTATCGCGCCCACTGCTAACTGAGAGCTAACAGGGACACACTTGAATGATGTGGCCTTGCTTGATGATCCACACAACTACATTTGTCATTGATTTTGATTTGTCGATGAATAGATCCGTACAACGATTAAGTGAAGACAATTGATGTAGACAAGTTTCTCCCATTATCGATCTTTGCCGATATCAATGGCTTTTGACTTTGAAAAGACCTCTGCCAATAGCTGCGACCTATACCGCATAATGAGGAAGTCAGAGGTTGTTTCCACTTCAGAGTCATTGGATTTAAATCGCCACACTTTGTAGGTGTCGTGGTGCATCCATGCAAGTGATGACCAATTCGGAACAAGCGTCGGGAAAATTGTGACTAGCCTTCGGTTGATATGCGATCACAGAACCGACTTACGTCGACGTGTCCCAAGTTGGTATCGGTGATGTTCTCATACTCTGAATGGAGCGTCAAGGTGAGTAGAATGCCCTGGAACCCATACACAACATCATTTTGTTTAAAGATGACATGATTGTGACAGAAGCATGATTTCAGGCTATTACTTCCTTCTTACAAAATTGCACAAATCACCTCTGAAACTACCTGGAAAAAAACAAATCTTTTTATGAGAAACTCTCACTGGATGAGGGAGTCTATTAAGGTACCAAAAGTTTTTGGATCAGATTTTTTTTCCCAAATCAAATTCTTCAGTGAAATATTAAAGGTCAAAGTTGACTCTTTTGAAACTGCTAGGAAAATGCAAGTGTAAAACTGAAAATCTTGTTTGGTTTTAGCCTGGGAAAAATACCAAACGTCACCCTAGGAATCTACAACTTGGTAAGGGAGTATATGAATATGGGGAGAATTCAAAATAACTAATCCTTTTCTCTTGATGATCATCTTAGTTTAAAATATCGACCCTCAAAGTCAGTCTCCTTGACAGGATGAAAACTGTGCGCGCAGTGAAATCAAGCAAACTGCATTTTATTTGGCTCCGTGAAAAATATCAAACGAGGTGTTGTGTATTTGAAATTTTTCAAAGGAGTACATGAAGTTGGGATAATTCAATGAACCAAACCTTTTTTCTTGACGATCATCTGGGCCCGAAATATGGATTCTCGAAGTTGGCCTTCGACAAGTTGAAACAATGTAGAAATCGAGTAAACTGTGTTTTATTTGACTTCGTGAAAAATATCAAATGAAGTGTTGTACATTTAAAATTTGGAAAAGAAGTACATGAATGTGGGGAAAATTCAACAAATAAACCGTTTTTCTTGACGATCATCTGACTTCGAGATATCGAGCTCCAAAGTTGATTACTTTGACAGATACAAACTGCGGCAAAAATCATAATTTTTTAATATTATCTGGTCGCAATGGCTATGTGTAGGATCAATCTTGAATTTTTTATTAATTTTAAAATTTGCTACTTCGCGTTGCCAATAGCTCGAGCTTGTGAATATGTGGCAATATTCTTTTAACTGCGTGAATTCTCCTGATGGCTTTCTTCCCTCCACACGTGGACTACAAAAATGTGTGTAGAATTCTGTTTTCTTGGCTTTAGCGTGGAGACTTCAAATTTTTGATGGCATGCCTTGTCTTTTCCTTTCAAAACCAACTTTGAATCCATTCTTATTGCTGTAAAAACTTGCGTGAAGACTTTAAACTTCTTTATTTTTTGCATGAATTTTGAATTATTTCTTCACGTGGGTAGTTTTTATCTATTGCTGCATTGAATTTTTTTTTAAAATTTCACTTTCCCACGTGGCCACTCCTTTTAGCAAATGTGTTGGCTCCTTTCTTTCTACCTATGTATGGTCTTTTGGCCTTTTCTTTACCTTATGTGTGGTTTGTGCTTTTCTTGGACTATTCTCTACCCGTGTAAATGTGTGGTATTTTTCTTATTTTTCTTCAACATCCGTGAGCTCCTTGCCAAGGTAAATGCTTGGAAATGATGCATGTATGGTATTTATTTCCTTTTAGTTTGCATGGTGGAGCTACATTTCCCAATGCGTGAAGGACCGTTTTCTTCTTCCTTTATTTTATCTTTGGCTGCCAAGATAAATGATGTTTAAATTGTTGCTCCTTTGCGTGAACAAATGTGAATGGATTTTCTTCTCTATGGCGTGGGACTTTCTATCTCCTCCTTGGCACGTGAATGGAATGGTTTTGCAATAGCATGTGCAAATTGACTGACTGAGTTGAATCTAGAAAACTCTTGCATTGAAATCTCCTTTACTCCTGGCGTATTGCCTGAGGGATGTGATAAAAATATTTCTTGGAAATGCTTCTACAGAGGAAATAAGAAGTTAAAAATATTGAAAGATTCAAAAACTTCTTGGCATGACTTTTTCCAACGAGTTTGAGGGAGAAATGGTTATGAGGATTAAATAAGCTTATGTAACTGTTTCTTATTTCCCTTATAATAACCAATTTTCCCATTCTTTGGTAGTGGATAGGGCTGGAAATTGAAAGGCTGTAGGCCATTTTTTGTGATTTTAATCGTATTTTACAGGTGAAAAAATTTATAAGCCGTAGACAATGACAGGGTAAAATTTTCAAAAACCATAAAATTTTTTAAGTGGTTTATATAAAAATATAATACCTATTTATATATATATGAACATATTATAGACTTACCTATAAAAATTACCGGAATTTATAGTCACATGAAAGATCTTAACCGTTAGCAAATTTTGATTTGATAGGCACAGATAATTTGAAATTGTCCTCTTTCCTGGTAGTGGGCATTAATTGTCAGGGAAAGATGGGAAAAAACTTGGTCATTTTCCAGTTGCAATGGCAAAACAGGTTAGCAATTCCCATTTATTTTCCCATGTGGGAAATTGGGAGATCTTTTGTCAGTTTGTCATCCGGTCGGGTTGGCAGTCAGCAAGAGAAATTCCACAAGCGGGGAAAAAAGAAGAATTTGCCAGGAAAGGGGAAATCCGGGTGCGCAAAGCCAATTTGGCATCCCCAGAGCGGAATTTTATTTTCCCCCCGCAATAAAGAAAAATTTGTCGATTGATTTTTTAATAAATATCAAATTAATATTTATTTAATTAAAAACCCTAAAAATTAATAAAAATATTTTTTTTAAAATAAAAGGTTAATAAGTTAATTAAATATTGATTAATTAATTATTAATGCAGTTTGTGACCTAGTGGGAGGAGTTCTCAACCGAAATGAGTGAAACAAAGACCAAAACGATCACAAGAACGAGACAGTCGCGGCGAGGTTGATAAAACACACAAAATAATACTTTTTCAAAATTTTAAAATTTTCATGCTTATTAATTTTGCGAAGTCAAAATTAGCTGATAACATACACTTAAATGATTCCCTAACACCTAGAGCAACCCAAAAAACATGTTGTATCCATCTATACAGTTGATGCTCCTGCATTCCCAAATGCACTAAGTAGAATATGTGTTATGATGAGTTATATGCATGTGGAAGTGGTAGGAATCAATGCTATAAAAGAACACTACATAGAAGAAGACGGTTTTAGGGGGGCATGGAGAGAATGCATATAAAAAATGAGCATTGATTGTACACCTTGGTTAAATTATTTTGCGTAGGAAGGATTGTTGTTCAAAGGCACATTATTTTGGGTACTTGGAGGCTCAATTCAAGAAAATTTCATTTTGGAGAATCATTGTGGAGGATTAACCGGTTCCATTGGTATGGACTAAACCTTCACACAACTTAGTGAGAGATATTATTTGCCAAAAATTACAACATATGTGCACAAATATGTGTGAAGATGTAAAATTTACCAATTGATGAATGGGGAGAGTTATAATGCAAGGTCATATCAAGCACTAATAATACTTGAGAAACCTTGTGAGCAACCAAGTAAGGATTTTGTTTTGGGGCTACCCAAAATGTAGAAAGGTCACGAGTCTATCTTTGTTTCCATTGGTAGATTCTCAAACTCATTTTATTGCTTATAAGAAAACTACGATGTTATGCATATAACCAAATTGTTTTTCAAGAAGTTGTGCAATTTCATTGATCGTCTCATAGTATTGTGTCCAATAGAGACACTAAGTTTATGGACCACTTTTGGAAAACATTGTGGAAGACGTTGAATACAAAGTTGTTGTTTAGTTCTATGTATCACCTGCAAATGGATGGCTAAACAAAAGTTATCAACAAGAGCCTTGGAATTAGTTGTAATGTTTGGTGAGAGAGAAGGTGGGGAAGTGGGATTTGGTCCTAACATAGGAAAAATTTGTATGTAATAAATCTTTGAACATGAGAAATGGGAAATCATCTTTCTAGGTATTTTATGGGTAAAGTTCAAAAGGAATTGTGGAATTATATGACATGACAGGGGAAAAAAAGGGGGGGGTAGAAAAAAAAGCCAAAGACTATGTGTAGTATATAAAGGACGTGAACCAGAAAATGTGGACATAGCTAGAGAAGAGTTATACACAATACGAACTTGGAGATATGGAGTTTGAAGTTAAAGACAAGGTTTTTGTGCACCTACACAGAGAGTGGTTCTTGAGAGGAACGTATCATAAGTTGAAGTGTAAGAATATTGGACCATGCAAAATCACAAATAAATTTAGACTAAGCTCATTTGAGGTAAAGTTGTCGGATGTAAAGTTGTTGGATGGGGTTGAAATTTTCATCTATTTCCATTGTTGCTGATTTTTACCCATACTTAGAAGGGTAGACAAGTGACAAATCAAGCCACACTACAGTAGGATGGTGGCACTAACTACCAGAAAAAGAGTGTGAAGAAATTAAGTACATTTTGGATGAACACGTAATGAAGACCACACGTAGGAAGGAATATAAAGAATACATGGTAAAGTGGAAGGGTAGAGAAGTTGAGGATGCATGTTGGCTTAGCACAATTGATGTTTCTAGACTTGGTCATTCCATTGAAGACCTTACATAACACACTTAACCGAGGGCTCACTTTTCTTCTTACTCAAGTATATAATGTAGGAGCATGTAAGTCCACTTGGAATGTTGCATCACAAACAATGATTAAAATTATGAGAATAAAGCTTAGGCAATCATGTGAATCCTTTTGTGTACCCTTCTCCATCGTGCTATTTGAATAAGAGGAAGACATGACATGAAAGTTGGAATTATTTTACAGCCTTTTGGAAATGTGCCCTTGGGACTTCTTTTGCAAAAATAGTGCGCAATTGCGCACCCACACATTTCATGATTTTTGCATCTCACACTATCTTAAAATTTTCGTGCCCTACAACAGAATTCTCACCTTGCATGTTCCTATTTTCTTCATTCCTACAAATGGATATTGTAAACATTTTCACCTTTTTCGTGCACCTATCAACATTGATAGATTTGGACATGCACGTGTGGGGCTTGATCTATTTCCTTCGCCCATGTGTTAACTGACAAACCTGGTATGCCTTGATCGAATGGAGATGCCATCATGATATATTACCTACAATTCGGATGGATGGGATTGACGCTTATTTGAGAAAATTGAGGAATCCTTACAAATGTATTTGTATTTCTCCCACAAATTTCTATAAATAGTAGGGAGTGATGAATGTACAAGTGAATCTGATTCTTGAATAGGGCTAGAGTGAGCCAATAGAAAGGTAGGCGATGCCAAATTTAGCATCAGAATACTATTTTAAGCTCCAATTTCAACAAGTCAAGTCTAATTTTATAGAATCTTCATAATCTACAAGCTTAGCTATGAAAGGTCTTAGAAGTGAAATTCTTAGGGCATGGTCCCATGGAAGAGGGACTCCTTAAATATCTCAACAGGTACCGCTGAAAAAATTTAGGAGCATTTTAGCAGTTTTAAGGTCCCATGATTTTTTATTAGTTTCTTCAACAATACCCGTTGAGATATTATAGGATTTCATTGGATATTTATGGTTACTTGGCGGAAAATAAAATCATATTTCTCTCTAAAATCACCACAAAATAATGGTGGGAATGCATATTAGATTCTCTCAACCCTAAACTGTAGGGGGAAACTCCCAGCGCCCCCTCTCCAGCCACCTCTTAAGTTTAAGGGGATAAAAAAGTGGAGCTCCTATTTTTCAGGCCTAGATTTTATTATTCCCTGTAGCTGGCTGTAAAAATAAACATGGGACCTTCTGCTGCAAGAAAATAGGAGCCCAAACCCTTCCATGGGACCATGCCCTTAGGGAATTTCTGTAAAATTTTGACAAGGTGGATAACATGTTTGTGCCCAAGACTATAATATGTTCCTCACATTAATTAAAGAAGCTTTTATTGTTTCTCATAAGTTGTGTTGGAATATTGCTTCAGTGATATCTAATTCTGACAATTGTGAGTTGTATAGCCTAAAGCATCCTTTAAGTAGGAATCTTAACTATAGTAATTCATCACCTTTCCCTTGCTATTCTTATATGTTTATATTTAGTAGTTTCTCTTTTTCTATTTTTGACATTTCTTTAGGAATTTGTGCGCTCTTTTTTGGTTTGAACATTCCTCTTAACTCTATATCTTCATCCTTGTCTTCTGTTCTAAAGCTATTAGAATTATTCCAAATATAATCACATTTAATCACAAATCCTTTGCTTTCCAATATTTGTCTACATTGATCAATGTATTCCTCAATGTTCTTATTATTTCCCTTTTACTTTTCCTCTTTTTTATAGTATATTTAGCAAGTTTAGACCACCGTAGGATTGAAATATTTGTATGTTCTTCACAGTTGCATGAACTAAAGAATTATCATCTTTAAAAAAAAGGTTTGGATGATGTTATGTTATTCTTGAGTCCAAGTGAATGTTTCTCTTCGCCTTTCTTAGTGCATATGCCACACTTTAGGAAACAGAGTCAACATAGCTTACAACACATCTACCAAGTACCATGATCTGATTCCAGGCTCCTTCCATATGTCCATGTAGGCATGTACTATGTACTTCTAGACATTTTCATACCTAGAATTTTGGTCATTTATTTGTAAATCCCCTGAGTTGGAACTAATATTGTGGCATCTCACAAACATATCCCTAATCTAGGTTGTCTTCACGTTGCGCTACCCATGATGTTTTTGTACTTCCTTTGAGAATTTGGGTTAGCACATCATCTTGAATGGCTACCTATGAAACATTTGCATGTAGTATGTCAATGAATGTTTTAAGATAATTAGCGCTAAATTATTGTGGTATTTTCCTATCTTGCATATATACAATATGTATTGGTCAAATCTTGTGATCAACACTTTCCCATCTTGCAATATCCACATTTGATGGAAGGCAAGTTTCCCATATAATTGTCTCTGACCATGTATCTACATGTTAGTTCAATATGGCCTCATGCATTACAAGAATAAACTATCATATGGAAACATCAAGGTGTATATCGGTTCCCTCTTCTAAATCTTGAAGGCAACAAGCTTGTTGGTAAAAGGCAAGCTTTTGTTAGTTGTCTTGCATGAAATTGGTTATTTGAAATGGCTATCGTTTCTCATGGACATATTCCCCATCTTCCGAAGGTGAGACACTATGAAATTGTTGGACCATTATTATGCATTCAAAAGTCACAAGTTCTTATAGTATGTTAATGAAGGTTTTAAGGTACTTCATGATAAATTATTGTGGTATTTTCCTATCTTGCGTGGATACAATTTGTATTGGTTAGATCTTGTAATGTAGCCAACTTTAACACATACTCATTACTCTATAAATATCTTGAACTAAAAGAGAATAAATCTTCTTCTTCATTATTCAATCATGGATTACAATGCTCCATAACTAGGAAAACAACTCACAACTCAAGTTGTCAATCAAACTCTAACTAACTTTGACTAAATCTACTCTAGATGGCGAATTTTACTATTTTTAGCAGTTTACAAGAACATGTTATTCTTAGTAAGTTTGCATGCTTGTTCGTACGAGCACAAAACTTGCCACGCATCTTCTACATGCCTAAATTAGAGGAATTGCCAACTTTCTAACCTAAGATACATTAAAGAGACTAAAATTTGCAAATGCGCTAAAATAGGAAAAAATTGAATTACAATTTAGATCCTAATTTTTGGCCTTCATATGCCAGATTTTGGGCCCGAAAATGTGCCAGAATGTGCTCTAATTGGAAAGGAAATTTTACAAGTGCGTTCGTCTCATCGAAATATGTGGTTTCAAAAAAACGGGCTCAAACAGACACTCGGAGCATAAGTTATGACCTTTTCAAGTTCCTGCTAAAATTAGTGCATCATCTTATGACCACCACTTTCCCATTTTACAATATCCACATTTGATTGAAGGAAAATTTCCCATAGAATTGTCCTTGAAAATGTACCTACTAGATGGTTCAATAAGGCCTTGTGCATTTTAAGAGTAAACTATCATATGGAAACATCAAGGTGCATATTGGTTCCCACTTCTAAATGTTTGAGGTTAGAAAGCTTGTTGGGAAAAGGCAAGCTTTTGTTGGTTGTCTCACATGAAATCACTTATTTGAAATGACCATTGTTTCACTGGACATATTCCCCATCTTCCGAAGGTGAGGTAGTGTGTGACTAACAGACCATTATTTTGTATTCAAAAGTCACAAAGTTATCTTATGAATATTTGGATATCACCCCAAGGTTGGGTTGTGACAATTATGAGGTAAACACATAATTTGGGTGGGAATAATGGTGGCCACCACCTACGAAGTGCATAAGATGGTTGGTGCCGCTTGAGCGACGGGCAATGTAGCTTGTTTTCCATTGGCTTTAGGACCATTTGTGGGTCTATACACATCAGTTAGTGTTTTGGCTACGTTGAGAAGATCAAAAGAGTTACTTTTGTTTGTGATAGTGCTTCAACCATCACCATTTAAGGTAGCTCTTTTGTTTTTTGAAGCACTTATATCTTGCGGCACCGATTGAGAGATTTCTATTGAGGGGAATTTTTGAATCATGTGGTCTTAGGATTGGCAATGGAAGCAAGTATTCAGGAGGTTAATATAAAGCACATGTTTAGAGAAACATGTATCCCCTATCTAAATGTCTATGTTTTCCTTCAAGTCCTTGGCTAACTCTATTTCTATGCTACTAACTTCTGGGGACTAGCCGCATAGAATTTGAGTTGCTCATAGAAAATAAAACGCCCTAAGGCTTTGATCAAGTTGTTAACAAATCCCCATAAGTGTTGGGATTAAACCATATAACATTTTTGCACAGATATATAATCAGAGCAATCATATAAGCAATGAATGCGGAAATAACCAAAAGATAAAATAAACAAGAGAAAGATTACACCAGATTTAATGTGGTTCACCCAATGTGGGCTACCTCCACCAAGAAACGGCCAATATTATTATACAGTGCTTTACAGAGGAAATAAAATGAAGATCTAATGTCTTCCAACACCTCACAGGATGTTCATGTTGGCATGTGTGTCAAGCGCTCCCCGTGAGTTTCGTGACATAGACTAACCACCTCTCGTAGATCCTAACTCTGGCGATTTTAGCAGAGACTAACACCTATGGGTTTTGGTCTAACGGCAATCGTGGTCCAACAAATGGTATCAGAGCGACAGGTCTCGAGTTCGAAACTCACTTGGGTAACGCTGAGGGGGAGATTGTTGGCATCTGTGTCTAGCGCTCCCCGTGAGTTTCGTGACATGGACTAACCGCCTCTCGTAGATCTAACTCTGGCGATTGTAGCGGAGGCTAACACCTATGGGTTTTGGTCTAATGGCAATCGTGGTCCAACAGTTTAATGTTTTTCCCTCACTCAGCTACTTTCTTGCTCACCAAGAAAGCTTGTATGCAAAACAATTGTTATATATATTCTCTCCTTCTTACTTACCCTCATACAATGCATACATGCATATATATCTATTTTGGGTAACTTAACTTTGCTTTTACAATCAATATCTCATCTTTAAAATAATTAATTTATTCTAATTTTTATCAAAAACAAAAACTGCATCACACAGGTAACTGTCGTCGATTACTACCTGATCAACACTAGTTACTGTCAAAACTAGTAACATGTAAAAGTAAGTTTCTTGTGAAGCAATTAAGCTCCATACTCAACAATCTCCCACTTAGAGATCAATTGTTGCGTTGTATTGTGCATCACCATCCTTAGTTCCTTTTCCTTGGCCCATTTCTTCCTCTTCAAGTCTTATACTCGAAGACCAATAGAAGTGGAGTGAAGCTCCAACTTCTCCCTTACCAATGGCTTTGTTAGCATGTCTGTAGGGTTCTCATCCGTATGGATTTTCTCTAACTTTAGTTTCCCATCCTACAACACCTTCCGTATGAAATGATACCTCAACCGAATATGTTTCGTTTTTGAATGAAATGTTGAGTTTTTTGCTAGATGAATCGCGCTCTGACTATCACTATATAATTTGCAATCATTTTTCTCTTTACCCAACTATTCAATGAACCTACTCATCCATATCATCTCCTTGCTAGCTTCTGTAGCTGCAACATACTCTGCCTCTATAGTAGACAAAGCAACAACCTTTTGCAATCTCGAGATCCAGCTAACTGTCATTCCACCTACTGTGAAAATATATCCAGTGGTGCTCCTCATGCCATCCAAATCACCAGCCATATTTGAATCAACATAGCCATGTAAATAAGTATCTAACCCCCATAGCATAACTCCATGTCGGATGTCCCTTTCAAATACCTTAGAATCTATTGGACTACTTTCCAATGTTCTTTACCTGGATTAGCCATAAACCTGCTCACAACTCCCACTGCTTATATGTATGGTCTAGTACAAACCATGGCATACATAATACTTCCTACTAATGAAGCATAGGGAACATGTGTCATGTACTCAACCTCCTCATGTGATGAAGGACATTGATCTTTTCTCAATTTGAAGTGTCTATCCATAGGTGTACCAACATGTTTTGATTTTGTATATTAAACATTTTCCAACACCTTATTGATATAAGCCTCCTGAGACAAATACAACTTCTTGTTTTTCCTGTCTCGGTGAATTTGCATGCCAAGAATTTTCTTTGCAGCTCTCAAATCCTTCATTACAAATGTGTGAGCTAACTTTTCTTTAAGTTTATCAATGTTTTGCATACTAAATCCTGCAATCAACATATCATGCACATACAGTAACAAAATAACATAACTCCCATTTTCAAGCCTTTTAAAATAAACACAATGGTCATATTTACATCTCATATAACCATGCTCATGCATAAAACTGTCAAATCTCAAATACCATTGCCTTCGAGCTTGCTTGAGCCCACATAGGCTCTTTTTCAATTTACACACAAGTTTCTCGTTACCCTTGACTTCATAACCAAACGGCTGCTACATATAAATATCTTCATCCAAATCACCATGAAGGAAAGTCGTCTTCACATCTAGTTTCTCTAAATGTAAATCTTCTACTGCAACTAAGTTCAATACAGTACGAATAGAAGTCATCTAAATAATAGGAGAAAATATTTCACCAAAGTCAATACCTACTTTTTGTGCAAATATCTTTACTACAAGTCTTGCCTTGTATCTTTTATGTCCACCCTCTTCTTCCTTGATCCCGTAAACCCACTTGTTCTGTAATGTTCTCTTACCTGCTGGCAACTTAACTAAATCCCAAGTCCGGTTCTGTTCCAAGGAGTCCATCTCCTCGACCATGTCATGCTCCCACTGAATGTGGGTCTTATCTTGTATTGCTTCTTCAAAGCTCTCGAGTTCATCATTATCAGTCAATAATAAATAAAATAGAGGTGTAAATCTTTCTAGAGGTTTACTTGCCCTTTGTGACCTTCTCACAGGAGTTTGAGGTGTTGGAGGCTCAATCTGGACCTCCTGGACATTTGTATCCAAGTCAAATAGTGATTGACGCCGGTCACCTAGAACTGACATCGGTTCTGTTAACCGATGCCAGTTTGGCTCTTCTGTAACCGATACTGGTTCTGCTGACTGATGTCAGTCAGGGGTAAACCGACACCAGTTACTGTGTAATCATGTAGGTAATACTTTTAAATATGAGAGTTCATTTTCATTCACAAACTTTTCAACCGGTTCATCCATGGGTACCAAAAATTGATCCTTATACATTCTATTTTCATTCCATTCAACATCACACCTAATAATTTTAGAATTCTCTAAATCCCAAAAACTGAAACCGAAATCACCAGATCCATAACCAACAAAAGTGCATCTCTTAGATTTCGCATCCAACTTTTTCCTATTTTCCTTATCAACATGCACAAAAGCTTCTAAACCAAAAACTTTAAGAAAAAAGAAAGATCTACCTCTTTTTCGATCCAAGTTTCATCTGGTATTCCTCCATCTAGTGAACTTGAAGGCCCACAGTTAATCAAATAAATCGTTGTATCAACTACTTCCGTCTAAAACTGTAAGGGTAGTCCAGAATGTATTCTCATACTTCTAGCACGTTCCATGATTGTCATGTTCATTCTTTCTGCAACACCATTCTCTTGTGGTGTTCTTGGAACTGTTCTTTCTCTACATATCTCATTCATTGAACAATAATCATTGAAATCCTTGCTACAGTATTCACCACCATTGTTAGATCTAAGGCACTTTAACTTAGAATTTGATTTATTTTCAATAAGGGCTTTCCATCTTTTAAAAGTCTCAAAAACATCATATTTACGTTTAATACAATAAACTCATACCTTTCTTGTAGCATCATCAATGAAAGTAACATAATACTGGGATCCTCCATGAGAAGCTACCTGAACTGGTCCCCACACATCTGAGTGTACAAGCTTCAATTTTTGCTTCTTTTTAGTTGCCCCAACTTTGAGAAATCTCACTCTCTTTTACTTTCCAAAGATACAATGCTCACATAAAATCAAGATCTAAATCTTTCAAATATGATAACTTACTCTTAACCTTTAAGATATGCATTCTTTTTTGACTCATATGACCCAGCTGATTATGCTACATGCATGCATCTGAATCTGAAGTAGATAATGCAGAAAATGAATCAGTAATACAAGTAGATAAATATAACGTTCCTACATTCTTATCTCTTGACACAACAAAAACACCCTTGGTGACTTTTCAAGAGTCTCTTGTAAAAGTAACAATGCAACCAGATTCACCTGGTTGCCCTGCAGAAATAAGATTCCTCCTGAGGTTTGGCACATGTCTCACATCTTTCAATACCCATGTATTTCCATTCTGAAATTTTAGATGAACTTCCCCTTTACCAATAATACTGCAAGGTTCATCATCACCCAAATAAACATGCCCAAAATTACTCTAGACATAATTTCTGAAATAACCCTTATTAGGGGTTGCATGGAAAGAAGCTCCTGAATCTAAAACCCATTATTCAATTCTATTATCTAAAGAAAGAATAAGAGCATATTGCATTACCTCTGATGCAGCAAGATTTACTTCTTTACCTTTGTCTGGTTGTTGGTTCTCTTTATCCTTTGACAAAAAATCTTTCTTCGCATGTCCTTTCTTTCCACATTTCCAACAAGTAATTCCATTACTTCTGGATTTAGATTTGTTATCCCTTGACTTTGATTTCCCATTACTCTTACTCTTGGATCTCTCCTTCTACCTGCCCCTACTTTCTACATTCAAAGCATTTTCAGATGATGATTCCTCTGTACTCTTCATGTGGATTTCTTCATTCAAGATTATACTAACCACATCATCAAACTTCAAAATATTATTAGCAGATGTTGTATTACTAACAGTCATTACCAAGTTATCCCAACTATCAGGCAAAGAACATAAGAATAAAAGTGTTTTTACTTCATCATCAAATGGTATAGCAACCAATTTTAACTGATTTATAATAGATCGGAAATCATTCAAATGACTAGATGTAGATTCTTCTTCATGCATCTTAAAACTAAATAGTTTATTTATCAAATAAACTTTATTTGAAGCACTAGGTTTTTCATATAAATTAGCAAGAGATTTCATTAACTCTACCGTAGAAGTTGCTTCTGTAATATTGGAAGTCATGGATGCTGTCAGGGTCAATCTTATAGATCCCAAAGCCTTTCTGTCAAGAATATTCCATTCTTCATTAGTCATCTTCGTAGGTCTAGACTTCTCATCCAACGGTAAATATAAATCTCTTTGATAAAGATAATTTTCAATCTGCATTGTTCATAATTGATAATTTCGGTCGTCAAACTTCTCTACCTTGTATTTGTTTTCTTTTGCCATTGCTATAGCTCCCACTCAATCAGAAAACCCTCTGTGAGTAAGTCTGTTAACACACAAAACTCTCAAACAAAGCTCTGATACTAGTTGTTGGGATTAAACCATATAACAGTTTTGCACAAATCTATAATCAAAGCAATCATACAAGCAATGAATGCGGAAATAACCAGAAGATTAAATAAACAAGCGAAAGATTACACCAGATTTAACGTGGTTCAATCAGTGTAGGCTACCTCCACCAAGAAATGGCCAATATTATTATTCAATGCTTTACAAAGGAAATACAATGAAGCTCTACTGTCTTCCAACACCTCACAGGATGTTCAATGTTTTTCCCTCACTTAGCTACTTTTCTTGCTTACCAAGAAAGCTTACATGCAAAACAATTGCTATATATATTCTCTCCTTCTCACTTACCCTCATACAATGCATATATATATATATATATATATATATATATATATATATATATTGGGTAACTTAACTGTGATTTTACAATCAATAAATCATCTTTAAAATAATTGATTTATTATCATTTTCGTCAAAAACAAAAACTGCGTCGCACATGTAACTGTCATCGGTTACTGTCTGACCGACGCTGGTTACTGTCAGAACCAGTAACATGTAAAAGCAAGTTTCTTGTGAAGCAATTAAGCTCCATACTCAACAATAAGGGGAAAGGGAGACCTTGAAACTCAATCCAGACTGAGAATTTGAGTTTGGCTTGCTCTAAAACTTGAAAGTCCTTATAGTCTAGACGGAAAAAGCAAGACAATTGTGAATAAACCATGGGCCATGGTTGAAAATGACATTACGATGGTCAACATTGGCAAAACGATACAACAAAAAACCTTTAGTCATATTTTGCACACCTGCAAGCTTAACACCATGGGGTTGTCAATGGTTATGAATCCATTATTTGAGAATGCAGTTTGAGGGGACTTGGCCAACCAAATAGCCAATCAAAGTGAAAGATTCTAATCATTGGCAAACCTTATCAAATTCAAGCAACTCAAGAATAACATCAAGTAATAGAGTTTCTAGGTTACAACCCATACTTCGCGAAATACCATTAGGAAAAACTTCATTACTTGCTTCAATGTCATGAGTGTTTAGAGCTTTGTTGAGACGATTTGCATTAATTGATGTATGTGTAGTGGAGGTGGACATTAAAATAACAAGAATTAAAAAATATTTCCCAAGGGGTAGATTAACAATTGACTCAACACAATAAATGCGCAATAAAACTTGATATCCTGCCTAAATCTATGGATGATCAACAATGTGACAACATATGGAGTACAAAACGTTCTCTTCCCCCAAACCATTTAGAAAATTCAACTTTAACAAATTATATAGATGTTTACATTATATATCGTAAATCTAGCCTTTGATGGCCTTTACTGTAAACAATTTTATTCATGCACAAAATTTTATATGCTACTTTGGAATAGGATATCCACCATTAACAAGCCCCACTCAAAGTTTTGCATTTTGGATTGATTCAAGCACCTATGGTTCAAGTTTACGTATCTTCAACTATTGCAGGCCCAAATTTCAAAATGATAGAGAGAGATCTTCCTATATAGAAGAACTTTATTTTTAAAAAATAAACAAAAAAGATGTGGTCTCTTGGATTGTGATGATTGTAGAATATGCACAAAAGGGGTAGGCATGTTTCACCAAATGCAATGAATAGGTTTCCTACCCGATTCATCCATCAGGCCTAAAGTGGAAGCAAATTGAGAGAATCCAAAAATGTTTGTTTACAAGTACATTCAAGATCAAAGAATCAATTCCATACAAGATAACCCTGGCAAAAATTGCCATTTTCCTAATAAAAGTTGTTGCTATGATTTGTCTCCTAACTTACATTCAAAAACGTAGACGGTATAGAGGAGGATTTGATATCCTACCTAAATCTATGGATGATCAACAGTGTGACTACGTATGAAGTACAAAATCCTGGCAAAGTTAAAACATTCTCTCCCCTCGATCCATTTAGAAAAATCAACTTTAATAAACTATGTAAATGTTTACATTATTTATTGTAAATCTAGCCTTTGATAGCCTTTACTATAAATAATTGTATTCAAGCACAAAAATTTATATGCTGCTTTGGATTGGGATATCCATCATTGACAACCGCCACTCAATTTTTTGCAGTTTGAATTGGCACACTCAAGCACATGTAGTTCACGTTTACATATCTTCAACTATCGCAGACCCGAATTTCAAAATGATAGAGAGATCTTCCTATATAGAATTTTATTTTTAAAAATAAACAAAAAATATGTGGCCTCTTGGACTGTGATGATTGCAGATTATGCACAAAAGGGGTAGGTATGTTTCACCAAATGCAATGAACATTTTTCCTACGGTCCGGTCTATCCATCGGGTCTAAAGTGGAGGCAAATTGAATGAATCCAAAAATGCTTGATTACAAGTACATTCAAGATCAAAGCATCAGTTCCATACGGGATAATCCTAGCAGAAATTGGCATTTTCCTACTAAAATTTGCTGCTACGATTTGTCTCCTAAGTAACATAAAAAACATAGAGGGCATGGAGGAGGATAGATGGCCAAAGGCAGCAATACAAGAAGAGTTGAATGGGAATAGAGGACATGGATGAAACAAAACAAAATGTGGATGGATAAGTGAGATAATAACATACATGAATGTCCAACGACCAACCAAGGTAAAGAATTATGTAAGGGAAAAGTTTAAGTTAGACATGTGGACAACAAATAGGGAGGAAAAAACAATACATGTTTGAGTTCAACCCCACGTATGAGCATGACCTAAAAACCTACAGAGGGGCAAAAATTGAATGGAGAGTGAAGATGCTCATAGCTCAATTAAGAACATGATCACACCAATTTTGCTATGAGATGGGGTGGTGAAAAATCCCGAAGGAAGAGTGGAAAGAGGGGATATGTCGGTTTTGCTCATCAAACATGGTTAAGACGAAACAACACTATATCATGGAGTGATTTGTATTTGACGACATTCGGGCTAGATACTTGAACGGCCTACTAGGGGTGCGTATGTCCAATATCTTTGAAACAATAAGCATTGGTAAAAATGGAGAATTTTTGGACAAGATCCGCAGCAAGAGAATAGTGGAAGGCTTGTGAATTAGGGTCTAGCCACTAGGTTCTTCTCCATTTCCGTCATCCTCTTCACTCCCTTGATTATGCTTTTGGTTCTTGGGTTCCCATAGACTGTTTTGGTCTAGTGGACGTTCTCTCTATCTAGCCATCTATCTATCCACCTGTTTCACCATAATACTACAAGACCGCCAAAATTGCCCACACAGGGCATGGCACCATTGTCATGTTACATTATTAGCTTTTCCATGTTCATCCATTACATTCTTGAACCTTATATTTTTTCTCCTCATGTAGACTTGGTTCTCAAGTTGGTCCTTTCACTTGATTGTCAAATCATACAAACATATACCATCTCCACTTAAACTCTTTACCATAAGATCAGGTTGGCCATTTTTTGTTAATCAAATGTTCTTGAAGATGCTCTAATATTTGTTCTTTTGCGACCACCAAAGCATAAAGATATATACATCTCCAGGAAACTCATTTTTATAATACATACAAATCCACATCTACAATTCGGGAAGGGGCTCCTGTTAAGCTTGAAGACAGATATCAGTTGACAGGATGCCCAGTGATTCCAACTTTGGGATCGCCATTAACAGCAAGTTTAAACCAATTGATCTATGCCTTGCAGGCCTCCACATAACTACAACGGTTTCACCAATATTTTGCTAGTCATAATCCAGTGTTCTTAATAGCAAATTTCTTTATCTGGTTGACTATAAAAGTATAGTGACATATACAATCTCTCCTAAACTCTTTACTACAACATTCAATTCGCCAATGTTTTGCTACACATCCAAATTTTCTTAATAGTATAAAAGAAAGAAATTTGAAAGATAGATTCCGTCCCATGAATACTATGATATGGACAAACTAAGAACAGAAAGGATTGGTAGAAGCGATTTTAAATTCACTTCTTACCTTGAACAACAAAAGTCCTCAAGTAGTTCTCACCTTTGCTAATCAAGAATCCTGGTATGTATTAATTTAAATATGATCCTTTGTTATTAATAATAAAATGGGTGTTTCTCTTGAAAACATAGCAGCTCACAGATTACATAGAAAATAACATTTGATAGCTTAATTTTGAGAACAGCAATCTGTCCAATCCTATTCTGTTTATTGGCAACGAGAATCACAAGTTCAGCAATTTACACATGATGGATTTCAAGATAGACAATTTTGGTGGACAACTATTAAAATGTCCTCTTTTTCTAATAAAGATGATCATCTGAGAAGATTTTACTCTGATCTCATCATTTCTAGAGAAGAAATGCAATGTGCCTTACAAGCCAGTATCAAGTGTTCCTCCCATACCTGTTATTGAGGTATGCTTCCATGAGTTGCTAAACTATTTTATAAATTACCAAATGGATAAAGGCCAACATAAATAGTAGTAGTCATTTTTGATATTACAACACAACAGTATCCCTTCATCATACCATATTAGTACAAGTTTTCGAGTTGATTAGGCTGGTGATCCAAACTTCATCTACTTCAACTGGCCGGTCATCATCATTACGATGCCAGCTCCAATGGGCATGAGATATATTATATATTGTAAGTTCACCATGTCCAAAGCTTGCTTCTCGAAATAGTGACCATTGAGGATGTGGATCCGAAAACCTGAGGCACAAAGGTATAAAGAATGAAAAGGAAGGTTAGAAAAACTAAAGAAATTTGTAAAAGGAGAGTGAAAATATATCTTACATCCCTAGTCAAGAAATAGCTAAAAATGAGTCAAGTAAAGATAGTAGATGCAATGTCAGAATAGGATATGCTCAAGTGGTAAAATATTGGGGCTCAAATCCTCAAGAAACATGATAAAGTGTTGAAATCTGGTAAAAGACCACATCCAACTCATCAGGTGGGGCTTACCCCAAACGAGGCCATGTTCAAGTTAAGGGTGAAGTTGAAGAAAGAGATACCTCTTGGTCCTGGCATCTAAGCCAAAGGTCATCACACCAAGGAGAATTTACCAAATAAAATAAAGGACAGCCTATGGAACATTTTCTATTACTTACTCAGATGCAAGTCCTTCTTTATTTCCTCCATCTCCTATGGTAATGTGTATAGCTCCACAAGGATTAATGTTTCTCCTGTAGACTCGAGTCTGAAACATTGTTTACACGTCAGACAAACTACTGTGGAATCTAAATGGATTGCACAGTACAAAATCAAGGGCGTGTAAGCTACTTACAAATCGCTCATAAGCATGTACATGGCCAGCAAATACCATGTCAACTTTGGCTGCATAAAGTAGTGGTTCCATGGCTGCCATCATGTCATCGCCCTCGCCCTGGTGAGCGGTATTGCTGTTATACCAAGGAGCATGGAATATCACGATAAGCCAGGGTGTTCTTCTTCTATCTATTTTTGAGAGGTTGGCCTGGATTTGACAAATTTTCAAAGCCTTGGTTATTTCCACCCAAAAGATAATTTTCTTTCAGATAAGTACTTCTCTACATATATCCACCCAAAAGAACTTTTTCTTTTACATAAGCATTTTTGAAAGTTACACCATAAACAATAATGAGGTGCACCTGAAGCCACTTGTACTGGTCCGAATTCTTTCCATACTCTGCATAGGAACCAAGCATGATTATGTGTACTCCTGCAACTTCAAAAGAGTAATACAGGTTGGACTTCGAACCACTTTCTTCAAAAGGCATTCGCCATCGTGCATTAAAAGCATCAAAGGAACGAGTAAACAATGGAAGCTTCTCAATCTCATGATTTCCTTCTGTAACCATCCAAGGTCTACTGCTTGCCAAAGGCTCCACCAAATGGCCAAATGAGTCCCATAGATGTTGTCGATAATCCGCATATGCAAGATCACCAGGCAAAAGAAGCACATCATACTTGAAATTTTGAATGTGCTCTAAAGTTGAGGATGTCCACTCTGTTTGGCCAAGATCACCTGCAATAAATACAAAGGAAATTGAAATATATTTAAAACATTTGCTGGCATTTATTATCATTTTACAGTAATGCAAAGAAAAGGATACAGGCAAAAGTATATGAAAGCCTAAAGGTTATGGAATAATGAGACAAAAATGAAACAAGAAAACATAACAGAATGGCACAATGAAAGATCTACCCCCTTCTTAAGCTTCTTGATGATACTTACCAAGATTTATCACTCAAACCAGAAAGTAGGAATAATACGTGCGGGATCTACCTTTTAGAAGGTAACTATTCCTTCACAATTTTAAGAAATGGAGCTTCCTATTTTCTGTTGAGAGATGGGAACTTCTTCCATCCCAGATCATTTAAAATGCATAATGAATTCAATTAAGTGCAAATGACTTTTTTGAAAAAGGGCATACGAAATAAAACCCTTCCATTAGAAAATTAGACAAAAGCAAATCAAGGAAGGCCTAAAAAATGCATAGCTGGCTAATAAACTCACTAGGGCGGGATACAAGTCAGGAGCATGGATTCACTATAGTTTCCTTGTCTGATTAAAGACTATCTGCAACTCCTTAACCATTTCTCCGTACAATGTTTTGTGTTCAGGGAAATGCCATTGAATGCAATGAAATTGGATTTTACTTAAATAAACATGACCTCTAGAACAGATTTACAAAGAGATGACTTTCCTTCTGAATTTTCCAAGATTGCATGGATCTAGTATACATTAGCACATACCTATAACCCGTAAGGCTTTAGCCTTAGCATGTGCACACAACCGTCCTATAGTTGATACAGTTACGATTAAGCCATTATGAGGTTAAAAATGGATAATCTGAACCTTCCTTGAAACAATACAATAACCTTTAAAAAAAGACCGTCTTCTTGAGAGGTGAGTTTGAGGAAGCCAGTGATAGGTTATAATGGAATTTTGCCATGGCAAAGTTTAGGCATCCCAACTATGGCAAGTTTCTTGGGCATGACTGGGAACCTCTGTTAATGATTCAAACGACAGGTGTTGATAGGATTCCTACCAAACCTTTTTCATTCCATATTAATGTGATGTAAGGCTGCCCAAATGAGTTCAAACTCTTTATGCCAAGGCAGCAAATGAATTTGGATATTTTCTTAACTGGGCCATAATGAATAACCAGATTAGATGAATCAAAAACTTATGTTGAGATCATATCCTAGACATCCATTTCTCAATGAATCTGCTCTTATATTCCAGATAATATCACAACAATTTTGAGTCACAAATTCAGAATTTACTACAGCATTTCAATTTCAAATTTATGTAATGAGGTTGAATTAAAAAAAAATTAAAGCTCGCATCAGGTGTTAATGTAATGGAACTTGATCCCTAAAAAATCATGTAAAAAGATACACAAGCATTGCATGTTATGGACCTTCCTACTTTTGTAAAGGCTCTTGCAAATTTACAGGAAAGCAATTCAAAAATAGTTTACTAACCATGTCAGATTGGTTATTGAGTAAAACTGGAATGTGACACGATCTATCATAATGGTCGTGGCAGGCACTGCTCTTTCAGAGAAAATCATGTTACCATCATATAGACTCATATGAGAATCCATACACATTGTCATCTTCAGAACTGTCCAAAATTTTGAAATATGATGGACAATGTCAAGTGAAATCACTATTCCTTTTGTACGTTAAAGCCTCCAGTCCATGGATCTTCATCACCACATTGATGGGTATCACCACACATTTGTCTCTCTCAACTAGTACAACATGTCACCACTCCAACCCATGGGTGTCTGATTCCATAGGGCACTCACCAAGGGTTAATTCCTTACACCAAGTTGCCCGTCCTCAATTGGATCATTAAATAGACATCCCTTGCATTACATGTCTATATATGCAAAATTCTAAATATACCCACATGCTTATTTCAAAAGCATATGACAGTACTAACTGCCTAATGACTGCTATGTGGCAAGGAACCTATCTTCCTCTCTTTGGTTCTTCCTCTTCCTTGGAATTCAAAATCAAGCAAGCACAAAATGAAGCTCAACCTATTTCTCTGATAAGAAGTCTCCATACCATCAGGAGAACACTAACAGTGTTTCTACACACGCAGATTTCCAATGATAGCCTTAGCACAGTGCCGATGATCCTCAGATTTGAACAAAAATAAACATTTTTAGAAGTTTCCAATATAAACACACATTGCCTATGGGCTTCCCAATTACTCCAAATCTAGGCAAGGTTTCCAATATAAAACACACATTTCCTATGGGCATCCCAATTACCCCAAACTAGGCTCTAATATTAGCCTTAAAGGGGACTCAGCTAACAATGCATCTAGCTAAATAAAATCTATCCAAATGCTCATAAGCCTTAAATTATTTCACTTGGCACAGAGTAGTTATCACATCATGAACTGCTGGCACAAATCTCCTTGCCTGGTTCAATACCATGGTTCTCCTCTAAACATTCAGCAATAACAGCTGCATGCATAAGTTTTTAGGCCATTTAAGATAGCCACGTATTGGCAAGAAGCTCATAGGGGCAAGGTGATTGGATTAGGATGTTATGATAGGCATACGGAAACATGCAAGGAAGAGAATGCTTTCTCAATAATTTGTAGAGCCCCACTCCCATTAAACTCGGGAAAAGAACCATTCCACTTCACTTTATTTAGAAGAAATAATAATTGGATGCATTTCTTGAGAACAGAAAAATTTCCAATTGGATATCTTTCTAAAATTCTAGCACAATAAATCCAATGTCAAACTAACAGACATAACACTTCAAAGGCTTCAAAATATTATCACATTAGATCTAAGATTAATTTTAACTATAAAATTATATTATGATAGTTTGAAAGCTATGAACCAGTGTTCCTATTGCATGACATGCTAATCCATATCCAGGATCTAATGATTTTTCCAGCAAATGATGTTCATGATGTATTTCCCTAATCAAATTTTGAGTTTTGATGTCAAAACATGCAATTTGAGATTAATCAAATCTTCAGACATCCATTTCTCAGCTAAATTAAAAACAATATGATGCTTGGCTCTAGGTCTGTTCAGGAAAACCCATCTCTGGGATGGTACAAAAGTTATATAAAAAATATAATACATGAGAATTTGAGATGGCACCAGACTGGAATCAATTTTGTGTCATGCACACTCCATTAACGAGCATCTATGTAGCATCAGCTTGTGGTGCTAGAGAGAACCTACTTACCTATGTGGCCTAGGAAGAAGAGGTACTAATTGTA
Organism: Taxus chinensis; assembly: GCA_019776745.2. NCBI lineage: Eukaryota > Viridiplantae > Streptophyta > Pinopsida > Cupressales > Taxaceae > Taxus > Taxus chinensis. The sequence continues at coordinate 20,787,269 of CM034151.1, forward strand.
ATATCGAGTAGAGAAGGTAAGGAGAAATTGTAGGATATGCGGGACATTTAACTCTGTTGGAGGAATGATAACTGTTTTAATCAGGAAGTCCTTAGTATGTAATGGATGGAGAAGTTTTGGTCCTAGACTAATGGTGTTTTTGAATAGATTGAGATTGTAATTAAAATGCCAATGATCTTATCCCCTCAAACTCAAACAGGATCCGATTCTGCTTCGATAATTAACATGCCTTCAAAGTTCATGCTAACTGAAGTCTGTTTTTCCCTGTTTCATTTCCAAAAAACACATCTTTCCCTTGTTTGATTCCAATTAATCTATTATTGCCTTTTTCTTATAAACAATTTAAGAATTTGAAGCTGGCCATTCAAGTTTGCAAGATTATTTACAGTATACTTGGTATGTAGATAACTTGTCTTTTAAGACCTTGCCATTCATCATTTTTCCTGGGTGTAGTGAGGCTGTTGTATGGTAATTTTATTTGTACTCTCTTATCTGTGTCCGAAGGTACTTTATTTGTCCTAAAAAATAAATATCCCACTTTCCCCTCCTTGCCCCTCCTTCTCTCCCACAGACATGCACCCACACATTATGTTTTTTAAAATTATTTGTTAGGGTTAAAGGAAAGAGCCTCACCAACAACTGCAAAACTAATAGGAAACTGTGATGGAGGAGTTTTGAAACTATACTCTGGACCATAGCCTCCACATCGGTAGTAATATGTTTTGTCAGCTTCTAATGGCCCAATCACTGTGTGGTGAATGTAGCCCGATTTGTAGAGCATATAGGAATATTTAGTTATTTCTCCCTCTGCAGAAGAAATATAAGCACCTGGAGATGTTCCGTACTCTACAGCTGAAGGCACATCATTGGACTTTGTCACCCATGTGATTCTCATGTAATTTTCCCCTACCAAAGAAATGTGTACCTGCACTTCTCAAAAAAATAATGAGTCTTGCAGAAATATAATGCAGTGCTACAAAAGAGAACAAAATCTAGAATATTGTACCTTCTAAATTCTTGAAATTCAGATTTTATTTTAGATAACCAGGTTCCATGATTTCAAGTGGATTTGACAGTATACGAAAAATTAAGATCTAACCTGACATTAAATGTATTTAAACTCTCTTTTTCTCTTCAATGTTAAAATGGTGCTTTTCAATTCTTTAATATTTGAAGTTAACATAACTTTGTAGATATGGCTCTGTCAAGCCTCCAAATTTGTTTTGAATCTGGCCATGCCCAAATATCACTGAGGAACAGCAGAGTGCATATTGATCCTTTATTAATAAAAGGTTAGATATTCTAAAACTGATGCCCATAAGGAATCTAGCTGTGTGCCTGTATCCAACACATGAAAGTTAATATGGTTCTTCTACACAAAATTGAACCATAAATTTTTAAGACCTACTACCTTCCAAATGGCAAGAATTAAATTTTCAAATGAATTATTAATTTGTTACTCAATCAGATATACAAATGTAAGTGCACATGGGTATGGGCACTTGTTATCTCAATCTGTATAACAATCCATGTGACAGTTATTTAGAAGACCTCGTTGATTTCCCTTGTTTTTCAATTCATATTCAAATATTATGTTTTTTTAACAAAACATCTAAGTGTCAAAATTGTTTTACAGATTATTATTTTCTTTGGTTGAAACATATTAACCATAGTTACCAGGAGATGGGTACAGGTACGGGTACGTGGAGACAGGTACGGGTACTGGTACGACATTTTTTAGAAAAGTGGGAGAAGGGTACGGGGAGACAGCAATATATATATGAAATAACTAGAAAAATACTATTGTACATTATTAATTTATTTGGATTCAGAATGCACTAAAATTTAAAAATAACTTTACTTTTTGAAGCAAGGAAATCAAATGTCAACAAAAGATGAGTAATTCTATTGATATTTGATATCTCACATATTGTGGGAAGAGTACATTGTAACAGAAAAATGGAAACAATCCCTGTGTGTGTGTGCGTGTGCGCGCGTGTGTATGTTTGTGTGTGTGTGTGTGTGTGTGGAGACGGGAGGAGACGTTAACAAAGGTTCCCGCATATGGGAGACTTCACCGTACGCGTCTCACGTACCCGGTATGTGTACTCGTACCCGGTACGCGTCCCAAGTGGTGGGGGACGCATCTCCGTGCAACAGTGATATTAACTTATATTTTCTTTAATAGACAATGGAATAGTTGTTCAAACTCTAGAGTGACTCGGTATTGTCAACTTCCACATGTATTTAGATTTGTTCCAAGAATACAATAACTAGAAGAGCAATATATTAAGCGATAATGATGGCAGGATGATTTTCCTATAACGTTCTATCTAGATTTGGCTAGGATTGTTCATAATAATATGGATTGCAAATATGGCTACAATTTACTCAAAAATTGCAAGCACTAGCTATTAATTATAAACCATCGGCAATTGCTTAATTGATTTAGTTATGCATACTACTATCATAATTTCACTCCTGTATTTTGTGACAGCTGCTCGATCTATACCAACAATCAACTCAAAACATATTCTTGTGCATATATATGCACATAGTGCACACATACACTGGAAAGGTATGCTGGTTATTGAACATTGATAAAAATGACCAACTACAAATGCAATTTAAATGAAGCCAACCACTGTTAAAATTTGAACATGATTCAACACAAACAGCCATGGCTATGAATTGAACATTGATAACTACAACTGAAAAATGACAAACTAATAATTTTAAAAACCACCTTTACATATATCATCCAAGTTGTTATTGTGATGCTCACGTTGATAAATTAAGGACTGCAACCTTGAGGCACAGTGTAGCAATAGTGTGTTTTTATCATAGTTCCATAGAGTCTCTAAATGTTTAATGGGGAGATGAGTCTCAGGGACGGGGGACCAAGGCCTGAGGTTTGCGGACGTTGGTGCAAATATATATAGTACTTGAAAAATTATTTGTAAAAAAATGTATAAGAAATAACAAACGAAACACTGAAATACTAAACACATTGCATTGAACAATGAAAATGCTAAATATCAACATATTAATATTTGTATCATAATTTATATTCAAAATGATGACCAAATTTCAAATACAATTGGCCAATAGCCCAATACTTCTAATCATCCCCAAAGTCTGCGCCAAATTCCTCATCACTCGAACTGTTGGACACCTCAAGGTAAAGATCCTCCAAACCAATACCAACCAACCTTGTTTGTGCCACATCGTCATCAACCTGTGTTGGCTCCTCTGGATCTACATCCCATCAGGCTCACTTTGTTTGTGCTCTCACTCTTGCACTTGCAGCCTTGCTCAATGTTTTTGTGATTTGGAGTGATGGTGTGAAGTTCATTTACAGTTTTTTGAGTGCCTAATGCGTAGGTGGGGCCCATAAACTATTAGGGTTAGGGTTGGGGTCATAAACATCCAAAAAAATTGTTCTTGATTACAAAAAGAAGGTAGTTGCACATTTTGTTGTCGGGGATGCTTGGAGGTCTTGGGGACAATTGAGGGACTTGGCAAAGTCCTCGAGACATCTCAGGGACGTCCCAAGGTCTCCTCACCTTCCCTTACAAGTTGGGGATGTTTCTCAATTTTATTTTATTTTATTTTGGGGGGGGGGGGGGGGGGGGTCCCTTGTGGACTAGTGGTGATGGTGGGATAGTAGGGGGCATCTCCCAGATGTCCCCAAGTCCCAAAGACATCCCTATCCCCAAAAACATCAGCTTTGTTTTGTGGGGGGGGAGGCGTGGGGCCATGGGGGCAACGCGTCCACGTGGAACACTGGTTTATGTTGCGTATATACTATACATATATAATCATAATGCAAATCAGATATAGGAGCATACTAGGTGGATATATGATGTGATATTTAATTCTCAATATTGTTTGGCAATGAGGAAACTCGTCCTAAAAACTTTACATTAATCAATGGATAAATACCATATCTGCACAAATATCACTACAAGTACCTTATCCATGTTGATTATGATCCATGCGGAAGCTCAACTATACATCTCTCCTTATGGTATCCTTGTCATCACAAACGCGTAAACAACTTATGTTACCCTTGCTCCCATTGTGGGGTTGGGTCGAGCAGCAGAGCTTCCACAAAGTGTGGAGTAACATTCCAATTTACAACCCCAAAAATTGATGAAGATTGTACACTTAAATATTTCAGCAATACAAGCAATGTATGTTGTGACACCATCATTTCAGTAACTATCAAAACATGACCCCTCATCTTCCTTAATTACTATTTAATTTCTATTCTACACATTGACTTTATACTTAATTGTACATCCCCTAGGGGAAAGGACAACAGTTTGCATTCTCCATCTCTTAAGACGCAATTCTTATTAGAAACATTGCTCTCTAAGTGGGAATGAATTCGCTTATTCTCTGTGCTCCAATTAGTGGTTGCATTTGTTTTTGCTATAAGACACTTAATTCCATACTTCTAGTGTGCCATGCCCCGGATTGTTTTTCGTGATCAGGCTCTAAGGGCAGCTCAAGTAGATTTCATTACTCCAACTCAGTAAGTGTGCAACACAAATTGATCTATCTCATCGCTATTACATCAAAGATTATCTCTTAAAGTAAACCAAAGAAATCAATATTGGTATCAACCAAATCCAATATCCAGCTGAAGTTCAAGAGGGGTATACGATATTACTTAGTAACCCTTAGAAGCCAATTTCCAAGAGCTAATAGACAAATCAATGGTGAAAATCAAGGCAGAGACCACATTGTTCAGAGGGACATAAATGCAATTAGAACTAGCTAGTCAAATCCTAAAAAGGTAGTGTTGGATTTCATGGATTGTAATATCCCTATTATACACATTTTCAATATTCTGATTTTTTTGTAATTTTTCCGAGTATCAATGCTGATATAAATCCTAAATAATAATAAATCACTGAAATATGCAAAAACTGAAAATACCTAACTACAATATTTATTCAAATATGTTGAATATGAATTTATTACATCAAACCCTAACTTGGAACTGCATAGAAAGCATGAAAACTTAATTTTCTACGAAACTGTAGCTGAAAGTGGAATTTTGGAAGTACATCGCCCTGTTGGAAGGTACGGTAGATCCCTGACAACAATAATAAATCATTGTGAGTCTAATGTCAACAGAATTTTCCCAAAGAAGAATGACGTCAAGGATAGAAGTGTATTGCATGTGGTACAACATACTATAATTGCAAGTACAATAATGAATAGTGACATGAATAATGACTCTGTATTAGCAACATTAAGCCGAAATGTCACTTCTAGAGAATATTTTATTACTTTTGTGAACTATTGCAGCCCCATACACAACCATAAATCAGCCTATCTATACTTGTGTGATGGATTTCCTTTGAATCTGAAAGCTCTGGTGTAATCCCTAGACAAAAATACCAAATAGTGTGATATTTTTCATCCCCAAGCCCTGGCAAATGAGGGTTTTCGTCCCTTGTGTTAAAAATGGAAATTGTTGCCCAAAACTAGCAAAACAAGCATTTGTGAAATTGTTCGAATGATTCAATTTTTCCAATCAATTCTTTTAATAAGCTCTTTTTCATCCAAAACCCTAATAGTAATTAAAATTACTATTATTTCCATCTTCATAATTATTTATTATTTGTGACCATGTAATTAGGTTTTTTTTACCCCTTTTAATAATAATACACTGTCTTTTTTCGAAGTGATAACTTAAAGTACCTTTTTGGACAACTTAATGAATTATTATATTATTTTCCTTTTAAGTCCCCCTTAGCGTACGAGGAATAATAATAGGCTTCAGGTCCTCCAATTTAATTAATTCGAGAAAGGGGACATTATAGTCCGCCCTACCCAAAATTACTTGCCCTCAAGCAATGTTTGAACCATCATGCAAAGACTAGGATCCTAAACCAACCTTTATGTCTCTTCCAGTCCTCTATGTGAGGTAGTTAGCTTCTACTGCGCTACTCTAATATAATGATAAAATGAAAGCCTTGTACCCAATGATGTTTGCCCAACAACCTCCATGACTGAACCCATGATCGTTGAATCATGAATCAATTGTGATCTAGTGAGATTACTACCAAATGCAACACTCTCCATTCTATTTGTTGTGCCAAATATAGGGGCTCCATTAGCAATACCCTAAAGTACTACCTACTCTCCATCTGATTGGAATTTCAGCTCTCCATGGTCCAGTAATTCTGTGTGAATTCCCCAACGCAATGTAACCACCGCACACATAATACCATCACAAGTTGTTTTATGCCCACCACATAGAAATCATCATGCATCCTATAACAGTCAAGTGTCACCTCTAACTGCTAAATCCTACTACCATAACATTGAACCCATCAAAGTTCTTTGTTTTCAATCCTCTTCTGGCTACTAAACCCTCCTCTATGATATTGTAGGTTGCCCCACTATCAATTAGCGTTGTGATCTAAAGAGTAATTATGTGAAATGTTTTCCACGATGTCTCCCAGCACTTCTCAAACCCTAAGTGATGGTCATCGTAGGCAGGTGCAGGATAACGATGGCGGCAGTAGAGCTTCAGCGATTTGTTTTGGAGGGAAACTTTCAGGACTTGAGAATGGTGGACCTCTACCTGCCGCCATGGAATCTGGTTTTTTGGAAGCAACAGTGCAGAATGACGGATGGTTTTTTGGCGTGGTTGAAGGAAAAGTTTTCTCAGAAGATTCCAAGTCGACGTCGGGGTTGAAGGGGTTGAAGAGTGGCGCAAATGCCACAAAGAAAATTGTTGTGGCTCGTGGGGTGTTGGTTCGTTACTCCCTGCCTCTGATTTTTTGTCTGATTCTCAAGACGACGTGATCTAGGTTATGTCGTTTCTTCCCTGGCAGCTGACTCGGGTTGGGCCAAGAACACTTCCTTGGCTGCTTGTGCCAACGGATCTGGAAGCGGCGAGCTACAGTATGGGTGCAGCAACCCTCTAGAAGGATATGCTGATATATTTCAGGTGTTGGTCCATACGCTGAGTGGGTTTACCTTGTGCATCCAGCTCCATCGCCTTGCACAAAGAAAGGATCTCAAAAAAACTTTCGCATAAGCTGTGCTGCCGGGAAGACATTTTTAACTTGTTTTTGGCAGGCAAATCTCTGAAGGACGAATCCCTACCCATATCTTACGGGATTGGGAGGGATTCCGCGATTTTCATGACTGGTCTTTTACAAGGTGGAGCTAAAGAACGAAACCTTACACCTTTTAAAGAGGCTCTCTTTAAAAATGCCACTGCTTTGAAATCTCCTGCAGCTCCTCCCCCCACCTATATCGTGGAGCAAGATGTTGAATCCCCTACTTTGGAACTTAATGATGAAGATTCTCTAAATTTTTTACAAAATTTGCAAGAAAAGGCCATCATCTGCAGATTTAATGGCGCTTGGCCATCATCTAATGATATGATCCAATGGATTCATTACTTATGGTCAAAAAAATGCAGATACTTCCTTTGTGCCCAAGGATTCTTCATCGTCTACTTCAATGATCTGGAGGATCATCAGAGGGTTATTGAAGAAGGTACTTGGTTCTGGGGATCGGTGGGTCTTTTCACTACCCCATGGTTTCCTCAATTTGATTTGCATACCTTCTCTATTACACTTGTTCTTGTTTGGGTGAGATTGCCTAACCTCCCTCTTCACTTTTTCTTTACAGCAGAGGAAATCGGTAATCTGCTAGGGCAGTTCATCACAGAAGACAGCAAGAGGAAGCAGAACAGTTTGCATACTTTTATCAGGATTTGTGTAGAAGTAGACCTTAGCAAGGGATTGTCAGATCGGATGACCCTCGAGATGGGTGATACAACCCATACTCAGATTATGGACTATGAAAATACGGCTTTCAGATGTTGGAATTGCAGGACGTCGGGTCACCTCCATGCAACCTGTCCTAAGAAGAAAACCCAAGCTCTTAGGAAAAAAGGATCTATTTCCAAACAATGGAGCCCACCAGATCTCGATGATGAAGACGACACTGACTTTGAAGATCAAGAAGCTGCAACTACAGCTCCTTGATAATGAATTTGGATTAGTTTTACACAGCAAAATTGTAATAAAACTCTCCGTATATTTCATGGGAAACAAAGTACATATATATAGGACTAATATGTCCTATAAAATAGGAATCCTGTTAAGGATCCTATAACAAATATCTAAATCTTTACGAGTTGTTTTAACAACTCGTAACCAAACATACAATAAATAATATGAGTTGTTAAACACAATTAATCCAACTCATATTATATTACAAATAATAATTTATGATTAATAATGTGAAACGCTATCAATCCTAACATTCACCCCCTTAGTGTGAACATTATTAATTGCTAATCTTCACCCCCTTAATGTGAACACAACGAAGAACCATATTCAAAGAAGTTGAACCACCTCTTGAAAGCACTGCTTAAACCAGGTACAAACTCCATAGATTATCTCTTTACCCTCGTAAAGGCATAGTGTTGAGCCGAATTATGCAGGAATGCTCCCTTCCTCTTTGGGTTCTTGTGGGACTTTCCCTTCCTCCCTGGGCGCATGAATTCTGAATCTCCAAGATCCACAAGCTTCACACTAGCTGGATAACCATCCCTTGAGTCTACCGCGAAATCTTCTCCTGCTCCCCAAAAGAGAGTATTCTGAAAACATGACTCCTCCAAAAATTCTGAAAAGGGGCTTATTCAGCACATCACAACAAGAACACTGAAAATAGAAACATATTGAAACACGCAACTGAAAAAAAATGCCACCAAATCATCTGTGCGGCCCCGTCGTTGGCCACTGATGAGAAGTCGCTGAATGACCTCCAACCTCCGATGTCCTCCGTCCTCCATTGATAGGATACTAACTCAGCTGGATGTTATCATGAAGCTCGAAAGAATGCAATGCACCCCCTCAATTTGACATTTTTGCCGACATAAACTATGACTTTCTACGATGACTCACAATTGACACCAACACATGAATTTTACAACATTGAGTTTTGACGAATTAACGACTAACATACAAAAAGTAATAATTGATTATTTTTTAATATAATAAAATAATCAACTTAATGAAACTATGACATAACAACATGAAAAATACTTACTTTGACTTTATAACCTTGATACGAGATGGAATAACTAAAAGTAAAGACTTACGCTATAAAATACAATGAATGTGTACCAAACTTGATTTTTGATGATGACCAAAAATAAAAAATAAAAAATTATAGGACTTTTTTTTAAGACTATTGATACTTTTGAGTAGACAATTTTGTTTTTAATGACATTGACGGGTTTATCACTGTCACAAGACACATCACAAACTTAAAAAATACAAATAACAGTAAAAAGAAACCTGACCAAAATCTATGAACAAATAGATCTATTTGACACCTTACTCGAACAAAACGACAATGATTGAACGACTAGCCTACGAGATTTCTGGAATCCTTGATATCAATCCACCGGATCATGGGCATAGATGAATGGTCGAGACAGCTTCAAATGAATCTTACAATCATACAAAGGAATGTGCACAAACTAGTGATTGGAAGGGTTGACCAACATAACGACCACAACATTAAAAAATGAGCACAACTGGAGAAACGACTGGGCATACCGATCACAAACTTCTATCCAAATGCAGATTTCTCACCCAATCTACTGCAGAGGCGAGAATAGGAAAAGTTCAATGCGTGATATGCTTTCCAATGCAAGAGCAGACAACACAGAGATCGAACGGATTGTCAATGTTCAGTCTATATTATGTAGTATTCAATGATGGAAAGTTGTTACACAAGTCAACGAAGACGTTGATGTTGCATGAAAGATATTCGACAAAGTCTAGGTGACGTCCAGCATTTAACAGAACACGTCTATTACAGATATTTCAATGGTGTGGTGCCTTATGCTATAAAATCCATGATCGTTGAGCTCACAATACATAGATGAGTGGATCAGTCTACGGACGACGTAGGTGGAAGGTGATCTGATTAAGACCCAGATACACGACAACACAGATTTTATCTTCTTTGTTTTTCGTTCGTCTTGCAAATTATCTCCAAGTCAGCTGGTGAAACCAATGTAGCAACAAGCTTTATATGATTGTTAATGCAAGGAGATTTGCAATCCTGGATTTTGAAGTGCAATAAGAAACTTGAACACGTGAATGAGCGGCTGGGTGCACAAATCTGGATGAATGCACCGAGTAGTATTTACAAAACTGATTAACCCTTGATAAATACAGTTGGATATGGTCAGACTAATCTGACCCACATGAACTCCAATCAGAGTCTGACAGAAAAAAGACTGATTGCACGAGAACACAACATGAATGGTAGATCTGACAAAATGCTAAAACTAAATGCTCCTCTTCGCGTGAGATCTATAAATCTCTCATTCACAGGACAATGACAACAAAAAATATCAATTGTCCCTGTACAAGAAATTATTGCTCCATTGAAAGAGATCGCTCTGATACCAAATAATGAATTTGGATTAGTTTTACAAGGCAACATTGTAATAAAACTCTCTGTATATTTCATGGGAAACAAAGTACATATATATAGGACTAATATGTCCTATAAAATAGGAATCCTGTTAAGGATCCTATAACAAATATCTAAATCTTTATGAGTAGTTTTAACAACTCGTAACCAAACATACAATAAATAATATGAGTTGTTAAACACAATTAATCCAACTCATATTATATTACAAATAATAATTTATGATTAATAATGTGAAACACTATTAATCCTAACACTCCAGCTGCAGCACAGTCAGATACTACACCTTCTTAAGAGGTAGGGTAGCCATCAGTTAATCCTCCCTCTTTGGAGAGGCCTTCTCCATGAATTAAGCGGCCAAGTGAATCCGATCACTTTGACTCGGATAAGGATGGTGCCCATCCTCTGGATAAGGAATTACAGATCTCCATTCCCGTGGACTTATCCAAATACAATCCTCTTATTTCTGAGATGATTTAATAGGAAAAGTGGCAAGTAGTGCGTTCAAAGAAGGGAAAGAAGGGAAAGCTCTAATCTTCCTCCTTTTGTCCTCGTTCTCCCTCCTGCCAAGCTTCGCTTCCACTTTCCGGTAATGTAGCTTATTCTGGGCTACATCTCCCCTTCCTCCCCTTTTTCTTCTTTCGGCTACACCTTTTGTAGCCTTGTTGGGGCTGCTTCTTCTCTTTCATTGTGGTTGCAGTTTCCCTATTGCAACTGATGTCAGCCGCAACTCTTATTTGTCTTCGCTTCCGGCCTTTTTCTCTTTCTTCGTTCGGTTTGGGCCTTCTTGGTCATTTTCTCCTTTGCCTATAGGCCTTTTCACTGTTCTGATTCATGGTTGTTTCTTGCCTTCTCAGCCTTTTGTAATAGGATGCGGGTCCTTCCAAAACCTCCATTTTTACCCTTTTCCAAAAAAAATAGCGTTGTGATCTTGTGCCCATGCAGCACTCCATAAAATCTAAAAATATGATACTGTGGTGTACCTAAAAGTGAAGTAAAAGTGCTCCCAAAAATAAGGGTGGCCAGGGTGTCCCCTGAGTTACCTCCTACTTCCTTTTTTTAATTTTTTGGTTCAGGTTCCTTTGCTTCTATCTCATCATCTGATATCACCTTTATGTAGTGTACCCGACCTCACCCAAAACAGCTATGACCTGGTTCCCATCGATCCTTGCAAGAAAAACAAAGTTTCTTCCTTCTAAGCTCATTTGTGGTCTCGATATTCCCCCCTAAAGCCAAGGGCATCCCTTTTTGTGAATTCCCTTCTTGCTGAAATGGATTTCTTTGTTGCCCATTTGGAGGTGTTCTTTGTTTCTCTACAAATGATATCTCTTGTTGGTCATTAGATACTGATTTTGGCTGCCCAACAGTTGCTTCCTTTTGTTGTCCTAAGAGAAGAAACTTTCCTTTTGGGGCTGATGTTTCAAGATCCAAATCCTTTTTAATAGCTTCTTGAAGAGAAGTAGAGCTGAAAGATTTCACCAAACCCCTAAATGATTAAGCTAACCCTTCCATAAATATTACCACAAGCCTCCTTTCTGCAACATCTGGTACCATAACTATTAACTTTTGAAAATTAGCCATAGTCATCTACTGAATTGATTTGTTTGAGTTGAGCTAACTCTTGAAAATGAATTTCCGGGTCAATTCTATCAAATCTCTCAATTAACTTGGTACTAAACTCACCATATGAGTGCATGTGATTGTGTCCTTGTGTGATTAGCTCATGGTACCACCAGTCATGTGTTATGCCTTCAAGATGAAGGGTGGCAAATTTGATGGCTTCATCTTCCATCATTGACATAAGTGATAGGAAAGTGTCCAACTTTTGTATCCAAGAGCAAGTTCTACACTTATTGGATCCATCAAAGGTATGAAGTGTCAACTTCCCTAAACCCTGTTGGAGGCCTCTCTGATTTGTTTGTGGCCTTGTTTAAGCTCTTGATCCACCTCTATTTTTCTTCAAATTCATGAAATTAGTGAGAGATATAGCTTCCCTAATTTCACATGGAAGGACCGTGTATTCCTCATAACTGACCTCAATATCTTCAACTATGGAGGGTTGAATTTCTACCTCTGCAACTACTTATTTCCTGCAAGAGAAGGTAGGCTGGAAGGGCCTGACAATAGAGCCAATGGCTATCCTTTGAGTGGGCCGATTTTTGTTCACACCTAAAGCTCCCTTCACCATTGTGAGATCTTTGCATATTTGTGTTTTGCATGGTGTGGACTAACTGAGCCATCATGTCAGGCATATCGTTCCTAGACTTGCACAATCCTATCAATACGAACGTCATTTGGATCCGCATTACTGTTACCCGTAGCTTCTTTTTTTTTGGCAACTTTAGGAACTTGCTGCCCTAACATGTCCTTTGGCTGGTTTGGGTCCTTTCTCCTCTCTCTCTAGTAATACCGGAATACCTGTCACTTCCGTGCATGAAGTCAACTTTGAAAAAAAATAATTACCCACAAGCTGACAAGAAAATTGGCTTTGATAGCACACTATAATATCCTTGAATTCCCTATCACTTCCATGCATGAAATTGACTCTGGAAATTTTTATTACCCGCAAGCTGGCAAGAAAATTGGCTCTAATACCACTATAATATCCCTATTATAAACATTTTCAATATTCTGATTTTTTTGCAATTTTCCTAAGTATCAAAGCTGATATAAACCCTAAATAATAATAAATCACTGAAATATGCAAAAATTGAAAATACCAATCTGCAATATTTATTCAAATATGTTGAATATAAATTTATTACATCAAACCCTTACCTGAAACTGCATAGAAAGAATGAAAACTAATTTTCTCTTAAACCCTAGCTAAAAGAGGGATTCTAGAAGTACAACACCCTGCTGGAAGGTACGGAACCCCCTGTCAGCAATAATAAATCCTTGTGAGCGTGATGTCAACAAAATTTTCCTTGAAAAGAATGACACCAAGGCTGGAAGTGTATTGCACATGGTACAATAGTAAATAGTGACATGAATAGTGATGTTGTGAATAGTGATATCAAGTTGAAATGTCACTTATAGAGAAATTTTAATTAGTTTTATGAACTATTACAGCCCCATATACAACCATAAATCAGCTTGTTAGTACCTATGTGATGGATTTCCTCTTGATATAAAAGCTCTGGTGTAAACCCTAGATGGAATTATCAAGTGGGTGTGAGGGTTTTCGACCTGAAGCCTTGGCATATGAGAGTTTTTGTTCTCTGTGTTAAAAATGGAAGGTGCTGCCCCAAACTTGCAAAACAAACGTTTGTGAAATTTTTTGAATGATTAAATGATTCAATTTTTTCAATCAATTCTTTTAATAATATCTTTTTCATCCAGAACCCTAAAAGTAATTAAAATTACCTTTAATTAGATATTCACCTTTTAATTAGAGATATAGATTCCCTAATTTCACCTGGAAAGACCCTCTATTCCTCATAACCGGCTGCCATATCTTCAACTATGGAGGATTAAATTTCCACCTCTACAACTGCTTCTTCCCTACAAAGGAAGCTAGGCTGGAAGGGCCTGGCAATAGATTCAATGGTTGTCCTGTAACTGGGTTGATTATTGTTCACTCCTGATTGAACTCCCTTCAGCATTGTGAGCTCTTTGCATATTTGTGTTCTGCATGGTGTGGAATAACTGAGCCATCATGTCAGCTAATCGTTCCCGGCCTTGCACAAGCCTATCAATACGGGCCTCATTTGGATCCCTGTTACTATTACCCATAGCTTTTTTTCCTAGCAACTTCAAGAACTTGTTGCCCTAACATGTCCTCTAGCCAATCTGGGCCCTTTCTCCTTTCTCTCTGGTAATACCCAAATTTTGTGCCACTTCCATGCATGAAGTCGACTCTGAAAAAATTTATTACCCACAAGTAGGCAAGAAAATTGGCTCTAATACCACTGTAATATCCCCGAATTCCCTGTCACTTCCATGCATGAAGTCGATTTTAAAATTAATTATTACCCATAAGCTGGCAAGAAAATTGGCTCCGATATCACTGTAATATCCCTATTACAAAGATTTTCAGTATTATGATTTTTTGTAATTTTTCTAAGTATCAATGTTGATATAAACCCTAAATAATAATAAATCATTGAAATATGCAAAATCTGAAAATAACAAACTATAATATTTATTCAAATATGTTGAATACAAATTAATTACATCAAACCCTAACCTAAAACTACATAGAAAGCATGAAGACTGAATTTTATCTAAGATCTAAGCTGAAAGAGGAATTCTAGAAATACAGCACCCTGCTTGAAGGTACGACAGACCCTTGACAGCAATAATAAATCCCTGTGAGTGTGATGTTAGTAGAATTTTCCCTGAAAAGAATGATGCCAACGTTGGAAGTGTACTGCACATGGTACAACAAATTATAATTGCAGGTACAATAGTGAACAGTGACATGAATGGTGATGTCGTGAATAGTGACATCAAGCTGAAATGTCACTTTTGGAGAATATTTTATTAATTTTCTGAACTATTGCAGCCCCATACACAGCCATAAACCAGTCTATTTGTACTTGTGTGATGGATTTCGTATGAATGTGAAAGCTTTGGTGTAATCCTTGGAGGGAATTACTAAATAGGCGTGAGGGTTTTTATCCCCAAGCACTGGCACATGAGTTAAAAATGGAAGTTTCTGCCCCAAACTTGCAAAACGAGCATTTGTAAGATTGTTCGAATAATTGAATGATTCAATTTTTGCAATAAATTCTTTTAATAAGCTCTTTTTATCCAAAACCCAAAAAGTAATTACAAGTATTTTTAGTTGGATATTCCCCTTTTTCCATCCTCATGATTATTAATTATTTTTGGCGATGTAATTAATATTTTCTTTTTGGCCCCTTTTAATAATAATACACTAAGTGTCATTTTTCCAAGTTATAACTTAGAGTACCTTTTTGGACAACTTAATGAATTATAACTATATAAAAATGAAAGTTGCTGCCCCAAACTTGCAAAACGAGCATTTGTGAGACTGTTCGAATGATTCAATTTTTGCAATAAATTCTTTCAATAAGCTCTTTTTATCCAAAACCCGAAAAGTAATTAAAAGTACTTTTAGTTAGATATTCCCCTTTTTTCATCCTCGTGATTATTACTTATTTTTGGCCATGTAATTAATATTTTCTTTTTGGCCCCTTTTAATAATAATACACTAAGTGTCATTTTTCCAAGTTATAACTTAGAGTACCTTTTTGGACAACTTAATGAATTATTACTATATTATTTCCCTTTCTAATCCCCACCTTAGACTATGAGAATAAATAGGCTTAGGGTCCTCCGATTTAATTAATTCGAGAAAGGGGACATTACATGGATTGCAAAATCTAAGGTTATCAAGAACATCTCATATAATAGATTAGTGGAGATGCCTCTCAAAACATGATACAAAAAACCAGCAAGCAATATCAACTCGTTCTCAAGCTTATTGGATTATCATAGACAACAAATAAATTGAAACCCGAATTAACTAAATCCAATATCTGTGATGTTCGATAGGGGCATAAGAGAATGATTATTCCCATCCTGTACCAATCCTTAAAAACCCTTTTCCAAGAGTTGAGACACATACAAATAGTGTAAATCAAGATTAAGACCACATTCTTTAGACACATAGATGCCACGAGACTAGCTAGTCAATCCTGAAGAGCCTGTGTTGAAATTTTGGAACATCAAATCTAAGGGCAGCTTGCACATGCTATTCTACAAATGATAAAACCGAGTTTTCAATATGACTATGTCCAAAGTGATGTACCTGGACCCTCATTTAATATATCATGGTTTTGAGCTCGTTAATTGTTGCAACCATAGTCCCAAGCATTAACATGCCAAAGGTGAATCCCATGGACACTCATTTATGTGCCATATAAATGATTATAAATTCAAGTTTGCGTGGGAAAGAAAGGGACTAAAAACATCATAAGAACTAGAGGAGGCAAGAAGATGACTTAAGGATACATGAGAGATAGATTTGTAGAGTTAAGACTAAGCCAAATCGGACAAAGTACAATGGAGCCCCCTCTAAAAGTTTGAACTTTGAAAGATTAAAAGAATATTTGAGGGGTACGAGGAAGGAAAGGTTTTCCTTCTCTTCAAAAGCAAGAGACACAAGAGTTCATTATAAAATATGAATACAATGCCTCAAAATCTCTTTGGAATATGGATGACCTTATAAAAGAGTATATTGTGTTACCGTGTTAGAAATTCTCCAGTGATGGTTGCAGAATATGCAATGGCTGCAAGTGTTGTATATATATTGAATCAGATTTTTGTATGCATAGATTGTAACTGATAATATAGACAATGTTCGAATTTAGGGAAGGTGAAAATTCAGAGAGGCTGCATATGCAATTCCAGATCATTCTAGGAAGTTGAAGGTACGATGTAGAATTCACAGAAGGTGCAGAGTCAAAGAGGCATCCAGAAGAGTTGAAGCATCATGCTTGGAAGCCAAAGAATCACCCATGATTTTACTGCTAAATTTCAATAGCCTCAATTTCACTCTTCTTCCTAAGGTAATCAATCACATATGGGGCATAAATTTGCAAGAAAATTCTGCAGCCTTGTATCTCCTCACTAATATTGATATGCTTGAATATAAGTAAAGAATGATTTATTTCTCTTATGTTCCCTTATTTATGGTTTGATGATTACTTTACTGCATAATTGTATGATTGTAAAATCTTCAAATGTTCTATCCATGCAACCCTACGCTGGTAACTTGCTAGAAAGAAGGATTAGGAGATGATAAGAAAAATTACGAAGTTGCATGTGGCTAATGCCTTGCGCTAGTCACAGAAGAAGTTCTCTCTAGCTGGTGTTGGCCCTAGCATTTGTTCCTCCTGTGAAAGCAGCAACGACATGATGCAATTTTGGCCTATCTGATTGCTAATTAGACTCACTACCCATGGCTGACAGGTCTGTGGAGGGGTCCAAAGTAAGACAAGCCCATAGAGTTAACTGAGTCCACAAACTTACCATACTAAACATCAAATTGCTACTGCTATGAGAGACATATAAGCCACCTTAACCTCTAGGACAATGGCTGACTGATGAGAACACAGCTAATCCCTGGGATGGCCACCAACATGAAGGATACCACAGGACTATTCCCTGGGTGACCACTGACATGAAAGATACAAGGATCTGTAAATCAGTATTGAATGAGAAGAGGAAGACTATCTCACACATGACAAAGATTAAACTATTTTTCTGTCCAAAAATGAAGCCTCTAGTGCCTACCAACTAAAGCTATTATGGGCATTAAATTGATGTATAAATACATTTCAATGGGAAATTTAAAACATTTGTGTACCTACCACAATCATGAATTACATATTTTCATCATCAAAATCCAGAAAATGTTACGCCCCAGGGTGATATATGGATTGGATTCTTTGTGAATATGGAATGCTCATACTAGGAATCCATGTTGATCACATGCAGACCTAGCTACTTGTATGATGTATCTATGATCGACTGAGCTTTCCAAAATTATAATTTGTGTGTGTGATATAAGTAAATTAGACCTGAACAAGCATTGCCTTTGGTTAACCACATCTAAGTATCGCAAAATACGAGCCAGGATAAAGGAGGCAGTGTGTCTTGTTAGTGTTGTAAAGGGTTCTTTGACACTTAGGTCTTATGCTCATAGTTGCAGATGTATGGAGATGGAGCGAAGTCGTGTCGGAGATACTCATCTGTAAAGAGGGATAGTGATGACCATTTAGGCTGATTCCGTGATTATCATACGAGGGTTTCCATGCAAGGTTTGGCTAACCATATAGCTTCCCCTATAGGTGAGTCGACTGTAAATTCTATACATCCCAGTAATGACTGCTGTCCCTTGTTGATTGAGCACACATGCATGCACACTCTATTATTATTTCACCTGTTTTGTGTTCCTTCATAAGTGTGGAGAATCACTCCTTAGATGTACCTGTTTCTGTATACAAAACAACCTTGTGTTAATGATCTCCATGTGAAATTCTTGCAAGATTGACATAGCATATTGGCAAGGTGAACTACATCTGATTGAAATGGTGGAAAGAGCTTCAATAAGATTTCCAATGTCTATCAGGCTTTGCTTTTAGTGGTTGAGATGGGCTGCCACCATGCCAAAGACACAGGTTTTGAACCCTAGCGGGTGTACAGCCCCAGATATTTATAGTATGTAAATTCTACTAGTTTGTCTCGCCCATTGGGCAGATAAATTCAATGAAACGATAACCTTGAGAGGTTGCATCTAAGTTAAGTGTTTAGTCCCCCCTAAGTCGAAGCACCAACAAAAAAATAATAAGAAAGAAGGTATCTATAAAAATTATCTTGAAGATCTTTGTTAGACCACAGTTACCATAATTGCAAGCATTTTGGGCATGGCATTTGGATAGGTAGTTGGCTTAAAACTCACTAAATTGGGTCCCCCTGAGCATTGATCAGTCAATATTTGAGATACTCACCATACTTGGAGTTGGTTGGGATAATTTTTCTTGCATCAAATTTTCTTTTGGCAAAATTTTCAATATTCATTATTATGTGGAGTATGTCTATTGTCAAGTCATGTGCCTCAACGAGTACAAGTATTGCAACTCTGTGAGAAAATGGAAAAACCCCAAGGTTACTGGTACAAAAATTTAACTCTCTCTACCATGCTTCAGGCAACAGGGGCACAACCAAATGATGCAGAAGGGGAGGAAGAATCCTTAAACACTTATTTTCTTTGTTCAGTTATTGAACTTCTATACATTCTAATTTTGATGCCAATGAAAAGCCCTTCTTGGGACTTTTATACAGCGTTGCCATTGAACACGGTGCCCAATATACCCATCTTTGCTGGAAAAACAATTTTTTTGGAACATGGTCTACATCAACCACCCTGTTTTTAGGTTTCGTCATTGTATGACAAACCCATTGAATTAGATATCAATGTTTTGGGGGTTCATGGAATAGAGTATTTAAAACTAGGTTCATTCCTTCAATCATATGGGTGACTAGGGAGTTCTGGTTATTGGATGGACGTCCTCAGCAATTGTAATTAATACCATGAGATGGTTCATTTTGCTAATTTCAATTCAGCCTCTTCATTATGTGTAGACCACCTCATGCAAGAACTACGGCATTTCTTTACTGCTAGACCACGGCACTGGAATTCCGATATATTCTAAAAATTGAAAGGGCTGTAATCCTAGTGTTGGCCACGCCATCCATCACGGTACGAATTCTAGGAAATACTAAAAAAAATGAGACTGATTTCTAGTACCAGGTGAATTTCACGGAATGGATACACATTAGTCCCTAGGACAACGGTGTTAAAAGACTGAAGGATCATCCTTCAATCAGAAAAATGTATACTTGAAACAGTTAACCGCAGAAAAATGATATTCATTAATGTTGCAGTGCAAAACCCTGTATACCTTCAACATAAAAAAACACTAAATATCTAGCCACCTCATCCTGAACTATGATTTTTCTTACTGATCCGAACTTCTAGAGCTCAAATAATCTAGGCTAATTCTGTAATGTATGATTCTTTCTTAGAAAGAGAGCAGCAGATAAGTTTTGTTAGAAAAGAGGAACAACCATACCTGTTGGGGATCCGTGTCGGATGCCGAATGATGAGAAAAAGAGAGCATAGAGCGAGCAGGCGGCCGAACATATGCACACGCATAACCAAAATACAACAAAACACAGAAAACTGAAGCAGCAGGCATTGAAGCCATGGCCATGCTCTGCCTTGCTGCTTCAATACCGTCAGTTAAACAATTAAAAAAAGGAGAGCGAGAAAAACAGGCGTTTGTGTGCACGCCTCGTCCAGATTACCGACCAATATGGTATTATATTGAATCACGAGTGGTGTGGTCCTTTTCAATAATGAGGAAGAAACGCATCATATTTTGATTTTGGTGCATTCAGCTTTACTTGTTGAAAGGCCAAGCAGGCAGAGTAGCTTTGCTGGGTACATATATTTTGTTGGGTTGGTATCCAACTGTGTATGAAAATGGCGAAGTATTACAAGAGCCCGGGCCCTCTGTTTAGGTAGAAAGTCAAATTGATGAGTAAAACATTCGGTGGTTTCTGTGGACGGGAAAAAGACCAGAGTTGAAGCGCATGCTTTTCTCTTTTCTCTTTACGTTACGATTACCAAGTCGGACCAACTCCAACCGCCTCGAATTTGATGGTATGTAGTGGAATTTGAGGGGTCCACGACATATGTGGGAGGTGGCATCTCTTTCCTTCAAATAGAGGTCACAAGTTCAAATCCTACAGGGGGTAGGAGTTAGTTGCCTCCCGCATGTGAGTACGAGGTAGTCCCATATGCTATAAGCTGCTTGTAGACCCAAAAACAGGCCGCCCCACGACATTGTGGACTGTAAAAACCTATCATTATTATTATTATTTATCAAGTTTGTGATCCAAATTCAGATAATGTGGGGATAAGTAGTTGATTTTACAAATATAATATAAAAACACTCTTCCAAACCAACCAGTCTTCCGAACCGTGATTTTAGTGGTGTGCAGCGTACGGCGAAGAAAGAAAAGATAAAGACTTTTACGGGCAATGTACGGTGGAAGGAAGTTTCCCAGCAATTCACTTCCCAACCTCCCTCACATCCTCCCTCCTTCCTCTACTTACTTATCCCACAAACAAACCAGGCGTTCTCCAGTTACAATATTATCATTTCTGAGTTACTTAGATTTGTAGCACCTGGATATGCAAATGAAGAAGGTGAGGTTGCAGGGTGAGAATGGCTTAGTTAAGGGCAGCCATGATATGGGTGCAGTGGTGGGTGTTTACGTAGTGTTCCAAGTGTCGATCTTGGGTTCTCTGTTTACTAGTTCATCCTCTCCTAATTACGGCCTCGTTATCATTCCACACTTTTATCTCTCTCTTGCTGCATGCCTATCCACGCTTATAACTCTACTTCTGCCCTTCATAACAGCTTGTACACAAGAAGAGCACTTGCTAGTTATGCCTGAAAACGATGAAGAAGCTCAACTTCAACTTGTGACGAACGAGGATGCGCCGCCATTTACACTCCATCTTGTTCATGAGGCGGCGGCGCCGCCGTTTTTATTACTGTATTACTGCCGAATGGTTGTGTGCGTGTATGTGGTTGCGTTCCCTCTGCTCGTCTACGCCTCGTACCACCGCCGTTTTACTGAGTCTGATGATTTCTTTCTTTTTTAACTGACTAATTTGGCTTACTGAGCAGGTAATTAGGTACTCCGCCAAAATTACTACGGACTTGTAGATTCGCTTAATCCTTGTTAATGTGGAAAAAAAAAAAATTGTGAACCAAACATTCTCCGCTATTTTTTTAAAAAATAAGTTATGCGGCGTTTAATTTTATGTGTAAATTCAACTCTTTCTTCTTCTAAAGATGTAATATGTTTTTTTTGGTGTCAAGATTATATTTTTATTGTTTTAACTTATGAGATGAAATAGTGACGAAATATATATTGATTGAATTTTCTAAACAATCTATTTTTCTTTATCATATATGTATGGAAATTAAATTATAAATAAACAAATTATGTTTTTTTTGTAGAGTTAATTGTTTTGTGATTGATTTACTCTCCACAATTCTTAAGTTTCATACCCAGTTTTTGGGAATGCATGAGATTTAACAACATTCTTTGTATTTGTTGTCTCTTTTTTCACTTTACTTTCACACAACCTTATGACCTTTAAAATAACATATTATCAACAATGTACATGTTGGTACTGCATCTGTGGATTGTGAAGTTGTTGGACATAGCGCCTCTAAAAGACAACCCTTAAAAGTTTGTATTGCAAAGGTACAAGGCAATGACTCTTAATATTGGTGGCTTATTCTTGATTTCAATAACATGTATACATGGCTACAACAACTTAATTGATAATATTGTTGATAACAAGCTAAAAAGCTATGTGCAAACCATGTGGACCCTTATGTTTTGTTGATCTTCGAGATATGTCTACCATTTTGTAAAAAAGTTCCTTTGTATAACCATACCTTTTTGTTTGTTTCATCTCCTTGGATGCATGATTTTTTTTTTGAATATAAAACGCCTAGCCAGGATGCCATTTTGGGTGGAATTCCATGGTTCCCTCATCTTCCATGTTGGAACTTTATTGAATATTTATAGGGTCACTGTCCTTTGACCATGTTTTATTTTTTGTTGGGGCTATCCCTAAGAATGGGTATATATCAAGGTTGGTGTCTCCTGTGACATTAAGGAAATCATCAATATTTAAAGTAGAGAATGACCCATTGCGTCCAAGCTCTAATGTATACTTTCAACTAAGGTTACATTCAAACTTAAAATCCATTGCATCCATCTATCCACCAAGGGACACAAGGGATAATTTTTCATCACACTTCATAGGAAGAAGTTCATTTTATTCCACACACATTTATTACATTTCTATATCTAGCTATTTGCTCTAGTCTAATTGTGGAAAGAATGACCTAGGGACATATTCCACACACATGCACATGAAAACTACATTGGGTCTGAGATGTAGTGCAATTCTCAGTTGTAATTCCCAATGATAAAGTTGAGAACAACCTGACCCAACATTTTACATATTTATTTTTAAGGATTTATATGTTTTTGAGGGTTTCCCAACCATTCATTATCCTTCTCATTACCAATTTCAGTCTATCTAAAGGGGTGTGTATGACAACTAAGGCAATTAAAGTGGAACAATGATTTTGATTACCAATGGATCTTTGTTTCTCAAGCAATTTCTTAAGACTCATGATGCACATCCCTGACACGACATTTATATACATCTTGCGGTTTGCCAAGAGCCTTAGTCCTGCTCCTGGAGGAGTGATAATTTTGTGGGCTAGATAAATGAATCATTTCAACTTGTTGTTTTCTTCAAAAAAGCACTACTTCGTCACAGTTATGGATCTTGCAAAATCAACTAAGATTAACTTAATTGGATATGTTTTATCGTAATGATTTGCTTAGTTTTTTCATGGGTGTACTTAAGGTCATATCAACCCACCATTACATATCTTATTTTTTAACATAAGATTAGGTTGACATTTAGTTTAATTTGGATCTTAATCTTTTCCTGAAGGGTGAAATCTAACATGTTTGGATTTTTATAGCCCTGTTAGTATAAATATTTCGTTTGATATTCTCTTGCAAATCCTAATAATTATGAGACATATGGAAGTTAATTACCTTTATTTATCATATGTTGATCATGACAACAAGACCCCCTTTACTTTCATGTTGTTTGTATTAAACATTTGCAAATGATCTTTAAGCCTCATTAATATTTATGCTTATAATTTGTATCAGAAAGGTCAAGCCTTTAGTGTGGCTCATAATGAATTCACATTTACATTAGATTGGGGTGCAATGACTTTAATAAGTTGTCGATTGAACTTAACAAGGTTCTAAGACACCTCTTGAATAAAGTAAAACAAAATTGGACTGGTTAGAGAAATGCATGCTTTATATTCATAATAAATTTTGGTTATTACGAACCCAAATAGGTCACATTACTCTACCTATCATAGTAGGGTGAACACACCCTTAAGTCCCCTTTTTTCCTTCCTTTTTCCCATGTGAATCTAAAAATTTCATTACACACGTTAAATCTATAAGTGGTACAAACATGGCTTCATGCCATGCAAGAATTTAAAAACTACCATACATCATTGTGTTAGAGATTCAATACATATAATCTACTTCAAGTGATAACTATTCTTCAGTGGGTGGTGATCCATATGATGGATGGTTTGACCATGGTTTGTAAGACCATGACTTCCTAATTTAAGGTCTGATACTACTAATGAGCCACGACCTAGGTAGGAAAATTTTAACCATGATTTACCATCCACTTGAAGATGTTATCTGCATGCTCGATTTGGTCTTAAAGACCTGCAACACCTATCACATGGGATCTAGGTTGTGAAAGGGAATAGTTTATCAGGTTGGGTGAGTCCATAAACATACATAAAGAAGGGTACCCTAGAGATCCAAATCCTCCTATACCAGATGGATGAGAATGGGGAGCTCCACTTTTCACATCCCAAAGAAATTATCAGTGAGATGATTCTTATTGAAAGAATAATTCTCATTCAATCTCTACTCGTGATGACACTGTTTCTAGGCTCCATAATCGCTTGACTAGTATTAGACAATGAGCATTTGACGAAATGGTATCATACAGGTAACCTATGGAAATATCAATCATGATAAAATGTTTTTTATTGGAAAAATTATCTTCCGCTTAGAGGACTGAATGAAGGCTTTCCTCTCACTGTGAAAAAATGTGTGCAGGTCCTATCCCTTTGCAACTCAGATAAAGAGATAATCTTGACATATGATGCCAATCTCAGGTGCACGTTAGATTCTAGAAATCACACTAATGGATATCATTTCTTGATGAATCCACTATCTTAGGTAGTGTAACAAATCTTGCAAGGTTTCCTATCATTAGCTATTTGCATAATTCTCACTCACTGGTACCCACATAGAATCTCTCTGTTACTCACCCTTTTGATGATGAACATGCCATAGGAGTGACTAGAAACTCCTAGATCTCAATGGCTCATTACGTTATCAACTCGACTCTCTTAGCTTACTTGGAGTCTAGGATGCTTGTTCATATGAATATTATAGACCAAGATGCAAAAATGACCTCCAAGATGATATCACGATGATTGTGTTCTCTATGGGATACAAAATAAAAATAACAAGATCGCACTTATCCCCCTAAAAAAAACAAACCATCTAATTCACAGAGAAAATTCTAGATCCTTGAGGAAAATAAGACACACACAATCTTGGCAGCCCAAAAATCCTATTATCAAGAGGGACAAGATGATGGAATATGACTCTTCTTCGAGTTCCCACTGATGATCCTCTGATTCAGGGCATCCTATGGATAAATTGAACCTGAAATCACTGAAGAAAATATGTACATTTGATAAAACTTTACAAAGATTCCAATAATAAGTGAAAGTATATATGATCCAACCTTCTACCTAAGGAATATCATGAGCACTTTGTTCTTTACAGATCCTCTTTCCCCCATGGGAAAGGATACTCCATCAGCTTGATGTCCTAAAGGATATACTTTTGGACATAAGGATCACACTAGATAGAATCATCTAGACATGCCTGAAATGACATACTTCACAGTCTACTATTAGAGCATCATATCTTCCTCTGACAGATCTTCAAGACCCCAGTTTGTTCCACCCCCAAAAAAGCGACTTAGGAAAGTGTACTGGGAGACACGTAGAGATTTAAGCTCTAGGCCTCCTACACATTCTAGACATCATCCTAGAAGATGTGGGATGAAACAAGAATCAGACGCACTAGAAAAATGCTAGGTGATACATAGGAGAAAAACTTCACTGACATCATGCAAATGTGTAGATGGTACATTAACTAACTCTTGGAACCCAAATGTTACTATAAATACCTTGTGTCTTAAATACCTTTAAATGATAGTTGATCTTGCATGGAACATCAGAGGTATGACAAAATACATCAACAAGAAAATACATGTTTTAATGATATCAGCAGAAATATAATGAGCCTCATACATTTTGGCAATTACACATTACACATTCCACAGATGCACACTACATGACATTTGCTCAGGACCAGATCTACTAAAAATGTTTTTGGAATAATGATGTGACTTAGTCAACATATTATTCACCACATGTCACTATCCTGGGTGGTATTGTTACTTTTATAACTAGGTCCAAAGGATCAATGATATTTAGGGTTCACAACATCATTTGGACCATTCTTTTCACTTCAGTCGATGAATAACAATCGGATAATCTTGGATTCTCTCACACGACATTTCTAAGCCCTAGTACATTAATCACTCAGTTGGCAGTGAAAATATTATGAGCTGAGATTACAACATTTAGAAAGAATTGTAGAAGCTATAATTGGTCTAATCCATGGGGGAATTTAACACCCCTTTGAATCTTGGTGCTAAATGGGGGAAAGTCAGGAATTTACTCTATGCATTCCACACATACATTTGGTAGTATACGCCTTGATAACTAGATCATCAATCTTATGGATCATTGAGCTAGGAGGTCTCAAATATACTTGGGGAAATACGAAGAATAGGCTAAATCATCATGCTTTATTAAAATATTCCTCACACTCTGATAGGGCTATACGTCTACGTTACATTAGAATACTCTCATAGTATTTCACCTCATCACTTCTCTACCTAGAGTGGGATCTTGGTCATAATCTGATAGTTCTCAACATGCTATGACAAATAGGTAAAAGCTTTCATGAACACATTTCAAACCATTTGCCAGCCACACACTCTCATTTACAATTCATTCTTGACTATTGAGGGGGCATAATAAATGAACCTCATTGCATACATACACATTCACTCGGGGGGCAGGTTGCTCCTATCATTTATACTACATTCCATCCCATCTCATCCACAACATAATACATTCCTTGGTTGAATTTACTCTTGCTTACTGATTTTTTTACATGTCCACTTTATTACACATGCTAGATAGATATCTAGTATGTCATTATCTTTATCATACACACATGCACGTTCACTTTCCTTTCTAGTTGTGACCGCAGATTCTATAGGACTATTACATGCACCATGGATGTTTTACATAGTACCTAGTACTAGTCCCACAGAAGCTCCTGGGGGCATCCAATTTTGTACATTACAGGTGCTAATGTTTAATTTTCTTTCATATCACACTACTTTATCAGATTATACACGCTTTGACATAATTTTTATCTTTATAACATGTTAACGATTGCTTCATGTGCAACATTTGTTATGCAGGGCTACTTGCTTCTATGATTGTTTGTTACATTGTTTGTCATTGCTTGTCACTTTTTGCTCTTGTTTGCGGGATTTTCCCTTTGTCGTGTGTGCACACTTGTTTGCTTACGTCTATTGCGGCCTTGATTGTCTTGTGACATTGTAAGTGATGTCCCATATTTGCAACCCACTTTTCGTGGTCTCTATTGTCTTATTGTGTGTTTACATTATTTGTTTACATCCTAACATTACACATTGTCTGTACTTGTCTTTTACATGCATGATTGTTCGTACTAACACATGTTTCCTAGCCACTTTGTTTGTGTGTGCCTTGGTTTCTACCAAGCACATTCCCTTTCCCCATGTAGGGCACAATTTTAGCATAGTGGTCGGTCCTCCTTTGGGCCACATACTCCTTCCGCGACATCACATGCACCCTAAACGAGGGGGGAATCATTTGGGTGAATCATCACCCCATACAACATTTTACAGTCACAGTTAAGTACAGTACGATATCAGTACATCACAATTTCAGTTTCAGACAAGGCTCGTAATCAGACTTGGGTCCTTAGTCTACAGTGGCCTTCCCTAAGTGCCAGTAACAGGGGGAAATTACACAGTTCTTCAGCATGTCACTGAGGCTTTTGATAGGGCAGAGAGTCCTTTAGCATTAGGCATTTACACTTGCATTTGTACACACCATTTGTAGTGGTGTTCCATATTTTGGGGAGCAGTTAAAGGTTAGAGAATGAACCAGAATTTCCTCTCTATGCTACTTCTGTTGTGGCATCAGATCACCCAAAAAACCATACATTACATAGTGCTCTACAACTTTAGGGAAGCGGTTAAAGGTTAGAGGATGACACCGGAATTTTATCCCTACACTTATTCTGTTGTGGTATGAGATCTCCCAAAAAACTCACACTTTATCAACATTTACAAGATCCTTTCTATACTCTTTCCTCTTCACAGATCAGGAGCACATGTTCCTTTTTCACTCTTTCAAAAATTTTACATACTTTACTTACACACTTTTTACATATTTTGATCATATACATGTGTATTTGAATACTTTTCATCTTCTCTTTTGCAGCTCCATCTGTATGGGAAGTGGTAGTCAACACCAATAACAACAACACACACACATCGGCATCAACAACAAGTACACCGTGACATCTACACATGCATTTATGCCCTAGGTTCATTTTCATAACTTTTTTTTACACTTCCACATCCATAGCATCCACACTTCACATTTTTATCATTCTACGATTTTTCTAGTGCCTCGGCATGTTTTCTTCATCAATATACATGGTTATCAGGTAAGCATCTCTATCTACTTTATGTTACTGATATTTCTGCTCACCAACATAAAGTGGGGGAAAATGTAGACATAAAATCATGCACTTTGGGTAATTATCTAGTCTTGGTTGCATACTACTACTCATATGATTCCTAAGTTAGGAAAGTACTGATTAACCCATATATTTGGCCACCTTTCTTTACCCTTCATACCCATTCTCTTTTGCAAGTTTCCTTGGTATTCACTTTATCCACTTAGCTATTCCCACATTTTCTTGATTGCGTTAACTTTGTTCTCCATCACTTCACCTTCTTCTTCCTGCTGAAACAATGTTTACAACCCCATGACCATCACTCTTGATTGTTCTTCAAGACAAGTTTGCCTAACCTTCAATGGATTCAGTGTATGCCTAAACCCATCCTTTACAAATGTATATGTGTTTGCCCATCCATCATGGATGGATTTTCTATCAAATTTCCATGTTCTTCCCAACAGGAGATGACATGCATCTATGGACATTACATCACACAAAACCTGATCATGATATTTACCAATTTGAAACTCAACTAAACAATGTTGATTTACCAATACCTGATGATCTTTCTGAACCTAATACACCTTGTAAGGATAAGGATGCTTCATTATTTTCAAGTTTAGCTTCTCAACCATCTTATAAGATACTAAGTTATCAATACTACCATTATCTATGATGATTTTACAACACTTACATTTTGCCTTGCATATAGTTCTGAACAATGTCCTTCTCTGGATTGGTTCTTCACTCTTTTTGTTTGCATTCACCAAGGATCTTATCATCATCAATGCTTCACCCACTTCAGGATCCTCCACTAGTGATAGTGATACTACACTCTCTTCCTCATATGCATGTGCAATTTGGTTTCTTGCCTCATTAGCTCTGTTGTTTCTTGTTTGTGGATGTTTAGGACATTCAAATGATCTATGTCCAACAAATTTATTACATTTGAAGCACCTTCTAGTGAATTCACCACTACCCCTTCCATATTCACTTCTACCTTTGTATGAGTATCCATATCTTATATAGCCACCTTTGAATGTATTCTATGTTGGTGAAATGTTCACTTCTTCCTCGTTGGTTTCTTGTTGCTATAATCCTCTTCTTGACTACTGACCTCTTCCTCTCACTCCTCTTTCTCTACCTCTCAAGTATTGGGTTTGATTTCTTGATAATTTCCCATCTGCCTTCCAGGCTACTTGATATTCTTCTTCTACTGACCTTAGATGGAACAATTAGATCTCATCTTGTATATTTAACCTCAAACCATTTACATACCTAGCCACTTCTTCAACATCATCTTGTATATGACCAGATCTCATGGCCAATTTTTATAACTCTTCAGTATAGTCAGCAACACTTAGTTCTCTTTGCCTAAAATTTTGCAATTTTTCGAATAAACTAGAATGGTAGTTTGAGGGAATGAATTTACCTTTTAACTTTTCCACCATCTTGTCCCACTTCTTGATTTTGTCCTTACTTCTGCTTCCTCTTTCTTCTTATACAAAGTCCCACCATATTGTAGTGTGTCCTGCTAATTTAGTGCATGCAAAATTCACCTTTTTATCCTCTAAAATGTTCTCAAAATCAAAGTATTTGTCCATCTTAGCTATTTGGTCTATTAGATCTTCTAGATGTAAGATTCCTCCATGTTCTAGTACATTCATCCTTGATTTTTACTTTCTCACATGACTTCTTTCAGTATCTTTACCTATAGTCCTTTTTCTTCTAGTGCTCTCTCTATTACTGCCACTTCTCTTTCTCTCTCATCATCACTATCATCATCCAATGCCTTCCTTATTCTCTAAGAAACTTACAATGCTCCTAACATGTCTTGAATGTTTCTCAAAACTGCAACCAACTCAACATCTCTTGGCTTCTCTTGTATGCATGAAAAGATTAGTTATGCAAGTATAAATGAAACTAACACCTAGTAGTTCCACCGTATAACTAAATCTATCAAGAACATCACGATAAGAGCTTATAAAAATAACTTCTTTAAATATGAATGAAACTTTGAATAAACCAAACTAACATCCTAAGCTATCTTTACTCTTTAGATTGCTAACTTTAAATGAACCTAGTTAGATCCTAAGCAATCAGATTGGTGTTGTTTTCTCAAAACAAGGTGAAGCGATATCTCTAAAATGGGTACAAGACCATGTTTAGATATTCTCCTACTAACCAAGCTTGGAGTGATGGATGAAAGATGTAGAAGCCACTACAATGGAGGAGGGTTCAAGATCAAATGTCTTATAACTTTAGCTAATACAAATGAGATCTCATGCATTTCCAAGGAGTCAAGGTGTAAAATTGAAAAGGGTGCAATAGGCTTGTATTTATAGATTTCCTTTTGGGAAAGTTTAGAATCCTAGTGCTTGTGGGACAAAAGGTGAGTCAAAAATCATTTTTTTATTAGAACTGGATAAACATGCTTTAGGCTAGTTAAGCTTGGTTTAGGCTAGTTAAGCTTGATTAGTAAGTGATTAGCAACCTATGAGAGTTAGGAGGGGTCTGATTAATCACATGTGTTTGATAGATAGCCTAGGAAGCTTGTAGAAGTGACTTAGAGGGAAATATGAAGATTTAGAATGGTTAAAAGAGGGATGTTTAGCTAATAAAAGGGTTTATTATCCAAATTAACTGATTATGGAGGGATTACGACCAAAAGAATGTCGTGAATGGGCATCCAAGAATGGAGAAAAGAATATTTAATTAACGAAGTGTCATTAATCGACTGAATTGGAGGAAACGTTAGCTAATTAGTGATAAATCACCAATTACGATGGGAAGTTAGTACAATTTTAGCTATAAAATTGTGTAAACCGATTTTAGGTGTCTACATTTTCCCCTCTTTGGGATGGCGTAAGCGATGCCACTTCAAAGATAGTAGACAAGCATAAATAAGTAATTTTTTTGAAGGGGTAGAAGAAAAATTAGTAAAATGAAGGATGCCCCCTCAAGTGTCAATGGGGTGATGAAAGAGGTCGATCAAAGATCGAAAATATGAAGGAAATGGATAGAAGAAGTGAAGGGGAGAGGGGGGTAGAAGGTGATCCCTATTGCCCCACAAGTTATTTGGAAGAATAGTGTTAGATAGAAGAAAATGATAGGGAAGGAAGATGAAGATGAAGAGAATGGAAAATAGCTTGCATGCAGCTAATGTAAACAACTTTATTGCATCATATTGCTCATGATCTATGTCATCGGTCCTTATTAAAATGAATGCATACAATAAATGTGTGAGATGACATGAAAATCCATACACGAACGTTTGTTCATTGACAAAATGCTAACCCTATGCAACATACAAAATGTAATGCAATATGAGAAAGTAAACAAGCTAACCTAGCAGGGAAAACAAGTACAAACACACATACTCAAACAAACAACATTCAAGAAAGTTGTACAAATGTTTTTTTTATTAAGTTTCGATTCCAACCTATGCGAATTAACGACAAGGGTTAATGACAATGCCACAAATAAGGGGAATAACAGAGGATGTAGGGGTCCTATGAAAAAGCATTTGTGCATTATGAAACAGTACCCAACAACTTGTTGTGCAAAAGAGTACAAATGTAGTAAGAAAACCATCTTTTGTTAACAGAAGGTAGATCCAAATGATCGGTAAGTCATGTAAAATACCAGGTGAGAATCCAAGAAAGATGTTTTGTACGATGATTTTTTATGTTTGAGTACGATGCATGTAATACAGACTTCAGATGCTTGCATGCTCATTACCATTTTTTTAGCACAAGGTTGTATAGTTTAATATAATGATTTAGGATTTTTGTGAAAGTTTTATATTATTTTTGAGTTTTTCGATGGAAACGTATTTTAATGTTTTTGGCATTTTTTCAACAACATATTTGAATGTTAATGTTTTTCTGAAAGTTATACTAATACTATGTACATGAAGACATTTCTAAACTTGGATGCCACCAATGTTTAGATGGATATGTACAAGGAAATCTACAATCTGCCAAACCTATGCACGATGTATGAAGACTGAAAGGCTTTCTCTCAAGTTTGGATGACCTCCAAGAATTCTCTCTCCATGGGATATTCTTACAATAAGGTGAAAATACGAATCCTCTTCCTCTAAACCCCAACATGCTTATATGGGCATATACCAAACTTAGGAACATGTAATATACAATCAATGATTTATGTTGGATCAAGGCAAAAATAGATAGTTCAACTCTGATGATGAACACAAAACAATGAAGTGCCAAGGTAACCAAGGATGCCCCTAACTGATAAGTTGGCCAAGAAGCCGTTTGATAGATAGTCCAGTAGAAGATTGTTTAGTTGTTTTCAACAAGGAACAAAGTTTCCCTCAAACATAGTAAAAATGCAATATTATACACATTGATGTTCTGAACAAAGAATAAGAGAAGCATGAATGTTATGGAAGGATATGGAAAATGTAACTAGAAGCCTTGTAATGAAAAGGTGATTAGCCAAAGGCACAAATCATGAGACAAGATAAGGAATAAAGTAAGAGTTTGAACAAGGTCCAAAAAAGACACTTGGTAACATACTAATATTTTTTCTCATAGAGATCTAGTGTGTGCACATAGAATTTTATTACTTCTTTGAGGGAAGACTTGATAGACAACAAGTGAAGAAACCCTAGCCAATGTGTAGGAATGATTTATTTTTATAGGTGATTTGTGAATGGAGGATGGAAGGAGAGTCGTACATTACTCTGTTGTCAGCCAGGCGTCCATAGCCCCAACAGAGATGTATTTGATTCTAATCACAACATTTCTCTACTACCAGTCAGGCATCCATAGCCCCAATAGAGATTATTAGAAATACCCCAAGAGAGAGTTATATATCAATTTGCTTTTACTTTTAGCTTTTAGATTTTTTATTGATTTGATTCTTTTGCTTTCTGAAAACTTATTTCAGCTCTCTTGATTGTTTTGACAAGGGGTTAAGAACCACAAATGGCTTGATGGAAGGATGTGGAAGTGATTATGATGACGACATTGGCTAGTGTCAACAAATATGTCCAAAATTTTCTTCACAACAAGTTTTTTAGATGTATATAGTGATAGGATCTCTATGAGGTCAGTCGTTCTTTAATTTACCAAGGTGATGAAAGACCAAGGTCAAATAGATACCATAGATATAAATGTCATAAAATGTGTGTGAATAAGACTAACCAAAATATCATCGAAGGGATGAAAATGGTGGATGAATTGCAGAGCGGTGGTAAGAAAGGGTAAAAATAACATCCATGTGTATGCAATACCGGATTGCAACGTTTGCTATTTATACCTTTGATTTTTAATGTTTTCTCATTTTTGTATGTTTTATTTTTTGTATTTTTGAATTGTTTTGATTTTTATATTTTTTTGATGGTTTTTGGAAGTTAGGACCAACAATGTCACTCGGCATGATAAGATTCAACAACAATGTTCATGATTTCCTTGATAAGGGAGACTAGGCGTGTTTGCTTATCAAGGGTCATATTCTCTCTTATCTCAATGATCGTGGTGAGCTCATACTCAATAAATGACTGTGACTTATCTTGAAACATGGATTTTTCATGCGGGAGCTTGAGTTCCCTATCCATAGGTTTATGCACTTTGCACCATAATTGATGGTTGCGTTGGTGTGCATTCTTGAATTGCGTTTGATTTTTAACTTTATGATTGTTTGATTTGTTGGGAGCTTTGGATCTCTTCAGATTTTGATCTTGTCTTGATAAAGAAACTTTTTGGGTTTTGTATAAGCTAAGGCATGTGACTTTTCTGATCCCGAGAAGTGGGAGAAGAAAGTGGATGTGATAGGATTGATGTGAGAAATGACAGTGGTGAGATTTCCACTATTCATTGATAGGAGGATGATATGATGGACAAAGAATATGATCCAAGGGTTGAAGAAGATGGGCTACTAGGAGGTGAGCCACAAATAGATGAAGGAGGACTACTAGGATGTGGCCCCAAGATGGAAGAAAATGGGGTACCAGGAGGTGTCCCATAGATAGGAGATAAATGACTACTAGGATGTGGTCCAAGTATAGAAGATGAGGGACTACTCGGAGGTGGTCCTATAGATAGAAAAGGATGAATGGCTACTAGGATGCGACCCAAGAATAGAAGGTAATGGGCTAACCCAAGGTGACCCATAAATAGAAAATAAGTACTACTAGGATGTGGCATAGGTATAGAAGATGGGACTACTTGGAGGTAGTCCTAGAAGAATGAAGGGATATTATGGCCCAAAGAATAGAAGATAATGGGCTACCCAGAGGTGACCCATAAGTAGAAAATGGAGGGCTACCAGGTGGTGTCCCACACATAGGTTAATACAATGGGATACCAAGAGGTGACCCAAGGTGAGATTGTGATTGAGGAATTATGATAAATAAAGAATGATCTGGTAATGAGAAGATAGGTCATGGATCAATGTTAGACCCAGGGCATCTCATCATGCATATAGGAAGAGTGAAGATGAAAGAATAAGAGGAGGATCATGTTTAATGATCTTAGGGTCTTCCTCTATTTCCTGATGAAAGGAATCAACCTCTTCCCCATAATACATGAATGTATCGAGGTCTAAAGATATTTCTTACTCGTAACCTTCTAGAGGAATATCTTCATGTACCCCCATAAATGCTTTGATTGCTTCTTCATTCCAAAATGAATCAATTGGTATGGGTGGTTGTTCTTCGACCAGAGTAGGTTGATTGGAAGAAAGAGGTCCAATAGGTGTGGAAGATCTATAAGATGTTTGATAAGGGAAAGGTTTGACCTTATTGTGTCCAAAAAGGAATTGGATAGTGCGTCGAAAATATATCTTAACACATCATTTCTTGTGAATGGTTTTATGTGGACACAAACATTGATCTTTATAAGATTAATGAATATAGAGTAAGGAATGATCAAAATGACACAGGGGCCAAAGATGAATTGGATTTTGATTGATA
The DNA here is from genome assembly GCA_019776745.2 of Taxus chinensis. Lineage (NCBI taxonomy): Eukaryota > Viridiplantae > Streptophyta > Pinopsida > Cupressales > Taxaceae > Taxus > Taxus chinensis. The sequence continues at coordinate 20,822,865 of CM034151.1, forward strand.
GAAGTGTTATCCTATAAAATTGACAAAGGTAATTTTATAGGTAACCATACCAAAAATTTTGTTTTGGTTCCCCGTTGAGGACCCTTAGCGTTAGGAATGGCATAAAATCTCTTTCCAGAAAATCTGGCTTTTCAAACTTGATCATTTGCATCTCTTTGGGTTGGGCACAGTTTTTATTCATGCTACGTCAACCAAAACTACACCCCTTCTTTCCTTTGGTGCATCCTTTGGAATGTCGACACTCCAGATGTTGCACCTTCCCAGAATGCGCCAAGGCACATGCGCCAACTTATCGACATTCAAAATGTTGCACCCCTTAATGGTGCGCCAAAGCGCTAAAAAAACATTGTTGACAACACCAAATCCGCGCCTAGGGCACAAATATTTTCTTGTTGGCGTCTACCTGGGTGCGCCTTACAAAAAGTTGGTGGTGCATTTATTGTGCCTTTTGCTATAAATAGGCGCATCCGACCTGTCATTTTCACGATTGAAAAAACGTGAAAAGTTATTCTTCTCCACCTGTCAGTGTTCCTGTCAGCCCCGTGTGTCACTTTTTGTCGTATTCATGGACCCCTCATCGTTTCCTCCATCTTATATATTCCTGGTAAGTGGCCCTTGCTCTTCTTATGGATTTGTTGTGGTATCTTTGTTTTTTTGGTGGTTAGTATTTTCTAAAACAAAAAATGAACCTAAGAAGATAATGCAAACCAGCCCGTTTTGCAAATCAACCAACCTTCAAACCGGTTTTTACTCTCTTTCCAGATCTGCTAACCTGGAAGGCCTTGCCCCAGAGTGGATCCCTATCCCTTTTTCCTTTGCTTCCCTCACTGTCAAAAATTTGAATTAAGAGAGGCAAAAAACCCCAAACCTGCCAAAAAGGTGAAAAATCTAAAGTTATCGCAATCAAAACCCATTATTTTCTTTGGTGCAAAACTCATTACTGTTACATTAAACACAGTCATGCCAAAGAGGCGCACTGTCCCCGCATGCAACATGGGCCTTTCCTGCACCTTACAAAATTCCTAAAAACCTAACACAGGCACAAGCTCAACTATAAATGCACCAACATTTGAATGTCATGCAGGCCCTTTCCGCGCCACGCCAAAGCTAAAACCTTGGCGCACCTTAACTCAATGATGCACCCTTTGAACCTGTGCCCCTTGGCACACCATAATGTTTTGCAACATGTACCACATCTGCGCTAAAGGCACACCCTGAAGCCTTGCAACATCAAATAAATCTATGCCCAGTTAAGACCCTTCATATGGCGTAAGCGCACATCTATTGACACCAACATCTGAATGTTGTGTGTAGTCTTTCTGCGCCCTGCGCCCCTTTTGCGTTGTTTTCTTCCATGCAACATCCTCCTATAGTGTGCCTTGCTTTTTTGACCCTGTAACCTACAATAGAATTGTGCCCTGCGCCTAGAGACTTGTAAATTGCTAACTTTTCATTATGTAAGCTTTGATGAATGATTTAACAACTGACATGGCTCTCTTGTGATAGACTTCCCTACTTCTTCTTGCAGATCAATAGCTGAACTCAGATTCACACATGTCTTCATCGAGTAAGAAGCCAACCAAGTCCAAGGGTAAAGCTAGATTAACAGAGGAAGAAATGAAATATAAATACCAAAGGGTCAGGATGCCCGAGTCCCTTGCAGAGTGTGACCTGGACATCAGAGATTCAGAGCTCGGTCATATTGACATGTAGGACTTCTGGGCTAGAACTAAGAAGGTCACGGGGAGCCCGTGGATGGACAAATTGGTTGGCAGTGGTCTGCACTTTGCTGCAGGAATTCCCATGAGTGCAATCAACGATGAATTCATGATGGTAGTGGGCCGTTGTTTTAATAAAGACATAAGATGTGTCAAGAATGAGAAGGGCGAGGTAATAATCATCCTCACTACCCGGCACTTTGAAATCATGTTGGGTATCCCCCACCACCGGTATTTCGTGGCAATAAGCCAAGAAGACTGCATGAAGTCATGGAATGAAAATGAAGACAAATGCATGCAGCTTATGAATGAAGTATATCTGAAAAACAAGAAGGTGGTGAGCAGGCGGCCACAAGTCATTCATCGCAGTGACTTCTCAGAAGAATTGAGTGACACCGTCACTTTCCTAAGCAGGGTGTTTGGGCTTCCCGATGCCCATTATTTTCACAAATGGATGCTCAGATACTTAGAAACAATGAGAAAAAATTTCCCTGATCAATGTTTTGAATGGGCAGAGATTATCAGCAACACGATCTCCGAGCAGCTTCAACAACTCTCAACAACGGGGAAGTTCTACCTGAACTCCTATGTGGTATATGTTGCTACCTCTGAAAGAGACTACCCAGCACTGAATCGGTGCGGGGTATGGCCCCAGGTCAGAATATATGAGTATTATCCAGAGTTGAGACTGGAAAATGGCATTGCACAATTCAGTAAGATCAATGATGCCTTCTTCTATGGCATCATCTGCCTCTTGAGGCCCAATATGACTCACGGTCAAACGACCAAGAGCGTGGTAACTACCACAGAGAAGTGGGGAGCATTATTTACGCAATTCCCCACTTTCACCTATCTTAGAGCCGCCAACTTCTTGGGGGAGCCCACCAAGTTACCAAGGTATGCGAGACTTAAGCTGATCCTATTGGAGCTGTCTAGACAGCTTATCACATACCATGAAAAGTGTCTGAAAAGAAAGAAGGGTGGAACTCCATTCCCCCTCACAGTGGGCAGGTACACCTGCGCCTCACAAAGCAAAGCCTAGGAGATGTTTGCAGAGCTTGAGTTGCTCAACTTAAAGCATAATTTCCTGGCAAGGCCAACCTTTGATCCTCATAATTACCTTCCAAGGGAAAAGCTCGATCCGATTCATATCCCTCAGATCGAAGGTATCTACATCGATCTGTATCATGAGGTCGAGCTCAGAAGAAAGGACACTCCTTTCCAGCCCAGGGATGACAACGAATAGGATCCTTCCTCTTAGGATTTATCCTCATTTTTGTAAAATATTTAAAGGAATGTTGGCACAAATGATGACATCATCCATGTTGCATCATGGGATGTTGTCATCCACCAAATTGCCCCAAAGTCAATAGTTGACTTTTAGATATTTTTGTAAATATTTTGTAAGTAGTTGTTGGTTCCTTTTTGCCTTATTTCTCCTTCTCCTTCTATAAATACTTGGATACTTATTGTATTCAGGTGGTGGACATTTTTTAGATAAAAAATAGAAGTGAGAAGAAAAGGCTTTATACTTTTCGCAACAGAAAATATTAATACATAAATTAAGACTTTGTGCTCAATGAATGTATTATGTGCATCAGATCTTTCTTGAGTTAGATCTTTGTTGTTTTTCTGTTAGATCTATCTCTACTTTTTTGTCATTTGCTCATCAGTATTGCTTTGCTCATTTATGCAAGTAGGTTTGGCTCTGTTTACTACCAGCCCAAAACATAAACCCTCTGACCTTTCTGCTTTGGAATCCATTTCTTTTCTCCCTTCAAATCTATCCTATCTCCGTTCCTCCTTTCATTCCTTTCTGTTCAGATTTGGAAATACCCATACGGGGACAAGATCCCAAACCCCTAAAGGTAGAATACTATAAGACTTGCACAGATTCCTGCTGGTAGAATAGCAATAAACTAGTTTTGCTTTGTTGTCTCAAAGAGGGGCTATGCCCTGCACACTGTTGGCCTGTCTATCCGTAGATCTGCCCACCCGACAGATTTTCAGACCAACAAGAAGAAGATGAATCAAGAGACGAAGTAGACTTTGATTGAAGAAGATGGCATCGGTTTACCTATAAGATGATATAGTGTCAGTAAAAACATAGGATTGCATCAAAAGTCCATAGATTACGACATAGGATTTGACTTGAATGATTGATTATAAGGACTTTGAATCACACGAATCTTCAAAGGAGGAAGACTTCATTGAAGTGACTAATGAAGGGGTCCTGTAGAGAAAGGAAGGACCTCTACTTAGGATTCGAATTAAAGGAATCTGAATAATACTTCAGATTAGAAGCATCAGAAGATTAGGAGGAATCAGAAGAATCATTTATATTAGAAGCATCATAAGATTGATAGGAATCATAAGAATAGTTTGGATTAGAAGCATCATAAGATTCAGAGGAATACGAAGAATAGTTTGGATTAGAAGAATCATAATATTAAGAGGAATCAGAAGAATAGTTTGGATTAGAATCGTAAAAAGATCACGGGGAATCATAAGAACAATTTGGATTAGAAGAATCAAGAGATTGTGGGGAATCAGAAGAAAATTTTGGATTGGAAGAATCAAGAGATCACAGGGAATCAGAAGAACAATTTGGATTATGATCACACCACTTGTTGTGAGAAGTTTGAGGAATAATGCGATAGTTATTCATTGTTGGTATTGTTGGGTACGAATGCTAAGACCTAGTTAATGTAATTAAACTCCTTCAAATGGGAGGAATTTCCATGTCGATTCGGGCAGCATAATGGTGACCAACTAGACATTTTGTAAATATGGGGACATGTCTATAAAGTTTTTGCCAACTGTGATCAAGGATAACATGAACCTATGTGACAACCTATAACATTAATATCATAATGATCGCTAAAGAATGCTTGACAATGGTTCAAGAATGTTGAATGTCAAAGAATAAAGAATCTAAGGATCTAACAAGTATTCCCCTAGAAAAATATATCTATACGATGAACAAACACAAGGCATAATCATGCAAGTTTGGTAAACCAATCAATCAACAAGGAACTAATCCCTATGCAAAAGGAACTATCAAATGGTATGTTAGGTACAAATAGTGACAACACGATATCACCACTTAGGTCAAGTTTGATATAAACAAGGCCTAAGCATTAAGAAGGTGTTGACGTGATCCCCCAACATATTATACTAAAACAAGTTTCTAGAAACAAACATAATTTGAGTTAAAAAGGAGGCTACCAATGCGAGCAGCACAATAACACTATTTGGATACGTTAATCAAGCTTCGGAGACAAAGGCAAAAAAAATAGTATCAAAATGATGTCACCACAATTATAACAACGTAAATAAGTTTTCCAAAACCCAAGACAATATTGGAATAAAAAACTAACTCAAGTATATCAAGAAGGTGTTATGTATGCAGGTGGCATAACAATACAACTCAGAGACTTAGATCAAGTTTCCCAAAGGAAACAAAAGTAAGCATCAAACGTGTATCGATATGACAGGAGTAAGGTAACAAATCAAAGGAATTCAATAACAAGGCAATCCTAACTATGATGATAATGTGTTTCAATATGGGTGTGATACAAAGGGCCTGCTAGAACATGAAGCATTCACACTTTCAACACTTGCATTCTGGAATTGCAACCTAGTCATGCAAGTAGATTACAAAAGTGGTGGACATGATTATTTAAAGTGGTATTTGCGCATGTTTTTCTCTTTTTTCCCAAAATGGGATAATAATATAGACAAAGGTGTAGATCCAAGTGAGTGTTGAAATATACTTTGCGTCACTTTGTCAAGAGTTTCACCTCATGCCTTAGGGCGACTGAGAAACTAAGATAGAGAAAGTGACATTTTGTAAGCTATCGTGATGAATGAACCCTTAGTGAAAAATTCGAATAGAACTCTCTCCTTTATTTGATAAACAAGGTTGTCCACTCCTGAAAAAGTTCTTACTTTGTGATAAGATCTTATATAACATGTGATTGGTTTGATTTGGTAAACTTGGATCCAAGATGGCATAGCTTCCTATTGGTTCTCTCAACAAGGGTGTAAACAAACTACCTCTGTGAGTTGGGTTTTCTTAAGGAAGTTATATTAAATAAAAATTGGAGTATCTCAGCTTTACTTTACCCCCCTTAAAATATAATGAGCAATAAATGTGTTCAATTGTACTCTCACTGGGGTCACAATGGAGATAGCTTTGATTGCTAAAACTCACAAGGGAAAAATAATCAAGTAGGTAATCAGAGAACTTCCCATTTTATCCACAAGGTTCCCTCTTGTGTGGACTACTTTGGGGTTCCTAGGAGCATCCCTCTTATTAACTTAAGACTTATTCCAAAGGGAATTTATCCTATTTTAAAGCGGACATGCCGTTTAGCCCATATCCAAAACCTTGTAAATCACAATGTTTTGAATATGGTGTGTTTTATTATATTTTGGATCTAAGAAATGAGTTTTTTACACACCATTGACAACCCTAAAACAAATGTGTTAGATTTTTTTATATCTATGATTCATTCATGCAAGTGATATGGTCCTTCATGCAAATATTAGTAGTCCAAGGCATTATAAAAAGAGGATTTAGAACATTGTCTTTTTATTCCTAAGATCATCCTAAGATGTGAAGGAAGATCATACACAATGTAGAAACCCAACTAGCTAGTAAACGATGAACAAAGCATATAAATAAAATCCCACCATTCATTCCATTTTTATCTTAAATTGAATTTCATTCCCTTAAAAAACTTTTCATGAAGTTGTTTTCGCAAAAGAATGAAAGATGTGTTGGATCATTTATGTAATTCCCAAGATCACCTAGAAGCTGTAAGGGAAGAGCATACATTATCTTAGCCTCACAAATGAAAAATGCAACTATGAAAACCACTTAATGTAACTTAAAAAGACCCTATACCAATGGTTAGGAAATACAAGGAAACAATAACCTTTTGTTAGTTTAACACAATTTTTAACTTTATACTGCAACGCCTGTCACACCCCTTTAGGACATATGCGCACCCCTATTAATGTATGTGTGTACCTAGAAACATGTGCACACTTCTGTCAAAAAACATAGTTAGTATTTAATGTATGTGGCGGGCCGAGAAGCACCTGCATGCTTTTCTTGGTGTATGCATGGCCCTGTGAGCATATGCATGCATATGTAAAAAAACAAGATAACACAGAGGGAGTCTAGTAAGCATATGCATGCATACTGAGAGATGTATGCACACTCCTTGTAAGCATATGCACATGCCCTTAAAATGTAAATGTGTGGGTCTGTTATAATTTTATCACAGAGGGCCACAAAAATTTCTAGGAAACATATGTGCAAGGGCTAGAGATGCGTATGTGCGACACCCCACATGACGTATTCACACCCTATGCTACAAGTGTGCGTGAGTCTTGAGTATATGCACACCACCTTTCTAACTCTTGTGCCGCACGCATACCTGGAACAACACCAAAAAAATAGCAAAAAAAAATCTATAATTGTAAACAGGTCAGAACTTTACTTTTTAAATCTATTAGTAACAAAAACCCATTAACTTTTCATGCAAAAGGAATATTTAACACACACAAAGTTAGCCAAATGGTTGAGACAAATATAGTCAAATCCTCAAAATGCATGATATGGTTAGAAAAATTTATGTAAATCAAAAATCTTGAAATCAACTTCTATGGACTATGGAGTAGGTCCCACAGGGCGTGCCAAATAGATGCATTAAAAGATTAGTTATGCAAGTATAACTAAAACTAACACCTATTAGTTCCACCATATAACTAAATGTATCAAGAACATCATGACAAGAGCTTATAAATCTAACTTCTTTAAATATCAATGAAACTTTGATTAATCCAAACTGACATCCTAATCTATGTTTTAATCTTTAGATTGATAACTTTAAATGAACCTAGTTAGATACTAAGAAATTAGATTTGTGTTATTTTCTTCAAACAAGGTGAAGATATCTCTCTAAAATGGCTACAAGACCATGTTTATATATTCTCTCACTAACCAATCTTGAAGTGAATGGATGCAAGATGGATAAGCTACTTACAATGAAAAATAGCTCAAGATCAAACATGCTTCTAGCTTTAGCTAAAGAAAATGAGATGTTTTCCAAAGTCTCAAAGTGTGTAAGATATTCTGATATGATGATCAAGGTTTTAAAATTGAAAGGGAAGCACTTAGGATTGTATTTATATATTTCCATTTGGTAAAGTCTAGAATTCTACTGCATGTGGGACAAAAGGCAAGCCAAAAAGCACTTTTTTATTAGAAGTTAATAAACATGCTTTAGGAAGCTAGGTAATCTTGGTTTAGGCTAGTCAAACTCTGATTAGAAAGTGATTAGTGATTCTATGAGATTTGGGAGGGGTTTGATTAATCACATTTGTTTGATAGATAGCATAAGAAGTTTGTAGAAGTGACTTAGAGGGAAATAGGGATATTTTGAATGGTTAAAAGAGGGATTTTTAGCTAGTAAAAGGGTTTATTAGCCAGATTAGTTGATTATAGATGGATTGTGACCAAAATAATGTTGTGAATGGGCATCTGAGAATGGATGAAAAGAATAGTTAATTAACGAAGTGTTGTTAATTGACAGAATTGGAGGAAACATTAGTGAATTAGTGAGAAATCACTAATTATGATGGGAAGTTAGTTCAATTTTAACTATAAAACTACATAAGTAGATTTTAGGTGTCTACAACTCTCTATTTCCTCCTCTGACCACTCTTCTTTGTGGCATTTGGAAAAACTCTTCACTTCTCCTCTCTTCTCACTACTTTTTTTCTCTTCCCCATGTCTTCTTCCTGTCAATTTCTTCTTGTTCTCTGCTTTGATACCAAATTATGTAGAGCATATAACTTCTTCAACACACTCAAACAAGTCAGTTAGTTCAACAAATCTAATCAAACACACTCAGCTTGCAAAATGTTTTTTTTTCATAGTTCAATATACTTTCAAAACTTGCAACTCTGACTTCAAATGCTCTAATGGACTGATGATAACCTTGCATCATGCTCCTTAGCCTCTAACCATGATAAACCATTCAGAAGATTGATTGAAAACACTTGGATTTAGTTGTTTGATCACCTTTTTCTAAAATTGCCAATTAGCTTCTTGAGAAGAATGATGATGGTAGGTTATGAGTTGGAACAATTTACCAATCACACCAACAAACCAAGGTGATTTTTGAGTAACCTTCTTCAATGCTCAGGTGTGGACAAGAGGGTTTTATTTAATTTTTATGTAAATGCTACTTCCTTCACAAATCTCCTTTATAAACCTAGTTCTCTCTACTACCCCTGATTTAGGCCGAAAAGGGGTATAACTTTTTATTCCAATATTTAATTTACAAACTTGTCACCATTTTAAATACCCATTATGGTCTACACTTAGAATACAAAGTTTCACGGTGTCTTGTTTTCTAAAATTTCTCCTAACCTTCATTGTGCCACACTCTCAATTAGGTCTTCCTAGCTTACTACAGGGCTATCCTTTTTATGTCAGAGTTTGCTTTACCTAGGAGACTTTCCATTGCAAAATTCTTGTTAATTCTTGTTTATGGCTTGGTATAGATCTTTTCTTGAGGATTTGAGCCTTTGAGATGATAATTATGGCCTCCAATCAGATATATGTCATTAAACCCCAAGAGAGTTTATTCTCTAACCCGACACAAAGTTTTTTTCACCAAATGGGATAAAGATGATTTCAAACTTCCTAATCACCTCTAAATGAAATGTGCCCATGAATAGAGTCTCTCTAATTTGACAGTAAGGTTCTTTAACTTTAAGGTATTTAACTGTAAAAATGATGAGAATTCTGGTAACTTTGCACTTCTAAAACAGAGCTCTTCAATAGTTAGGTGTATGCATGTAAATAAGAGTAAATAGTTACCTATCAAAGCTCTGAGAGTTTTGAAATGTTTAGAGTAATCCCTTGACATTTTTTCTATAAGTCTCCTTTCACTATTTCTTTGATCTACTAGCTATCTTGCTCCAAAGTTACCAATCTAGGTAAATCTTAACTAACTGCCCTGAGTTTAGAAAGATACAATTTCCCTATTGATACTCTCCACACAATCACCAAAAAAATGAAAAATATTCAAAACAATCTTGAATGTAAATCTCACAATGCTTCTACTAGTCTCATGCTCATGAATTTCAAATTCTACATTGCCAATACACCAAAAATGACTGTTACAAGCTTATTTGCACACAAAATTCTTATGAACTTTCTCTTGGAACTCTAGGTTCTTCCTTTCCTTGATTGATCAATGATTAAAATCAGTTACCAAAATGCATTATATCATCCCTTAGTTCAAATTTTCTCCTAACCAAATACTAAGGTCTCATGCCAAGGTCATGTTGGGAGGTTACATGCAAAGAAGGAGATAAATCAAGATCAAGGAGTTATAAAATCCCAAATTAACATCATGATGTAACCCCCAAAGAAAACCACAAGACTCAAAATTTCCAAAGAACCTATAAAGACCCACTAGATTACTTACACTTGTTAAGAAAGACAAAAATGGCTCTAAGAAGGTTCAAAAATTCAAATTTCCTAAACTGGAGGGAAAACTCCATAAGTTGAATTCTTGACCTTAAGAGCACAAAGACAACATAAAATGAACACAATATACTTTTAATGACTCCTAACCACCTCTTAAAGACAAATGCAATCCAAAATTGATTGGTACTTGCCTAGACTAGCCCTTGGAGTGATGCCCTTGCATCAAGATGTGGAATCTAGGTCTGGCCGACCTATACAGTATTGGAACAATACATCCTCCAACTCTTCTTTCAATGTCATAAAATTTACTGTGTATTTTCATATTCATGGGTTGGCCTTATCATGATGATTTACCTTTGGAGCCATAAATAAGAAATTTTATATCACCTTAGTCATAAATTGGAAGACATATATCCAATCACTTTGCACTCTCACTGTAATACATACTAAAGGAACTAAGGCTTCTTAAATATTCCTAAAGATCATGCACATCACCACTACTAAAATTTTGAAGCAATCAACTAGGTCAATGAATCTAGCTTCCTTCACTTCTAAGCACATAAAGTTCCTCACTTTAAACTATAAACAAGTGAACAATCCTCTCAAACATATTCAAAGTGGTTCAAGTTTCTAATTAATTGCATTCATATATATTACATGTAGGTGGAGAACTACGTTTGGTTTAAGGAATATTTAGAGTAGTGTTGACATATGCGGTCCATAGATTACACTTCAACCCAAAAAAAACCATCTTTTAGGGTCTCCCATCCACATTTAGGGTCTGAGTTTGATTTTAGCTAATTACATATGGATTTGGGATTGTGCAACACTTAGGTTTTGAAAAAAAACACATTTATAGGGAACCAAAGGAAATAAAGTTTCATAATCACACAATAAGTAGGTACATGACTATACAATAGGTCATAGACTATACAATTGTTCTTGGAAGATATGTATGGTCCTGAACTAGGTCATCTTCTAGTTGCAGTTTCACTAATGAAGCATCTTCAACATTTGCAATTCTAGATTCTCTAGTCTATACACCCAAATATCTCCTGTATCATTATGTCTCGCTAAGTACATCTTCCTTATTGTGTTTTCTATCTTGTAGCATATTGTAAACACTTACTATAAGTACCAATATGTTATTATGAAATTGTGTAATTAAAGTTGGAATTTAATTAATTAGAATAGCTCCTAATTTCAAACCTTACATTCCTTTTTTTGTTTGTTGTGCATTCCATACCATTATTGTACTGCCCACTTCCCTTTGACACTTTTAGATACTGATATGGACACTATTGATCTTATTATGGACACTATTATGTTTTGTTTTAGTATGATGGTTAGATGTTAGATCATGGATTATTATTGACCTAGATTCAGTTTGTATGCATGATGGTTACTAGAGACATTTTTTAATATGTGAATGATGATATACTGTTTCATACTTTGTGGGGGGCATAAGGAAATATGTGGGGGGAATAAGGAGGGATTTTGTGGGGGGCATAAGGAAATGTGTGTGTGATAAATTAATTGGAGGTTTGTTTTTGGTAGATGCCCAATTCCCATTTGGGAGGCGTAAACAACTTCCCCCATAGTTCTTTGCTCTTGTTGGCTTGCTTGATGAAGCCTCAGTTTTGTTTGCACTTGTTTAATGTAGTTGTGAACTACATTCTTCTTGAAATGGATTTTGAATGTGAAAATGCTACATGTTTTTTGTGGAAACCTTTGTTGTCATGTGTTGTATTGCATCTCTTATTTCAATATGGTTGGGGCTCGGGGGCCAATGAGGAAGGATGACTTCTCCCTTCTCATTGGATGTCTTGGTTGGGTGGAGAGTGTTTCCTTTCCCCCTTCCTTGTTGTGATCAAGATGAAAAGATGAAGAAACTAGCATGCTGTTGTTTTGGAACAAGAGGAACATATAGTTTGACAGTCCTTTCTTTTGCACAAGTTATTGTAATTCTTCCCACTTTGGAGTGGATGAATTGTATAGCAATTTGTAATGTGAAGATAATTGCATTGATAATGGAAGATTTAATTGTAATGTGAAATGTAAAGAAGTTATATTCTACTCTCTTATTTGAAAGGAAATGTGAAAGAATGTTACATGCATTGCATTTTGCATTTGGAAATCAAATGAAAACGTGATAATTTGTAAAGTTGTTATTGGAAATAAATAAAGGAATGCTTCACTTTCTCAAACTTACATGGTTGTATTGGAATTGAATTGCTATTGTAAATTAAAATCTCTGTTGAAAAGAAGAATGTGTAGGAAGGAAGTTTAATGTTTTTGCATCCTTGGAATTATATTAAAATTGAATTCAGAATTTGTAATTTTGACTTGGGAATGAATTGCTAGAATCAACTGAATGTATTAGACTATATTGGAAATAAGTCGTTACATTTAAATGATGGAATTGATAAATAGATCCTTTAAAAATTTGATCACTGGCATTGTAAATTCTAAAACTGGTAAATCTAAACAAAATGCACAGTTCAGACCTGCACTTAATAACCAACTTAAAAATGTTATGGAATAGCATGCTAAGACACTAAGGAATTCAATTTGACAAAGAAAACTTAAGAAAACAACTTGACCATTGTTAATTCAAATACAATCCCTCTAACAGTCATTCTCCTGTCATTTGACAGAAAAATACAAACTTGAATCAATTGGACAAATAAACCTTCCAAAAACACTCTAAACCCTCCCTAGATCAATTCTCCATGTCTGCTTGACATGTTGAGTGAAGGAGGAAACCGAATTTTATCAAAATTGAAAGTTAGAAATTTGTTAGTTTGCTTTACAAAAATCTGAAGATTTGTTTCTCAAAATTGACCTCTCAAACTTCATAAAATTCCAAAATTGATGACTCTTGTGTAAAGAGGACTTCAAGACCTTTCCAGAAAGTCCAAGTTTGCCCAAATTTGAGCTTCTTATCAAAAGTTATGGCCATTTGAAGTTTTACTTCAATTTGGCATTCAAAAATAAAATAAATCTAACTGTTAACTATAATTTTTGACTTTGGAAAATTTTCCACAAAAAGTTTGCGGCCCCCACCATCCTGGAGCCTATCACTTGCTGCCACGTGGCACATCGGAGGTGCAGACCAATATTTTAAACTCATCTTTTGAAAATTTTACCGTAAGAAAATTTTCCTATTTTATCCCGCATCCCTGTCGGCTCGCAGCCAATCAAATGCTGACACATGGCACGGTGGAGGGGCAGACCCTTTTTGAAGTTGAACTTTTTTTAGGTTTTTGGACCTTGGGAAAAATTTCTAATTGTTCCCCGCATCTCTGTCGGCCAACAGCTAATCGAAGGGTGCCACGTGTCCTCTTGGAGCTACGAAGGAGGCACGGTTTCTTTTCAACCCTTAACCCTTTGAAAATTTTGGGGAAAAATGTTCATTTTTCCCCGCCGGCCCGCAGCTAATGAGAAGGTGCCACGTGGCACCTTGGGGGGTGACAACGGGGAGGGACGACCCCTTTGTTTCTTGAGTTTTGGCCTTAGGAAAATTTTGACAAAATTCCCCGCGGCCCCGCATCATCGCCCCACCTCGGGCTTTTCTTCTTCCACGGGTGCGCGGATGCACGCATCCCCTTCTTCCTTTTGTCCTCTATCGGTGCAATTGCGTAAAATCCTCCCACCGCTCCACCCTTCCCTCCCCTTCTCCCGCTTTGAACCAGGCCTTGACACATGTCCACCGAGGACTCGCATAAGCGCGGAAGAAAATGAGAAATTTCACCGCACGGGGAGAAAATTTTCTAGAGCCGCATTGCGATCCACCAACCTGTCAAAGGGGATTTCACCCCTGCATGACACATGTCCCCCTAGGGGAAAGTTTGACCTAAAAACTCCGCCTGGCCATATCTTGAGAAATATAAGGAGTTAGGAGGACTTATTTATATCACCAGAAAGGTGAGAAAATTTCCTATTCAATGGGAATGGTTTAGGGAAATTTTGGAAGTGTTAAGCTTGGGAAAAATCAAGTTGAAACTCTGAGGCTGCTAGAGAGTAGGCATGAGGGTAAATTACTCCCTCAACCTAACTAGAACATCTAACCCTAAAAGTTGAACCTTGTGAACTTGATATTAGTTAATGAAGGAAACATATGTTTTGGTAAATTGGTGTTGTTCTGGAACCTGCAAGTGGAAAACTGTTGTCTTGCAACCTGGTTGTGGACACTCCTAAACAAAAAAAAATTATTCCATAATTTTCTAGTTAACCCTAGGTTGTTTCTTGGGTCTCAAGTGGTTTGTTCAAACGAGCACTACAATTATAATCTTAAGTAAATATATAAGAATGGTGTAAACATTTGGTGAACCTGACTCTTGAATTGAACATTTTGGCTCAAACCATAATTTCCTTAGGATTTCTTCTATTATTTCACTGTACGATTCTTTTTATCTTATCTTTAGGCCAAGTCTTCTCCCACTTTTGGGAATATTAATGGCTTCCAATATTAATCTCACTATCAAATTCCTTGAATTTCTTCATCTTAAACCCACATGTGAGGATATTATCTATGAAATATTTCAGCATGCTAATATTCTTCTTAATACCTTCCTTACTTATGTATGGGCCTGCATCCAAAAGGATCTTTCTTTTTAGGAGGAATTCATTTCATTTGTTTCTACTAATTTACCCCCACAAGACATCATTAATAATTGACTCCCTCTATATAGTCAAGCCATTGTGCAAAATACCCTGGTTAAGTGTTTTCTCATTGACAATAAATCGGGTCTTAATATTTTCAATATCTCTTTTCTTTATCATTTAGGTATCCATGCTATAGATTTATCCCCTTCAACCATTATTTTTCAAGGTTTTGGTAATATACCACGTTAACCATTGGGACAAATTATGTTTCTATACTATTGGCTCTCGTACCATTCTTACCCCTTGCCATGTTATGCCAAATGAACTTATTTATAATCTTCTCTTTGATCGTCCTTGCTACATGCCATGTATATTGTCCCTTCTACCCTTCAAGCTTTCCTTAAATATTCTTATCAAGGTACTACGTATGTTATCAAGGTTTATCCTCACCCCTTTTTTATGAATAAGATCTTATACTATATTAACAAGTAAAATTAAACAAGATAATTCACACAAAAATGTGAAGTGTGGAAGCACACCTAAAAACATCAAAAGCAAACTAGGCAATAACAAATCATAGGAATAAAATCAATTACATAACATCAGAAAGAAGAAGAAGAAGAAGAGAAGTTAAGTCACCACTGCTAATTGATGACCTATAGGGGGCGGGTCTTGATCATGCTATTCAAAGCTAGGCATGTATTTGCCACTATCTAGCACATCCCAGCTAGATCTTGGTTGGGTTCCTTATTCAATTTTGTTAGTAGTGGCCCAAGAGGGCGATATGGTGAGAGAAAACCTAGGAAACTTGTCGGGTGGAGGCTCCAACCATCCCGAGTGTGCAGCTTGAGGATAGCTGAAGAGCCCCATCCTAGATGGCTAGGTGGTAGGGGGCATCCCAACCCTGGTGGCAGAATGAAGGAAGAGGGGAGAAGCTCCTCCATGGAGAATAGCTATGGGGAGACTGACGGGCTTGGCTAAATGAGTGGCATTGTGAGCAACTTCGATGATCACCACCTTTAGGAATCCCACTAACACCACCTTGCGGTGAGAGCAGCGAGGTGGGGATGACGATTCACGAGAAACATTGCAATCCACTTTTGTCACTTCAAATCTAGGGATTTTTTTTTAATTACAAATTTATGCTTCACGATTTAAATACCCATATATTTAAATCCAACATAAATCTTAATGCAATCCATTCCAACAACTTTCATAAACCATGTGCAGCTGCATGAGAGTATACAGATCCTACTCGATCCCCCTCAATTCTCTTTACGAGAAAATACATCAAGTGTGTCCTTTGTTTTTTACTTTGTCAATAAATGATAAGTAAGTGATGTTATCTAATTTTCTACCTGGGTTTCATGGTGGAATTCCATCAAGAATCCCACAACTTAGGTCTTGGTGAAATCATGACATTGTAATCAGCAGTTACACTACTTTGATAAAATTTTAGAGACATGTATGTCATGCTCGGTTCCATGACGAAACACTCACCATTGGTAAATTTTCATCTCACCTAATCACTTATTAAGTTATATGGATTAGCGTTCAAGAATGTTGTTATAAACTTGAAACATTGTATCTTAATTACTTTACTCATGACAGGCTACCTTACATTCCATGACTCTTACACCATGAATGAATCGTACCTAGGGTCCTACATCATTGTATTCCAATAGGTCGAATATAGTTCCTATAATTACTTTACATTATTTTCTACCTATAAATTATAGATATAAGTTTAGCTCTCCACATTAGTACTATACCTCCAATATTTAGTACGAAATAAATAATGTTTCTTTTCCAAACTGTGTAAATGATTGTCTCTCTTTATCAAGTGAGTAAGAAATTATCAATGTTGTAGTTTACCCATATGTATAACATACATGGTTAACATGTTGTTTATTAGATATAATAGATTGTATCATTTTCATTTAATCAGAATATATTCAATCTAATTGAATCATGTTATCTAGATTTACCTTTGCACCTTTTTGTCATTTAATATCTATCATACATGCATTTTTATCATCCTCTACAATAGTTTCCACCCAAGTTAGTGATATACTAATCCTCTTGAGTGTCTTATGTATTAATCTATATGCCAAACTAAGGTTCATTCCTTGAGATACCTTATAATCCCTTCATTTGAAAGGTTACCACCAATAAGGCATCCTCATTAATCCTAATGGATTTTCCTATCATTTTCTTTAACATCTATACTTATCCAATGGATTGCAAGTCTATATTTACCATTTCCATATAATAGTTATAACTTGTCCATTCCAAGTTACTAGGTTTATAGGTCCTCTTACTTATTAGTGTGTATTTCCTCCTCTTTTAGTCAATATCAACTACAAGGTCAATTTATTATACTCAAATAGAATGTACATCAACACCACTCCAAGCAGAAGGCACATATATGTTAGATCCTTTTAGTTGCAGATTCAACACTCTTGGATCATGATAATTATATTTCTATATTGCAATGGTTATTGATCACCACTTGGTAATTTGATGTCCCAAAATTCACAGTATGTCCATACAATTTATTTCTTAGACTTGATCATACTTTTAAGTGTAGCACATTCAAACTTTATATTGAATTCCTTCAAGTATTTCATTATACTTCTAACCCAAATTAAGCTCGTCATATCCAATTCTTTTATGAATGGGTGTATGTATGTATGTATGTATGTATGTATGTATGTATGTATGCATGTATGTATGTATGTATGTATGTATGTATGTTTTATTTTAAAAGCTTTAGGAGCGAGGTTTCAATCCTCGGACTTGTAGGTTATGGACCCACCACACTTTTTTTGTTTAACCTTTTATCTTCATATTGAGATTATAAAGCACTAATAAGGATTATTTTAATCTCTCAACATGTCCCACCATTCATTAATAAATCATTATTATGTTACACCCTTTTTCCATGATATATATATATATATATAATCAAAAAGAGTCTTAATTTAATCACAAGAACGTATCAGACTCAAGACTTTATAAGAGCCTACACATCTCACCCATTAGTGGTAACACCTTAATAAGTAAATATGATCCTTAAGGCTTATGGCTGATGAATGATAGATCAAAAAATTATTAATTGTATTTTCCTTAAGTTTATAATGACCAAAAAACATTCCACTTACTCAAAACCAAAATCCCATGGTAATGCCTTAATACAAGAAGTGGCCATTTCCATTAAAATGGTCCAATACATGTGTATAGCATCCCTTTTTTAATTTTGAAGAAAAGAAAGATAGCTTAATAATAAGAGAGTACATGATCTCACCATGCATCCTAAAGACATTTCATTTGACCAAAATAAGGTATGAAGTATAGGTTATTACTTAGTATGATTTAATTCAATCATCAAAACAAACCTTACTTCGTATAACTTAACTAGAAGTATCTACAAACATGTCTTGTGTTTCATTCAATATATAATATGGAATGGTTTTACAAACACCATAGGATGTTTATACATTTACTATATGTAGAAAATACAAATCAAAATATAATGTATTCAATCACGATAATTATAGCAATCTCTTTTTCTTTACAAGTTTCCAAGATAAGTAAACCTTTCAGTGCAAAACCCTTCTTTTACAACTTTCAAAAGTAGATAATGCTTAACATGTAAAGAACACAATCATTTCATTTTATTTCCGAAATAAAGATAATAATAAATTTTTCATTGCCTTCTTTCACTTAAAAAGTATAGTAGAATTTGATTTTTCACAATCTTTCACTTAAGTAATACATTTCAACTTGATTCAGTCAAATCAACAGATAATTTCCTTCATCTTCCTTCGCCATGAAAACTAGATTTGACTATCTACAAAAAATTGCAAGGTCAGTTTGGCTAAACTGAGCAAGAAAAACCCTTCTTTCCACTTGAAAACTCTTGTCATTTGGTATTTTAATTAAGGATTTAATGAAACAATTAAATGATAGCATCAACATAAGAATGAAAAGGTTAGTATTTTAATTCATAGAATGAGATAATTTGTATTAGAAAATTTTACTCACATTATTATTTCTATACCTTAGAAGACATAATATTAAATAAATATTTAGATCAAAATTTCAGTACAACAATCACAAAATCAAGTAATCAAGTAATCATGTATGATCTAATAAACATTAGCTTATACAATCTTTTAAGTACAAGTTGTTCAAATACTTGGTTGTACGTTCAGTTTCTAGTTATGAAGGCAATAGTCTAATATAACAACCAAGTATAGTCCATGCAAACAATACTTATTCAGGGATCAAGTATAAGCTTATATCTTTTAAAACATGATCACCTTTCCTTATAAATTATACACACCAGTAATTCATTCCATAACTAACATAAGTTATAACCCAACACTTATTCAAACATATCGGCAGGGTCTATATGGCCAATAAGGTTATTCAATAAATTATACCTGAGGGTTTTCTAAGCCATATGTAATATCACTTATCTATATATCTATGGAAATTAACCTCCTGATGATAAAGATAAGACTCCATATATATTTTTATCTTCAAATAAGTGTAGTATTAGAAAAGTTTTTAAACAATGATCAATTTCTTGTCCATGATTTAGGCTCTATTATGAGATCTCTTTAACGATTCATACTAATTCAAAACCCTTAAGCAAAATTTGTTTCTCAAATATGGATTAGGGATCTAAGAAGTAGGTCAGCTTTAACAGTTAAGAACATAACTGTAAAATAGGTCATCACTACATATCCACCCCAAGGGTCTAATCTTCACCAATACTTCATGTCAATTCAGTGTTTACTGAATTCATTTATTAAACATATAAAACTTAATGTTGATAATGGATAATCTATTGACTTGTTTAAGACTAAGGCTCAATGCACTTTTTCATCTTATTGCAATAAAGTCACGAGATTTTAAAACATCAATTTACAGCCATGTGGAAACATAGTATAAGTTCATATCAGCCATAGGCCTTTCTAAATAGATTGTATCATAATCAACTGGTTGAAATGAAACATCAACGTAAAGCCATGCCATTTTACATCCATAAATACAACAAGAATCTAAGGTTTTTGTAAACAACAACATAATATATATACTTAGCCAACAACCAAAAGATCCTAGAAAATTACATAGTCTAAAGATCTGACATACTAAGGGATAATCCTCTGTTTTGTTCATCCACACACAACCCCATATCTCCCAGAATCACAAATTCCCAGATCAACCCTTGAGGTGAGCATAATTGTGAGGCATCTATATAGATACCCATCAAGGGTATCTAACCATCCATGGATAACTGATAAAAATATGCAATAATAATAACAACATACAAACAATGTCACACAAACCGTCTCACTACCTCATCTTCATAACATTCAGGTTTATTTAAATGACCAATAGGAAAAAATCAAAACCTTTTTAAAGTCACAAATCCATACTAATGATCTGCCTAAAAACTACAACACATATTTAGTACACTTTCCACCGTATTTTAAATAATAACAACCTAAGTTTACTAAGGAGATCACATAGTAACAACGATTTAATATGTATCATACACCCACAATAGCAAGTGATAACTTGTACAAGATTCCCTTTCTAAGCCCACACTTAAGTAAGGTTATAAGGATAAAAATACTTGAGTCGATTTCATTTCTAGAATCCCATTTCGACCCAGGTTCAGAATTTAAGTTAACGTAGAAGTCCCATTATAGAATGGGTATCGGTAGAAATGGAAAAACACAAGTGATAACCATTAATGCTTCAGACATAACCCACACCAATAAATGGTGATATCACTCTAAGACCAAAATTACAAGAATATGACAATACCCAAATCTAGCATAATAATATTATCGTATTATTCTTAGTAGAAAACCAAACTTACTGGGTGAATTGATTGGGTAATTGCCATAACTTCACAGATAAAAACTTATATTAAAATATACCCATAATAGAAAATCACACATGGATTCATTTTCGTAGAACTTATTTAATGCAGATACAAAATAGAAAAATCTATCAAGGAGAAAGAAGTGATATTTTTTCCTCATTCTTCTATAAAACACTTGTGAAATCTTAACCACTTCCAGCAAGCGCCAAGGTGAGATAGCAGACTATGGATTCAAAGCACTTCCTCTACCTCCACAATCTCAGGATAATCACCACTTTCCAAATAGACAAATCTAATGGAACGACTTATAGAAATAGGTTGTCTGAATCCTAAAATAGCCCACTAAAATAACATGCATCGATCTGCCAGAGATCTCAAGCAGAAAGAGCTCCTAGTTTACATGCAGAGAAAGAAATATCTAGAAAGGAATGTGAACAAGTGAAACTCAACTCCAACTAACATCTACCCATGAATTCCCCCCCAAAATCCGTAATTTCTTACATTGTAATTAATTCAATAAATTTTATATCAGTTATATTTATTCATACCTCCACTGCCATCCTTATCCATCACTTTTTATGGGAAAATTTCATGGTTAAAATAACTAATCCTTGCACATTTACATGAGAAGGGGTCATCATGACCATTTAAAATAGTCAACTTACCCTTTTTGCCTAGTGTTGAGCTGAGGAAGTACAACACAAGGTTGAGAGCGCAGAAGGTAGGGGCACGTGGACGTAGGACGCAAAGGAGTGCACGAAAGTATGGAAAAATAACAGCGCACCTAGGAACAGGTTAAAACAGGACTTAGCCACTTTTGTAGACTAAGGCTATTTTTGGGACATGAAGTGCAGAGCATGCAAAATTATGGAGACTTGTAGGTTACGCCAAGACTATTTTAGAGAAGTGGAAGATTTAGCGCCATGCAGAGTTTTGAGCTATTAATAGGATCTGTACTAGGAGTTAACTTTAGGAGATCTATTATTAGCACTTTCATGCTTTTATATATTTATGTAAGGGGGTATGGCTACTATTAAAATGTAGCCTATATTTGGAAGGTGCGTGGGTGGTGAAGGGAAAGTCCCCACCCCTATAAATATGTATCAATTTGCATGGTTTAGGGATCTGTTGTTTTGTACAGTTATGTTGTTGGTTTGTACGCGTGCATGACTCTTGGTGACATTATTATGATGTATAAAGCTTATGTGTTATACAATATTTAATATAATGATTCTTATTGGCTAGATATTGGTGTTAGATGTAGCTGAACATGGATCTTGTATGGTGAAACTGATTATAGTAATTGTTTAGTTACTCCTTAATATGGTTTAGATCTAGATCTGGTTTACGCATTGTGGTTTATTTGATTATCTATTATGGATTTGAAATATATTTGTAATCATACTAACATCTTGAACAAGCTTCACGAAGAGGGACCTGGTACCCTTGCGCGCTTCAGGTGAGCGCTCAGTTCAAGCTGAGTGATGTGCCAATGTGCCTTGGGCTATTTGTAGTGAATTCTAGGCTACATCATTGGTTCCATTGTCAGGACCTCTTTCTCAACTGATTTTTAGGATGTTGTATAATGAAGAAGTAATAGTTGACCTTAGACAATATTGAAGAGTGGTTAGATGATCTAGAAGAAGAGTATGCTCATAGATTTAGCATTGAACCTGATTTTAACACATGCGCATGGGTTGAGCAGAATCTATATGACGCATTGTATGAGAATTTATTTGCTATATTTCCCATAGAGATGTACGAGTGGTTGGTTTCATACACGTCTAAGAGGAATTGGAGGTTTCACATGGTTGTTTGGATGCAAGAAGAATTTCAGGCCTTGTATGATGCATATTTGATTTGGACGCACTTTCTGGATGTTTGGTTCTGTGGTGTTTTGAACAACTATAATCTTGAGTACGCACTTTCTACTTACTCTTGCCCAAAAGTTGTTAAGTTCCAGTTTTTGCGAGATCCCAGAGGGTCTTGTGTGAGCTCAGAGGGTCTTACTTGCACGGTATTCCTTCGGCAATCAAGATCTTGATCGTAAACCTAGATTTGGAAGAAAATCCTATGGTTATGTTGGCTAGATTTTCTGCATAGCTGAAAACCTAGGCAGTCATGAGATAAATCTCCCTCATTTACCGGCGAGGCTCCCATGTGAGATTTGTCAATTAAATATGCTAGTATCTATTTAGGGGTTTTACTTTAACCATGCAGCTCATGAACCATAGTTGTATAGTTTTGTAGCAAGTAAGTAGTTGTTAAAGAAAGGAAATATCTAAAGAGGAAGGAAATAATAAAACATAGGAAAGAAAGAGGGGGATGTGCAACCCAATCAATAGATTACAGAGTTGATTGCATACACATAGACATGACCAATACATATTAACACACATAAAATTATAAGCAAAGGCAGCTTTCAAATCTAGATCTAAAATAAGCCAAAGTTTAAGTAGATCTGAGATAAAAAGTTAGAAACAAAATGCACCATGACACAAAGTTCTCCATAAATCTACTCCTTTCTATTCCTTTGCTTCAAATAGCTATCAGGGATTTCAGCACAAAGTTTGGAATACAAGAATGCTACTTACAAATTTGGATGCATTAACCCGAAGGTTCTTCCTCTACTTATAGAATATAGAAATGAAAATACAAATGGGAAACTCAACTAAACTGAAACATAAACAAGAAGTAAAGATAACATCTGGAAATCACTCCTCCTCTAATTTCTCTTCAAGTGACATGCATCCGGATCCATACTCAAACTTATACACATATATCACTTAACTAATAGAATCGTTCCACATAACTTAAAGTAATGGTTTCAAAACCAATAACTTTAAAGTTTTACAATTATATCCAGGAACGTGAAAATAGAAGAATAAATAGTAGAAGAAGAAAGATTCGCCAACTGTAACATCTACATCTTCTTTTTGTTTTGATAATGAATATACTTGTCGAACATGTAATTCAGCATCTTCCAATATATCTTAGCCACAACTTCCTTTTCTTTCCTAGATTGTAGCAAGCCTTCGTTCAATACCCTGATACACGCTTCCACATCCTCCAAGTTAGGCCTGAACTTCTCATTATCTGACTATAGCACCACCAAATTACTGATGGAATTCATCTTGAAAGGCTTAACAGCTTCATCAATTCTCCCTTGCACCATCAGAAGAGATCCTTCCAGGGAATTAGGCACTTTGCTAGGAATGGTCCTTGTGTATGAAGTAACGTTCCCAACCACTTCCTCATTAGTGAAAGCAATGACATTATCTGGTAAAGATGATGCCATACTCTCAAGTGCCTGCATCCTTTTCAGCATAATTTTGTAGATCTCCAAATGGAAAGATATTGCAAACTCAACATGCTTCCCCTTTTCAACTGATCCGTTAGGCACAATTCGTTTCGTAACCAACACCTCTCTCGGCATCTTATTTATTTCGGCCAAAGTACTCAGGTTACTCTCAGAAACTGTGTTCATATCTATCGTGCTTGTCACCGAGTTGCTTCAGCTGAGCTGATGCATCTTTCATAACCTTTAAACGGGTTGGCACCTCTCCAAGTTGTACAAAAGCTTGGCAAATGATTAGAATCTTCCATTCGTCAATAGCTTTAACCTAGTTACTTGCATCTTCCACTTCCTGCATTAGATGATCACTCACCTGTTTTTGAGCTGAAATTGGCTGAGTGGAAGATTTGGCAACCTTGGCAATAATCTCGCACAACTGAGATACCTATGCTTCTGAAGTTTAAATTTCTCCAGCCTTTTCTTTGTTAAGCATAAGGAATAGAGCATCTATCAATGTTCTGTGTGTCCTACTTCAATCCTTCTATGGTGGCTTGACCTATGGGTACTTTGGTCACTGTTATATCTTCTGTCATGAGCTCATCCTTCTTCTTTCCCTCTGCTGGAACTAAAATCTCAACAAAATTCTGCCCCAACTCCTCAATGATCAACCTTGAAGTTACCTTAGCAACTTTAGGTTTTCTCTCTTTTTCACCAAGATTCAGGAGCAGTTGCAAATCATGTTCCTCCAAGTTGATTTCTTCTCTAGACTTTGGAACCAACTAAGAAGCCAACCATTCTGAGAAATTAATTTTCAGAGAATGAAAATTTTCTGAGTGTACCACTATCTCGCGCTCTGATTCCTCTCCATATGAAACTGCTACATTGTTGTGGCTATCATCCTCTTGATTATCCAAAGACAAAGCTCTTTCAAATTCTACCATCTGCAACTTCAACGTTTCTTCGAGGAAGAGGTGTTGAACGGAGTGGCTGATGAGAAAAGATGAATGTTATCAGATTCAACGGAGGAATGGTAGTATCCTGCTGAGGTGCAACAGTTAGTGAAGTACTTGATGCTAGAGAAGTCAAAACTAACACCATAGTAGTAGAAGTGATCTTCTCCCTCGAATGAGACCTTCTTTGCACTTTAATCTTCTCAATGCCTTCTAATGCTATCTCATTGGTGCTTCCTTTTGAGGGAATCTCCTGTGCCTAAGTTTCCCATGATGATTCATCAATGGTTCATCAAGGCAATATCCCTTTGTCAGTAACCAGTTTGAAGTATTGACCAGAACGGCAGCAGACCTTTCCTCAATCGTATGGCAGCCACCTATGCTCTCATGAAGTATAGACTATATCTCCTCCCATCTGATGGTATGCGTTAAGTAACACAGGCCCATCATCTTTAAGATTTGTAGGTATCCGTGCTAATCCAATTTCAAACACTTTCCACTCTGATAACCTGCTGAACTCTTTATTTCTAAATTCATACTTGCTTCTGCACTTCATCCAGAAATCTTCCAATGAAGGCACATGTGCGTACTCCTAGGAGATTGTCTTCCTTGCCACTCCAAATGGATCGAAGTTTAGCCGTTGCTGGGATGAACTCTTGCTCATACTCAGAGAACATCTCCACTTCAATTCCTTGGGCTTTATGAATACTCTAGCAGCTGTAATAGCCCACTGTGATCGAGAAGAAGCCTGTGGACTTGTGTCATTTCGATTGTAGGTCATGCATCTCCACGAGTTGTCTACTCAACTCCATGATGACCAATCTGTCACTTGGATATCTAGGCAACTTAATTGGTTCTCCTGAAAAGCTAGTGACCCTGAGGTATGTAAAGTCTACAAATTGGATGAAGATACTGCCAATCTTGGACACAGCTTCTCACGCTTCCTTGCTCACCTTGTTGGCCTTTAGATCACTCGTCCATCCTACAAATTAATCCATAGAAGAATCCATCATTGACCACCTTGTAATCTTTATTGCATGCAGGCACAGTAAGTTATAGATAACACTCAAAAATAGGATCCTTGGAAAGCACACCACGCCTATCCAACTTGGAGAAGACACCCTATGAAGATGTTGCATATACCAAATATGAAGTCATGTTGAAGTTGTAAGTATGCCTCACATTCCGAAGCTGCTCACTAATGTTGTCACTAATGATTTCCGACCAATTGATTATTGAATCTGCTTTGTTGATTTTAATGGTCCTGATGAAAGCATACATCCATGTGCGGAAGTTGTGAGTGTTAGCTTTGCCATTTATCTTACATAACAATTTGAAAAATATCATCCACCTCTTGTACCAGATTGGATCTTGGAAGAGTTCTCAGGAACTTGGATGGAGATCTGGGCTTCTTCATGTATCTGTTGTTCATTATGCCCACACAATCAACTTTATGTTTTTCCCATCTATTGTCGGCATCATGTATGCTAATAGTAGTCACCATCTGTCGTGCTATAATCTTCAGACAATAATTGATTAACTATGCATCCAGTTGAATTATAGTCTTCCCCGCAGCATCTCGGACTGATCTAGATAATGGGTGGTAAGACCTAGCACACTCCATGATGAATTCTCGCAAATGAGTTGTGGGTGGGAATGTTGAATCTCGAATGATTCCATTGCTTTTAACTGCACACATGAGGGAAGTCTTTCCAGCTCTGGATCTATCAATTAATTCAGAAAGAGGTTCTTGGACCTAGATTTGTATCTCCAATGTTAGAAAACCTGGAAGTAATGCATGGCTCTGCTGAGATTTATTTTTCATCCTGCTTTGTCATGGCCGATATATGTCTTTATCTGAGCAATTCTTTTTCTCTTTATTCGGCCAGAATTCTTTACAACCATGTGCAGATCTGGAGATTTCTTCAGATTCGGAGGATATGTTCAATGTATTGGACATTGATTTAAGCTCCCTTTCTCTTATAAAAGCACCTGTAATGAATTCCTGCAATTAATTCAGACAAAGATGGCAACCGGAACATGAACACTTGATTTTAATTATAAAAATCTACATATATCAAGCCTGCTGCCCCAAAATTTGATGTTTTGTTTGCATGCAAAGCAAGCATGAATTTTTTCAACTTCACCTGAGCACCTGTACCACTATGCAGACAATTAATCAGACTTAATTCAAGCTCCTTCAAACCTAGGCGCCAAACTTTGAAGCCTTCCAACAGTAAAAACACCTTCTTCTGTGCAAAATTCCTCCTTAATTGGGCACCAAAATTACCTGGGCTACACTTGCTAAAGATTAATTAATTGATTATTATGGCAGCCCTTTCTTATATAACCTTCACCATTCTATAATTAATAATTGCCTCTCCTATTCCTGGCAATTAATTAATTAATTAACATGCTTTTCTCTTCAATTTGGGTGCCTATTTTGTGCATGCTCATGGTTGCCATTAAATAAATTAAATTTATTTAATTTTATCTCTCTACTTCTAGTCCACTTTGACTTCACAGTGTGCTTTGACCTTATGCACCAAAAATAGGAATTAATTCCATTAATTAATACTTTAAAAAGTATTATTTCTCCTCAATATGGGTCGCACTTTTTTGCATGAGAGGGGGCTGCATTAAATAAATTAAATTTATTTAATTTTAGAATTCTATTTCTAATTTCCTTTATCCTCTTCTTCCTTGTTGACTTTTCCTCATGCTTGGGCGCCAAATTTGGAAATAGAATTAATTAATGAATGCAATTAAAGTTGTCCCTCTATTCCAAAAGGGGTCGCACTTTTTGACATAGCCCATTTCTATTTTTAAAAGCCAATTTTCAATGGGATTATTCACCCTGCACCGAAACTCCAAAAATCCCATGATCCACTTAAGTTGTTTGACTTTCATAATGGGATTATTTACCCTGCAAGGTAGGTAAGAAATTCCCATCAATGCCTTAAGTGATTTTCTTTTATTTCACAATGGGAATTTTCACCCTACAAGGCAGGTAAGAAATCCCCGCCTGCCTGCTGCCTCTAATAATCCCATTATGACTTAAATGAATTTTCCCCCATGGGAAAAAGTACCCTGCACTGCAGGTACAAAATTCCCACCTGCCTACTGCTACCAAAAATCTCATTGTAGCTTAAAACCTTCTTTTCCCAAAAATGTGACCTACCCAGAAGAGGCTTTTTCTATGCACGACTTCATCTTTTTAGATAGAACTGGACCTCCTGTGACAAATTCCTTCTGGCATAATGTCCGTAAGTGATCTCCAGATACTCCAGGCAAGAAATCAGACTAAACCGACAAAGGAATTGAGCCTAGAGAAATTTCATAGAAAACAAAATGAGGAAAACATCAAAAATGTAAAACATTGCCAAAAGTCACAGATAAAGCCCAGGATTCATTCCTGGTGGAAAACCCTACTGGTATATGGAAAAATTGACATGTAAGACCTCATACAGGGTTAAATCGAAACCTAAAATTGGTTATCCAATTTAGTGTCCCTCGTGCGCATTTGCTCTCTCAGGTAACCTGGGGCACGTTTATATCACCACTATCCCCTTGGGGTATTATTCAATTTGTGATTTAAACACCTATCCTAAGTTTAATTCACCCCATTATGTTTTACCCGTGAGTAATTAAATATTAACTATTTAATTACACCTTTTTACATGTATCCTAACCACTTATCTACCCCATATCTATTCTATCCATATATCCCCCCTATTTCTCCTCCTCCCAAACCAAGCAGTGGGATATTTCCCATATTTGAGGTGGAGGGATCACTCTTATCTTTCCAGAAATCACTCCTTTTGGCCATTTCGGGAGTCTGTTCCATGATCGGCGCCGACCGGTACTCGGTCGACGCCAATTTTTCGGAACGGATTTAATATCGGTCCGATTACAAATAGAGGCCCAGAACTCAGTTCTGGTTAGACACAGATTGTAAGAGAGAGAATTAGACGGTGAGATAGACAGTGAATCAGACAGAGAGAATGAGAGAGTTTTGAGCATCAAGTTTGAACATTATCTATCGAGTGAGAGCGAATCTTGTCCAAATCAATCCCTGAGAGGAGCACCGTTACTCTGCTCTTACCACATCAACATCGCACGTCTCCATTGATTTTCTGGTGACTCTGTTCCTGCATCCAGCACAGGTGGAGCCTTGCCAGTATCTCTCCGGCTTCTGCAGATCCAGCAGACGTTGATGATCTTGCCTTCGTTTTCTGATTCCCAAACCTTCTCGCACTTTGTCTCGGATCGACGCCGATCTATATCAGTCGACACCGATCTGAACCAGTCGACGCCGATTCTACATAATCGACGCCGATCATCCTGCAGACAGGTAAAAGGACACAGGTAACACAAATCCAGCTTTGTTTTCACAGTTCCCTATTTTCTGTTGCTTTCTGTCTGCTGTTTAGATTCTGTTTATTACTTTGATCAGAAAATCTAGTCCTGTACGTACATCTTTTATCATGTATGCTTCTTTACTTAATTGAAAACGTGGACTGACATCCGCCGAGGGAGCTTATCGCTTCCCGGACCCGCTTCTCGGGCAGTCCACCTAAATATCTTTTAACGTGGTCTTTTTCTGTCAAGCATCGGTGTCTCGCAGGTTACTTGGATCTACTGTGCAGAATTGCTCGTGTGCCCGTCTTATCTACATCGGCTTCCTTATCCATCTACATCTTCGGATCTTGTCCATCAGGTATCAATTTCATTTGAGTTTTTCAAGGTTTTTGTGTTTAGTTTGGTACATTAACTTGGACAGGTAACAAGCGTGAAATTCTTGATCAACATTCTGGCACGCCCGGTGGGACCCAACCAAAGTCCCTTATTGGTAAGTTCATCTCTTTTCTAGTTTTGAGCTTTGTTCTTTTTCTTCACTGATTTTTATCAGTTCTGCTTAAGCATTTCCTTTCATCGTTTCAGTCTTGCTTCTTTCATTTCTGAATTTGCAAAGTTAGGTCCGTTCTTTTTTTTACAAATTTCAATTCCAATTTCTATTTATAAAATTAGTAAATATTTCATTTTGATTTCAAGATTGCATGTTTGATCCATCTCTTTATGCGAAATTGTTATTTCCTTGAAATTTTTCTAGTTCCTTAAAATAGAAATTTTCGTTTCACCATTATCTGGATATATCTTTCTGGATTTTGTTTGGTGTTTGCTTAACCTTTTCTTGCGGAGCACTTTGCTTGTTCGTGGGATTGTTCGAGGGGAAGAGCTCAACAACGTGCTTTTTGAAGTCCACACACCTTGGAGAGCTAAATCTACAGGTATTTCTCTTTTACGGTGTTTTCTCCTTTTTAGGAACTAAAAAAAAAAAAAAGAGAAAAAAAAAAAACTTTCTTTGTTTGTTGTCTATCACATTCGAACATTTCAATTTTTGGTGCTTAAAAAGAATTTAATCGCATTTGGGAAAGAATCTGTTTGACTTGTCTTCATCGAAATCAAACACTTCGTTTTTAAGTGCTTAAAAAAGAACTCTTTCTTTGTCATTTCTGCTGTATGTTTTTCATCTAGTTTTAATTAGGCTGGAAAATTGATCAAAATCGGTAGTGACACTATTTGATTTTTATTTTTCACCCTTGCACACAAAGCCAAAATCACTAGGTATAAAGCATTTAAACAAAAATTCTTTCCCTGGCCTCACCTACTTGGAAGTGACATCCAAGAGGAAGAGCCTACGCGGTACTCGGGCCGCGCTATAAATTCACGGAAGTTCTGGTATATATTGGCAAAGCACCCGACTCCCTTATCGCAGCGGTGTGTGAAGTGCGGGGGTAGGCCCCTATATCAAGCCACGTACCGGTCTTTTACTGAAGTGCCTTCGGGACTCCTCACCAAAACATCCCCCAAACCATCCTTAGTTTGGCTATCTGAGTAGTTCCTGTTCTAAAAGGCCTTCCCTAATATTTTCTTTCTTAAAAGCATAAAAACTTAAAAGAGATAATCACCTACGCTGCTTGAATTATCTGTGCATTAGTTAGGTCAATCTTCTTTTCTGCTTGTTTATGACGGTCATCACTCGGTTACAATCTAGAAGAATGGCTCAACTAGCCCCTTCTTCCTCCGAGATCACCGCTAGTGTGGATGTTTCGGCACCCCCCAGGTCTTCCTCGGGACCGCTGTTAGTTGGTTCCCCATCCTGGTCATATAATCCTTTCTATCAGGCCAAAGCAACCCCATCACGTCCAGCTTCCCCTAGTCCTTCAGAAATATCATCTGCTTCTGACTTAGAGTATGTTCCTCGCGGGGATCCTGAATTTCAGGCGCTCCTTGATCGCAATCCGGTAGCCCTTATGGACTACCTAGTACACAAGTCTATTCAAATATCTGATCAGGGACCACCAATCCAGCAAGTGTATGATTATTCTCGTGAACCATCCCAGGATTTTGTAGAACAGTTAGCATCATTTTTCTCGCCTCGAGCCATGGAAGAGGGTGGCGCACCTGTGCCTCCTTTTTCTCTTCCACCGACCATATCGACTAGTTCTCAAATAGTCTTACCTATTCCTAACGCCGCAGTTACCTCGACTATTCCACAACCTACTTCTGAGAAGTCCTCTTCTCTGGCTATAATGGGTGCGTCTGCGCACCCACATATTGCTGTTAATTCATCTATGTCATCCATTGTGTCCCAGGGTCAGTACCTCTTTATGAGTCAACCCCCTTCGACTAGTCAGTTGGTTCCTGCTTCTCGTCCTCCAGTGGGTTTTTCTTCCAATGTTCCAGCAACAGTGACCTTCACCCATCCTCTAGCATCGGCGCCCTTAATAACTAATCCGGCAGTAAAAAGCCTCTTTCAGGTCTTGTTCCCCACCATGTCCAATCAAATCGGCACCCATGTTCCTCAATCTGTTCCGATTCAGTCAACAAGCATAGGAGTCCACCAATCACAGGCTCCGTCCGTCATCCAACCTTCATTTTCTCAACCACTTATTATCTCACAGCCTGCCTATACACAGGCTCCTTCACAGCAAATACCCCACCAGGCGTCACCCAGAACACCTGGTTACTCCTCTTATCATCCTATCAATCAACAGATGAATCCCCCGTTGACACCTCAACAACATCCACCATTTGCTTCTTATGTAGGACATGCCAGTGTGCCTCCTCCTCAATCTGACGTGGTTCAAATTCTTTTCAAGAAAATCACAGACTTGGAAGCCTCCACCAAAGGGGCTCGTCCTTCATACTCTTTTGAAGAAGTGTGTAATGAACCCATTCACCCCTCAGTGGCTTTTAAGCCTTATCCTCCCCAATGGGAACTTCCTAAATTTTCAAAATTTCATAGTCGGGAGGACCCTCAACAGCATTTGCGAGCATTCAAACATGCTTGCTACCTCATAGTCCAGGATCAGGAGCTTATGCTCCGTACTTTTCCTATGTCTCTAGCAGGTCCTGCTTTAGACTGGTACAATAACATTCCTCAACATTCCTTGTTTTCTTTCTCTCAATTGGCCCAGATGTTTGTTGAAAACTTTTCAATAAATATCACGCATAAGATCTCGATTACAGATCTTTATAACATTCGTCAATTCGATGATGAGTCTATTGCAGACTTTGTCGCTCGTTGGAGAGGGATAATAAACCAATTGTCTTTCTCCCTTCCTCAATCCCAACAGATCGAGTTGTTTACTCGATCTTGTGCTAATCATATTTCTTCCACTTTAAGGATCCAGACCTTTCATACATTTGAAGAAGCCTTTACGATGGCACGCAAACTTGAGTCTCGCGCCATTGAACAAGGGAAGTTAAAACTTCGCTCTAAATCTAAACCAGATTTTTCTCGGTTTACCAAATCAAATCCTTCCACTTCTAAAGACAAGAATCAGGGATCCACCAACGCTATCGTATTAAAAACATCACGAGCCGATAACACTTCTAATCAAACACCACGAAGAGACTCCTCATCTTCTCGAAAAGGGTCCTCGTCATCTCGATCTTTCACTTCGTTGGGGGAATCATATGCTTCTATCCTGGAAAAAATGTTGGAAGTTCACATGATCGAACTTCCCCCCATTAGGAATATTGATGAAAGCCAAGAACGTCCATTCTGGTATAGGGAAAATGACTTCTGTCATTATCATAGAACCAAAGGTCATGACATTGAACGATGTCAGACCTTCAAAAATCTTGTCCAGAAATTCATTGATAAAGGCGAGCTCATTCTGGATAACCCAAATGCTCCCCCAAATCAAGCGCTGGATGTTTTTAAACAACCTTTTCCCAATCATTCCCCAAACCATGATGCTTCAGAGTCTCAAAAACCAAACACTCATACTATCAGCTTCATCTCTACTGGAGAATCTTCTTCTAAAACTAAGCCATCTGCGAACACATCGACCGAATCAGAACCTCCTTCCGCTTCGTTAATCGTTGGGATTCCACCATCTTCAGATAGCCCGTCTTTGAATATTCCAACATTGTTAGATACGGATTCACCTCTCTCTGCTTCTTTGTCTGATCTTCCATCCATACCCGAGACAGTATCATCCTCATCTGTCTCATCGTCAGACATTCTTTCAATGCTCGAGGCAATTACATCCCTTCGAGTTTCCACCGCGGATACATCTACTTCTGTTTCTCCCATTTTTGCTGCGACTATGCCATTGGTGAACGTACCTATAGTTGTACCAACTTCGACGGAAGCGTCTTCGATTTTGACTCTTCCTGTTTCCTTTCCTACAGTAGTTTCACCCACAATTACTGTACCAGAAGTAGTTCCCTCGCAAGGAACTGCTTCTTCATCACTCACTTCTTCCATCACCAATGCTACTTTTCCTATTAAGGGAAAATCTAAAGAAGTAGCACCGACACCTATACGCTCGGTTCCTGAACTTAGACCGAGACAACCGAAATCTAATGTTGCGTCATCAGTACCTCCCCATTTGCTTCCCCCGAAAAGGTTACAATCACCTTATGCGGTTGAAATTGTCACCATCCCTGAAAAAGGAAAGCCCATATTTCGAACCATCAAGACTCTTGGTGCTTTCCCACAAAAATCTCTCTCTGCGCCTCATAAAAGATTGGATTTGTCTGCTGAGAAGGCGTCTTCTTCTACAAACTTATCAAAACCATCATCTTCTTCTACAACACATTCTTCACCAGCACCTCGAAAAGTGGACTTACCTACTAAAAAGATGTCACCTCTTTTATCAGAATCATCATCTTCGTTACCAAAAACCAGGGCACCCTCTGTTCCTCCGATTATACCTACTTTGGGAGCTTCTCCCTCATCTAAATTGACATTATCTAAATCATCATTAGTTTCGACCAAGCAGCCTCCCTTATCTCTGAAGACCACAACACTTGTCACATCTCCATCATCTTCAAAATCTATTTTAGGGGCTCCTCCTCCATCGAAATCAATCATGTCTCACTTACTTCCATCTCAAGTGCCCAAGGCTGCTCCTCCAGATGTCCAAAAAAATAAGATGATCCCTAAAAAGACTGTCAAACCTAACATGCAGGTTCTTTTACCTCGGCAGTCTGTTAAAGTAAAAGAGGCGCCTTCATCATCTCTGTCCTCATCTTTGTCTACCGGGTTCTATACTGAAATCCTTCGCCAACTTATCCAATCTTCATCCATATCTCTTCCTCCGATTAAACCCTATAACCCTAAAGGAGTTAAACCTACCTGGTTTAACTCTGATTTGATTTGTGCTTACCACCGTACCCCGGGTCATGATACCGAGGGATGTAAAGCTCTTCAATCTGTCGTCAACAGCCTTTTGGAAGAAAGTGATCTTTTGCTGGAAGAGGAGGAGGAACAAGTATCTCCTGTCATCTTAGCTCCATCTGAGCCCCAACGATCTACTCAGACCTCTACTTCTAGTGATTCCACTCCAAATGATCTTCCACCTTCTCAAATCGACACAATTCATATCGCCACTAGAACCCAACAGTATGATAATCCATCCTCATCTACAGCATCTCGACCACGGGTTGTCATTTCTGCAGCCCCCGAAGGAGTTCCTCCTTCCTCATTAGCCCCGAGACCTCAGGTCTCTATTCGTGCTGCACCTCAGGCTCAAATTCCTGTGTTAGTTGAGGAGAGTGTTATGAAACAACTCACACAGGCTCCGGTCAAAATGTCTCTTTTTGACCTCATTCAATCCTCTCCGCAACATCGCCAGGCTCTGATTGATAATCTGCGTCGCATCGCAGTGAATTCAGATGAGCCCCAGCCCTTCGAGATGGTTGTTGGATTGAATAGACCATCAACCACCATTTCTTTTGAAGATTCAGAAATTCCTTCCCTTTCTTCCGAGGATTTGGAGGCTCCCCTCTTTATCACAGTCCAAATCGACAACACTACATTAAAACGCATTATGATCGACAGTGGTGCTGCACTCAACGTCATCTCCTCGCACACATTCGAGCAACTTAAGTTACCGAAGAACGTAGTGTCACCCCCGCCTTTCGCTCTTCGATCATTTAACGATCAGCTAGCAGTTACTTTAGGAACTGTGGTCCTACCCATTCGAGTAGGTAAGAAGCTGCTTCACGAACTCTTTTACATTGTTGAAGGGAAATTCCACTATAATATGATCCTCGGATGCTCCTGGATTCGTGCAATGCATTGTGTCCCATCCACCCTCCATCGATGCTTAAAATATCAATATGAGGGAAAAATCTATACTCATCCAGGAGATCCTTTTCCTTCCGCACAATGCGACATGACCACAGGGTCTGCCCCTCTAAAGGAAAATGCTTGTTCTCCTGACGGGGCCTCATCTTCTTCCATACCTGCAACCAAACTACCAGATTTACAAAATCTAGAAGAGACATTGCAGCGTTTCTCACTGGGAGAGCTTCCTCTCCTTTCTTTTGACGCCCATCTCAAACCTAGTGAGTATGGTAGACCAGACAAACAACCTGAATATCAGCCAGGTCTTGGTCACATCGTCACCATTGGTCTGCCCAATCAACAGACTAATTTCATTTACGGTGGTCTTGATACGCCTCACTATCACCCGGATTCTCCTCCTAGGACCAAACCTTATTTAACAGGGTTCGATTGTCTACAGAATCCCACGTTTGCAAAAACTTATTTATATCGATGCGCGTGGAAGGGCTTTGGCTTGGGTAAATATGAACAAGGTGTGCATGACCTCGCGTCCATTCCAACTCTCAAGCCACATCAAAAATTTGGTTTAGGATTTAAACCTCTTTCAAAAGCCACCGTCATTGTTCTCGATGAGCCTCTTCCTATTGAGGAACCATCTTCTCCCGCTAGGTCAGAAGCATCACTCGATGTGGACGACGCCATTTCCATCCCGTCTAACTTTTTTTTTTAGTCAATACCATTTCCTTAGGGCCACTAGCCTATAAGACTAATGACAGGTCCACTTCCATACCGTTAATTTTCCCTGAAATAGTTGGAGACGACTCTCCTACTATCAACACTATCCACTGTGCGGATGATGATTCTGTCCTCACCTATCTGGGGGTAGAGGATTCCTATCTTCCTAAAACCATTCCTTCTGACACGTCTACGCTTCTCAACGAAGCCACTGTCGACCTTAATATAGGGACTTCTAAAGACCCTCGCATCATTAAGGTCGGCCAATCCCTTAATCCACAGGAGTTAGGAGACTTTACCACTTTTCTTTCCAACCATCGTCAAGCCTTTGCTTGGGCATATGAGGATATGCCAGGACTCGATCCCGATATCGTGGTCCACAATATCGTTACTCTTCCCGACATCAAACCGGTTAAACAAAAATTGCGTAAAATGCACCCTAGAGTAGCCCTTCTTGTTAAAGAAGAATTGCAGCGCTTGCTCTCGGCTAACTTCATCCAACCCATCGATTATCCACAATGGGTTTCCAATGTAGTACCAGTAACTAAAGCTACTGGGAAAATTTGAATTTGTACCGACTTTCGGGATCTTAATCTTGCTTGTCCAAAAGATGATTTTCCTCTACCTAATATCGACCAACTCGTGGATTTAACTGCGGGTCATGAGATGCTTTCTCTTATGGATGGTTTCTCTGGGTATAATCAAATTCTCATCGCACCAGAAGACCAACATAAGACTTCTTTCATAACTCCTTGGGGGACCTTTTGTTATCGTGTCATGCCTTTCGGTCTTAAGAACGCAGGAGCAACCTATCAGCGAGCAATGACCTACATCTTCCATGATCTCTTACACAAAACTGTGGAAGATTACGTCGACGATCTCCTCGGTAAATCCAAATGTCGTCAGGATCATCTTTTCATTCTTGCACCTCTCTTTGAGAGGCTTATTCACTTTTGTCTTCGTCTAAATCCATCTAAGTGCGTGTTTGGCATTCTCACTGGTAAACTTTTAGGTTTTATCATTTCCATTAGGGGTATTGAAGTAGACCCCGCAAAAATAAAAGCTATCCTTGAGATGCCTCCCCCTTCTAACTTAAAGCAACTCCGCAGTCTCCAAGGACGTCTTCAATCAGTGCGTCGTTTTATCTCACAATTGTCAGACCGTTGTCAACCTTTTCATCATCTCCTCCGTAAGAATGTTCATTTTGAATGGGATGAGCATTGCCAAAAGGCCTTTGATGATCTCAAAGCTTATCTTCTTTCTCCACCTGTGCTTACACCTCCACGCGAGGGGGAGCCTTTCTATCTTTATATCTCTGTGACTGACCATGCTCTGGGAGCCATGATCTCGCATCGGGACGCTTGCGGTAAAGAACAAGCTGTCTATTACATCAGTCGCACCCTCCATGAGTATGAAACATGTTATTCCGAAGCTGAAAAGCTGTGTTGTGCTCTCTTCTTCGCAACTTCTAAGCTTCGTCATTACCTCCTTAATCACAAAACTTACATTGTCACAAGTGTCAATCCACTCAAGACAATTCATGCGAAGCCTTATCACAATGATCGTATCACTCGTTGGCTCATGCTTATGACAGAATTTGATCTCGAGTTTATCCCGCAAAAGTCTATCAAGGGTCAGGTCATTGCAGATCAATTAGCTGATGCTCCTCTTCCGGACACTCAAGTCCCCCTTGCTCAATTCCCCGATGAATATATCCAACAAATTGATTTTGGTCTGTCTCCATTTAAAGTAAAGCTCTTCTTTGATGGATCCAAATGCCAGCAAGGGGGAGGTGCAGGTTTCGTGATGATTCCTCCTTGGGGTACGCCTATCCCAGTCGCACACAAACTAAACTTTGAGTGCACCAATAATATGGCTGAATATGAAGCTCTTGTCTTGGGTCTTCAAAATGCCATTAATCTCGGCGCTCGTCATATTGACATCTTTGGTGATTCTGAACTCATCGTTAATCAAGTCACGGGTGTCTATCAATGCAAGAATGATATCCTTCAAAAATATCGTGATATCGTTCTCGTTCAACTCCAATCTTTCGATAAATTCACTATCCAAGCTATTCCTCATACTGCGAATCGATTCGCAGATACAATGGCTTCGTTAGCCTCGCTTATCCCACCTTTTACCGAGGACTCACGACTTTATGTGACTGTGCAACGATTAGATCAACCATCTCATCTTAGGCAAGTAACTTCAATCCATGCTGTCACAACCCATACTCAGGATGAGTGGTATCAACAGATCGTTGATTATCTATCTCATTCAGTGCTTCCTCCAGATCTGACTTCCAATGGTAGAAGATCTTTTATCCTACGCGCTAATCGCTATACTATTCTAGGCGGGATCCTCTACAAACGCGGCTTTGATGGTATTTTGCTTCGGTGCCTCAAAACCCTTGAATCATCTAAAGCTATCCAGGAGGTCCATGACGGTATCTGTGGTGGACATTTTAGTGGCTTGGCCGTAGCTAAACGCATCTTACGT
Source organism: Taxus chinensis (assembly GCA_019776745.2). Classification (NCBI taxonomy): domain Eukaryota; kingdom Viridiplantae; phylum Streptophyta; class Pinopsida; order Cupressales; family Taxaceae; genus Taxus; species Taxus chinensis. Next base: position 20,861,684 of record CM034151.1, read on the forward strand.
TTGGGATATTATTGGCCTTCTCTTAATCGAGATTGTTGTGAATACACTAAGAAATGTGTCAAGTGTCAACAACATTCCAATCTCACACATATCCCTAGTCAAGCTTTACAACCTACAGCGGATTTGTGGCCTTTTTCGCAATGGGGTCTTGATCTCATTGGTCTCATCAATCCCCGTTCTTCACAGCGTCATCATTCTATCATTACTGCCACTGAATACTTTACTAAGTGGGTGGAAGCTATCCCTCTTTCTTCAACAAAAGCTAAACCCATAGTTGATTTTGTCTATCAACACATCATTTGTCGCTTTGGTGTTCCACACAAACTCATCACAGATAACGGTAAGTCTTTCAAGAACGTTGATTTGCAGAACCTCTGCGATGCTTTCAATATCAAACTCAGCTTTTCTTCTCCATACTATCCTCAAGCTAATGGCCAGGCCGAAGCTTCCAATAAAACTTTGCGTAATATCCTCGCAAAGGTAACTAGTCGAGCTGGTAGGGATTGGCATTTACATATCCCTTTTGCTCTCTGGGCTTATCAGACTAGCATTCGTACTCCTACTGGTGCTACTCCCTTCTCTCTCGTCTATGGGTCTGAGGCTGTTCTTCCTTTGGAAGTCCAAATCCCATCTCTCCGTGTTTCTCTCAGAGAATTTGTCTCTGATGAGGGCTATCGTCAAAATCGTCTAGCACAACTTGAATTATTAGATGAGCGGCATCTCAACGCTCTTGAACATCATCAAGTCTATCTTGAGCATGTCAAACGTGCTTATAACAAGCACTTGCAGCACCGTGACTTCAAAATTGGTGATCTTGTTCTTAAAGAAAACCAAAATGTCACTACACTCGAAAGGAGTCAGCGTGGTAAGTTTTCTCCCAACTGGATGGGTCCGTACGTTATCACTCATAAATATGGGTCTGGGGCTTATCGTCTATCTTCCATGGATGGTATACCTGAAGTGGAACCTCTTAATGCCTTGCATCTACGGCCCTTCTACTGTTAAAATCTATCTTACACAAATCTAGTCGCAAGACAGATCTTTCATCCATCTAACAACCAGTCATATACTTTCATGGTGATTCGAAACTATGTGGTTCTCCGCCTATTGTCTTTTTTACCTTAAATATGAGTATCGCGGCTCTACTCATAGCATTTTTCTTCTGGATATGTTTCTCCTCATGGTAGGAATACCTTAATCACCGCTTCATTTGTCCCAAGTGCTTATCTTAATCGGATCTACTCGGGGCATGAGTGCGTGCTCTTTATACATTTTCTTCCCCTCTATCTGATCTATCTAGGTCTAAACTCAGCTTCTTCCAAAAAGCTTTTCAAAAAAAAAAAAAAAAAAAAATATGCTATCCAAAAAAGATAGACTGATCCCTTGAAGGACAGCTATCCATACATTATCAAATGAATCAAAAGATATAGACCATGCCCTCGAAGGATGGCTATCATTAAAATTCAAAATACAGACCGCTCCCTTGAAGGATGGCTGTTTCTCAAAGGAATACTCAAGGCTTCTTGCATTGATCAGCCTTTCAGTCAGTTTATACACTTTTTAGCATCACTGAAAGACTTCCCGTATTGATCAGTCTTTCCATATCTAGCAAACTTCCCGCATTGATCAGTTTGCTTTTCTGCCAGAAATCATGAAGCTGAGATATAAGACCTTTTGTCGATCATATGGAGAATCCTATTTTCCCAGTATGAACATGTATTCTGTCCCTTGTAAATTTCGACAAGATACCTACTTACTGCTCCTTCCGTTTCCCTCCTAAATCTGGTTTGCGGCTAGTTAGTGTCAGGTTTATTTTAACCTCATATAGGGCCTTGTATGCATGATCTTTTGGTTTCCTATCCAGATTCTATTTATGGTCGGTTGGGAGTCCAGCTTATCATTTTTCTTCTTATCTGGGTGTATTTCCTTTATTTCTAATCAAGGTCATTTTCATTACGTCCTTGACTCTCACAGAGAGTATTTCCAATTATTTCATCCAGTTAAATTAACATTTAACATGTTAATTTAATCAAACTCTATCATTTATCTAATTTCATCTGATCTACTTTGTCCAAAACACATCTCATCACCTCTATTATAAACACATGTGGGTCTATCTATCTATTTTCATCAAAATTTAATTAAAAATCTCAAAAATATCAAATCCATTCCAACTATCAACTCCCACCTATCCATCACATCATCTAAACACTTGTCCATCCAAGTAACATTCCATCTATCTATATCTATTTTCTCATCCAAATTAAATCCACATATCAATCACATCAAATCACATCTATTTCTATCCTCTACATCTATGTCTATCCCATCACATCTATTCATCATCTATCGGTCTATGTCTATATCCATCATAATTACGCTACATCTATCCATGTATATCAAAATTAAAAGCATGAGAACAATTATATGACAAAGGAAATGATGAATCTATATATATACATGAGTGTCTGTACAACAAAAAATGGGTGGCTCTCAATCAAGCCATCTATAAAATGCCTTCCAATCGAGGCTACATCACTACATTGATACAAAATACATCAATCTCTATATCGTGAAATCTGATACGTGGAAGACACTATCTCCTCCACCCTCCTCTGGACCAGGCTGTCTCTCCTGGCCGCCGCCTATCGAGCTAGACGCACCTGCTGCTGGAGGCCTCTGCCCACCTCGGTCTCTCCCGGTGCTCCCTCCCTCTGATGCCCCGCTCGCTGTGGCTGTCGCTGATCTCCTCCTCGCCCCGTACCGAGGCACATCTGGGGCATGCTGTGCTAGGACATCCTCGTAGTATCTCACCTCAGCGAGGAGAGACTGATATGTACTCAGGCTCACGGTACCAGGTGCTCGTAGTGGTGCTACTGGTGCTGCTGGTGGTGCCCCTCCTATGGTCGTGCCCTGTGTCCCAGACTCTGACATGGTACCTGTATCACCATATTTGGCCCTGAGGGCCTCCCTATGTCGATGGTAGCGATCCCTCTGCTGGATCGCTGTATCTCACTCTTGGCGAGCGGTGTCTCTCTCCAAAATCAGGGCATCCCTCTCCACTGTCAGAGCTCTGATCTCCTCGAGAGCCGCCTGGTGTGTATGCGTCAGGGTGGCGTGCTCTCCCTCCAGTCTCTCCAGCACTGTAGCCATATCCTCCTCATCGGCATCTATAGATGCCGGAAGGTGTCGTGGTAGCTCTGTCGCATACCATGCCGCATAACCATCATCCACTCCAGCATCATCATCACTGTCTGTGGAGGGTGGGGCCTCTCTCAATGGATCTGCCGGGATCAAAATCGGCAGATCAGTCTCTCTGCTGTCTCACCTGTAAGGCCTGTAGGTAGTCGGCACTGTCTGTACTAGGCCGAACTGTCTCAATACCCGTATAAACGGGACGCGCTCCCACATATCAGGCCTGCGGCCCCTAACCACCCTGCTCCGTCTCAATCCCACCAGGTGAGCATCCTGACCGGCCCATGTCAGAAATACCCGATATGGTCTCCAGATGACCTGCTCTGGTGTCAGCGTCCTGAAACGCTCAGCATACCAATCTGCGGATCTCCCTGTATCTCCCGGGGCCATATCGGCCCGCCATCGCCGGAATCCGTAATCAATAGCCCCCACTGCTGCTGGCATCCAAGGAAGCCCGGATGGCCTGATCACTGCTATGTGCTCATATGCCCAGCAATGGAGCACAAAACTGACATCAATGCCTGTCCTCCGGCCAGTGGTATACATCCATAACTCATAATATATCTGAGCTATCAAGGCATCAGCAAATGCGAACACCTGTCTGAACTGCAGGATGTCACAAACACAATCTAGTAATAACAATGGGAATCTCCCACCTCCTGAATCTGGTAGAGCAAAGTAGGAGATCGCCATCTGAATCAACACTATACGTCTGCTCCTGGGAACATCCTGTCTGTACTGCGAGGCTATCCTCACTGCCCCGGACACTATCTCTGAATCATCTGCCCTGTCTCCATACAATCGACCTAGGGCCCTCTGCTGCTGCTCTCGTGGCGTAATCTCTATCGGGTCCCCAGTGATCGGCAGCCTCAAAATCCTGTATATGTCCTCGTGGGTGATGGTCATCTCACCCGTCCTGAACCAAAAAGTGCAAGTCTGGCTATCCCATCGTCGCACTAGTGCTCGCATCAACTCTACATCTCGCGGCACTCGTCTGTAGTACCGAAAGCCCCCGAGCCCGGCTAACTCTAAGTGGTGCCAATCTGCGTCAGTGACGTCAGGGAGAATGGTCTCCAGTAACTCGGGAATCACATCCCTCATGTGTAATACCTCTCGTGCCTGCATCCACGACATCAAGAGCAATGTTAGCTTCATATTTTTCCAAATCCGAAGCATCCAAAACACATTCTATCATTTTTATCCAAATATTATGTTCAAAATTACAAACGGCGTCGATCCAACATAGTCGACGTCGATTGTATTCAATCGGCGCCGCTGTAATAAAATCGGCGTCGATTATATCAATCGACGCCGATTGGAAGGCAGCGTGACAGAAACACTGGCCTCCCACCAAACAAAAAAAAAATCAAACAAAAAAATAAAATAATGACGGGTTCAAGAAGAACCACTTACCCCAGGTCGTGTCCTCCTCCGCTTCTGACCGCTTCCAGAGGCTTCCATGGTGCTCAAATCCAATTTTTGATTCTCTCTGAATCAATCGTCACGGTGTAAATAAATCGTTCACGTTTCCCTTTGGCATATTTATATATGCTGGGAACTGTCGGCGCCGATTTTTGTGGTCGGCGGCGATTTTTTCTGTCGGCGCCGATTTGTCTAAATCGACGCCGATTTATACTCATTTTTGCCCGTGGGTTGCAGTATCGCTTCTCCACGTCGTTTACTTCCATCTCCTAATCTTCTTGCCATGGTGTTGATGCTTGGCTTATCTATCTGGTCGTCATCCTGCCCTGAGTGTTACCTTTTGGCGCATACTTTTTCGATATTATCATCCATTTCGAGTTTGTTCCCTTTGCATGGGGCACTCGCACTTTTTTGGCAGCTTAGAGTTAACGGGTCTGTAGGCACTAACGTCGTCTGCTTTGCAGACCGTCTGGTTGTCCCTACCAATGTGTCTCTCTTTAGATGCTGACTATTTTGCAGCCCTCCTTACACTCATGGGTCTGTAGGTACTAACGTCATCTCATGAGGAGACCGTCTAGTCTGCCCTACCAATGTGAGTTCCTTAGGTTGCTGCCTCTTTATTTATTTTTGTGCGTCATTAATGATCCGGTCTACTCCAGACATCTAGCTGGGGCTTCTTGCGTTTTCATCTACCTTTTTCAAACTTGGGATCGTTTGTTCTATCACCCATCCCATCCCTAGTTTGAGGGGGATCACATCATCACTTTTTCTTCCTTTCTTCCACCTCCTTGTTTTTGTCTCACAACCTTGCTTATCGCAAGTTACTTGACAAAAAGGGGCAAAATGTAGACACCTAAAATTGGTTATCCAATTTAGTGTCCCTCGTGCGCGTTTGCTCTCTCAGGTAACCTGGGGCACGTTTATATCACCACTATCCCCTTGGGGTATTATTCAATTTGTGATTTAAACACCTATCCTAAGTTTAATTCACCCCATTATGTTTTACCCGTGAGTAATTAAATATTAACTATTTAATTACACCTTTTTACATGTATCCTAACCACTTATCTACCCCATATCTATTCTATCCATATATCCCCCCTATTTCTCCTCCTCCCAAACCAAGCAGCGGGATATTTCCCGTATTTGAGGTGGAGGGATCACTCTTATCTTTCCAGAAATCGCTCCTTTTGGCCATTTCGGGAGTCTGTTCCATGATCGGCGCCGACCGGTACTCGGTCGACGCCGATTTTTCGGAACGGCGCCGATTACAAATAGAGGCCCAGAACTCAGTTCTGGAGAGACACAGATTGTAAGAGAGAGAACGAGAGAGTTTTGAGCATCAAGTGTGAACATTATCTATCGAATGAGAGTGAATCTTGTCCAAATCAATCCCTGAGAGGAGCACCGTTACTCTGCTCTTATCACATCAACATCGCACGTCTCCATTGATTTTCTGGTGACTCTGTTCCTGCATCCAGCACAGGTGGAGCCTTGCCAGTATCTCTCCGGCTTCTGCAGATCCAGCAGACGTTGACGATCTTGCCTTCATTTTCTGATTCCCAAATCTTCTCGCACTTTGTCTCGGATCGACGCCGATCTATATCAGTCGACACCGATCTGAACCAGTCGACGCCGATCTATATCAGTCGACACCGATCTGAACCAGTCGACGCCGATTCTACATAATCGACGTCGATCATCCTGCAGACAGGTAAAAGGACACAGGTAACACAAATCCAGCTTTGTTTTCGCAGTTCCCTATTTTCTGTTGCTTTCTGTCTGCTGTTTAGATTCTGTTTATTACTTTGATCAGAAAATCTAGTCCTGTACGTACATCTTTTATCATGTATGCTTCTTTACTTAATTGAAAACGTGGACTGACATCCGCCGAGGGAGCTTATCGCTTCCCGGACCCGCTTCTTGGGCAGTCCACCTAAATATCTTTTAACGTGGTCTTTTTCTGTCAAGCATCGGTGTCTCGCAGGTTACTTGGATCTACTGTGCAGAATTGCTCGTGTGCGCCCGTCTTATCTACATCGGCTTCCTTATCCGTCTACATCTTCGGATCTTGTCCATCAGGTATCAATTTCATTTGAGTTTTTCAAGGTTTTTGTGTTTAGTTTGGTACATTAACTTGGACAGGTAACAAGCGCGAAATTCTTGATCAGAATATAGAAGAATATTACAACTATGTAAGCAATGGAAACTATTTAGAACCTCCTTCTACACAAATGCGTGATAAATTTTTGAAAGAATTTCATTTAGAGTATGGTCACATTTTCAATATTTAAATCACAACTCAATGATGTAGGAGCATCATCACATAAAATCCAAAAGTGCAAATTCTCAATCATTCAAGGTTAAAAAGGTCATAACAAGAGTGAATATACCATGTTCAAGTCATGAAGGGGTGTTGGATGAAGTTTTAAAGCTTGGGAAATTCAAATTCTTATTTCCCTCTAAAATTATATTTAAAATATTAAAGTGCATGTAAGGATGTTGAATGGGCTTGATCTAGAGCATGTAGGTATTAGGTGTGTTGATTATTGAGTCTTATGGTTACAAGGAGCATGCACAAAGGTGTTACATAATAATATGACCATGATTAGAATTGTGTAGATTATACTGCGCTATGTAGCATGCATAAGTAAAAGTAAATCAGTTATGAGTCCCTAAGAAGGAGTTATTTTAAGAAGTAAAAATTTGCAGTTATAAGGTTATTTATCTAGGCACTACTGAGAGGGAAAACCCCTCTAGAGAATGATGCTTGCAAAAGAGACTCCTCGAGGAAGAAGACTGGAAGAAATATGAGAACAAGCCATCATTTGTATGACATCTTAGTTTTAGCCAGCATGCATAGTGGAAATTTGTTTTGAGGACTGATGACACCTTGATTAGAATCTTCACTTAATTATATGGATTAGACTTATTATTAGTTCTTGCGCGAGGCAATACATGCAACTCTGTGCGTTAGTAGGTGATCAAGATATTAGTGCTTTAGTTACCCTAGGAGTGAGTCCATCTTTTGGTAAGCTCAATATTATATAGATTGGCCAAATTGTATGAATGTAGTAAGGTTATCTGCATAAGGAATCGGCACATGTTGAGGTGTGTAGTGGAATGTGATTTTATAGAATGTGAGGTAGAGGGGCATACATAGAGGCTAAGAGCTTCCCTTGTAAATCAGTGCACTCCTTATTACTGGATTGCAAGATTTGTGACAAATGACCAATATTGTGACTATAATTCATTTCAAACTTTGTTTCTAGCATGTGATAAGATCATGTACGTGTCCTGGTACTATCAATAATTTACAGGTCTTCTACTCATAATTCTAAAGAATACTAGGCTGATTCATCAAATTCAAGATGCCAATGGTATTGAAGAATTAATGATAGATTGGTGTTGCAAGTGATTTACTTTGTTCTCCCTTGTGAGCACCATGATGATGATCATAATGAAGGGAATTATCTGATGTAGGCCGTGGTATAGGCTGATAGTTACCGAGGACAGATGGACAGGTTCATGAAATCGCGATGGTTTTAGAATTGTTACCTTCTCCTTGAGAAACATGTAATACATGTGGATCTCCCGAGCAGTACAAGGCACGAGTGTCCAAATTAATTTTGAAGCCTTTAATTGATTTTCCTGTGGAAATAATCATAGGCCATGAATATCTCCTCTCAGGTTCTTATAGTGAAGACTTGAGTAAGAAGTTTAAGCTAGGGTTTTATTAAAGAGACATCATAACCACCTTAGAGTTGATAGTGATAACTTGGAGGATCATATGGATGCCATAGTTGGTGCCTAGTAACATGATTATGAAGTATTTTAGGAAAATTACTATAGGTGTTGAATCTGTGCTTATTTTAGATAACAATATCTGAGATCAAAACCAGTTAGAAATTAAGAGGAAGACCTCATTTTTGAAAAGCTATCCATACCCTATGCATTAGGAATTTATCTTTTATCTTAAGAAACCATAGAGGTGATTGAGATTTTAGAAGGTGAGATATAGTTTAATTAAAAGAGTAGTCTATAATCCATGATTTTAGACCTTTTAACCCTAGATAAGGGAGATTATTCATGAGCATATATCTCACAACAGACTGTAGTTGAGGGTTTAACAGAGGTTTGTAAGATTTCTACACTAGGAAAGACATAAGGAATTATATTGGGGAATTGGTTAAAGCTATGAAACAATTATGATCATGTTGAGGCTGGTAAGGATGAATAAATATAGGAATTTAACCCTTTTAAACATGCCTAAAACTCTTCCCCCTCATAGCCTAGATTATGAGACTGACATCACTCTTAATATTGACTTGATGGCAGTTTTGGTTGAAGTGGTAGAGATGAATATTTTTGATTGCCACATTAGCATGCATGAAGTGAATGGTCTAATCTAATGGATGTATTGAGGTTGAGGTATCAATGTATCCTATACCATATAATAACTAAAATATAAAAAGAGAAAAACTTGCATGTTTGAGAGGGAAGGAAGCTAGTCAAGAAACTCTATATGAGGGCCAAATTGACTGGATGAGAGTACAATAATGAGGTCTTGGCACTATAGTTCTAGGGTGATGGTTTCTCTAACTCTTTTTTGAGGTTTCCATATAGGTAAAATTAGGAAAGCGCTCATGGTGTTAGGCTAATAATAGGACAAGATGGCTATTTGGGCTCAATACACTAGTATGGGAGGATGAAGTTTTGAGAAAAGAAAGGTAAGACACCAAGAAGGATCCTGTATGGTGGGTGATGAAGTATGCATCCTTATGAGAGAATATTTTAAGAATTATAGGAAATTATGTTAAATAGAAAATTATGTTTGATTACTCAATATCGAGATCCAAAAGTTCTTGAGTCATCAAATGAAGCAAGTTATCTAATGGGATGATGCACATTTCATGAGTGTTTCTTAAGAAGTTTTAAATATTGACAGGACTAGGCACATGAAAGATATTAAATGGTTTTTTCTTATGTTCAAACTTGATATGATGCGTGACATTTAGTAACTTGACACAGTATCAAGTGTTTGGGAAGAAAACCCAAGCACTCTTAAGGTAAACTGGTTAATTGAAAATTGAAAAGTGATCTCCTGATTGTGGTAAACAAGTGTAAATGTGAAGTGTCATTTGTAAATAATGGAATATGCTAGTTGAAAGAGTGAAGTAAGGACGAAAACGCATGCTGAGAAGAGTGTGATGAAGAAAACAAAAGACCAGTTGCTAATATTTAGGTGAGGTGTAGATAAATAGTGAGTGATTGCTTTATCTAGAAGATTTTTAAAGAAAACATGGGGAGACTCTAAGTTGATAATAGCATTTCATCCAAGATGATTAGCCATAGGAAAGGACCAGAAATAACCAAAGAGAGACAAAAATAAAAGAAAAAGAGAGGTGGGAAAAGTTTGACCACCTTCATTTTAGTTTCAGCAAGAGATATTTCAAGCATTAAGAAATATGTGTGAGCATCTAATGGTATATCTATACAGAGTTGAAAAGAGATACTATAAGTCAAGGGATAGAACTTACTGTAGGTATGATTGAAGACCTTTGCAAGGTGGTTCCAATAAAAGAGCTTTGGTGAAAGAGGAGATACAAGTTATGAATGCATGTGATGGGTGATAGTTGCAGAGTAGCGGATGAGGAGATCCTTCAAGTAGTGGGAAAGAGAAGTCAAACTTGATGAAGGATGCTGAAAAGGAGGAAATAGAAGAGGTAAAAACTTGAAGCTCATATTCCAAGAAAGAGAAAAGGGTAAGATGGTCTACATAGTTAATGATGAAGAGGTTGAGAACTTAGATATTGAGAACACAGATGGTACACACAAGATCTTAGACAGTGCAGATGAGAAGGTGCACATATACCATGTGACTATGAACACCAAGAAGGTAAACATTGGAACATATGCTAAACCTAAGGAGGCCATCATTGGAGCTTATTGGTCTAAATCTGAAGTTGCTAAGATAATTGAGATGTTGTGCGGATTCTAGGATCTATTCCCTAGGGGCTATCATAAATTGAAAGGAGTACATGAATCTTTGAGTGAGATGAGAATCAAGCTGAAGGAAGGATCGCACCAGTTTAGAAGAGGCCTTATAGGATGAATCTGAACTTGTGTGTCAAGGTGAAAGAAGAAATTGACAAAATGTTGATTACTAGGATCATTGTGCCCATCGAGCAGTTGGAATGGGTGAGCCCTATGGTGACCAACATCAAGAAGGATGGGTGAATCCAAATTTTTGTGGATTATAGGAATTTAAATGATGCATGTGTGATTAATCCCTTTCCCACACCATTTATTGAAGAAATTATGGAAGGCGTTGCAGGGCATGAAATATACTCCTTCACTGATGGATTTTCCAGGTATCATCAATTAAGGATTGCAACATAGGAAAAAGAGAAGACAACTTTCACCAATGAATGGGGAAGTTTTGCATACATGGTTATGCCCTTTGGACTAAAGAATACACCTGCAGTCTTTTCATGCATAGTGGTACAAACATTTCAGAATTTTATTCACAAGTTCTTGCAGGTATATCTGGATGATTGGAAAATATATGGGCTTGTGAGGGATCATTGTGATAATTTGAGGTTGATGTTTGAGAGGTGTCGATAGTTGAGCATCTATTTAAATGTTAAGAAGTGCATATTTTCCACACCCTTTGGAATTTTGCTGAGACACATAATCTGTAAAGAGGGCTTGCTAGTGGATCCTACTAAAGTTGTTGTGATTTTGGGCTTAGAGGAACTAACTAGGCAAAGCAAGGTGCACGGATTCTTGGGGCACATAGTATATTACAGGAATTTTATCAAAGGTTATGCCAAGATCGTCATGCTCCTAGAGGAATTATTGAAATGCAAAGGTAAGTTCTATTGGGGTGAGGCACAACAACACATTTAAGACTCTAAAAGAAAGGCTTACTACAACGCCTATTTTGTGCTTTCGTTCATGGTATAAACCTTTTTGCGTTCATGTCTCTATTGTACTTGGGTGTACAAGACAACTTATAAGAGGTTGAATAAAACAACACCATTTCAGTTGGTGTTTAACATAGAGGCAATTCTCCCTATGGAATTCATGTTATCTTCTTTGCGCATTGCGCACACAGGAGGTTTAGTTGATGAGAAAGCACTTGAAGAATGTATTGACAAACTCATGCAATTGGATGAAAGCCACACCATATCACGATGGAGTCAGAAGTAAGAAAAATCTGGACATAAAGCATGGCATGATGCTGAAGCTTGAAGTTGGGCAAATGGTACTTCTATATGATTCAAAGTTTTTGTGTCATTTGGGAACACTTAAGGTGCATTGGCTGGGACCGTATGTTATAACTTTTATACTTGATTCAAGCGCTTTTCAGCTAGAGGCACTAGATGGAACACAATTATCCGATTACTTCAATGGGATTAGGCTGAAGCCCTACTATAAATAAGTCTTCTTGGTGTATGTAATGAGGCAGTATTTCCACTTAGATTAGATTTCCTTAATGCATTCCCTTTATATGTGTTTCCTTTCATTATTGTTATGCTTTGTCAATTTAGTTCATTGTTTTGTGTAATAAGCGTGTTTGCACGCCTGAAGCTGATTACTATGTAAGTGTTTCCATGTGCATAGGACCGTGCATACCCTTAGTGTGGAGTGCTTTATATACAAGATTCATTGCCAAGTTTGATTTTAATCTGAGGATGGGTATGCATAAAGAAATTTTTTTACGAGTGTTTTAGGGAAAGGTGCAGATAGAAAAAGATTGCTCTTGATTAAAGACCACTTATGGATGGACGCACAATGTAATGCGAGGTAGGTTACAGTATTTGAAACTACTTAGAATAAGGTGTAGTGGCGAGGTACTTCGGCGCATGAGGCGTGCAAAAGGAGGTTTGTAGCTAAAAATTAGAAGGCGCGCTAGAAGGTTATGACTGTGGCATGGAAATGAACAACACGGAAAATTTGTTGAAACAATGATCTAATGTTGAGGATGGTGGTAGGTGGGGAATAATAAATGCGATAAATTTTTAAAAAATTATGTAAGGACGTGCTACGAAATCATTTTTACCTTTGCATGCAAGATATTTTGAGCGAGTTGAAGGCAAGCGAGCTAGCAATATGATTATTAAGTGCGGAGAGCTGCGAACCCGTTATATCTTGTCAAAGTTTTGCACGAGATAGTCTTACACTCCATTGGTGACGTGTTTGAGCGAAGCAAAGGCATGCGGGGAAGAGGATTGACATATAGGGTTTGGTTTCAACCTATGGCACATGATTTTTGAGCTAGGGCATGTAGAGTTGGAGTAACAGAGCTCAAGGCAGGTAAAAGAACATGCCTTTTTAGTTGATATGGCACCAAAAAGAGCACTTGGAGCTGGTACAAGAGGAAAGAAGAAAAAAGAAGCAGAAGTTGAGGTTGAAAGCACTCCAAATAAAACAGGTGAATCGTTGAGTGATTGAAAATCATTAGAGGATGAGATCAAAATTAAATATCCAGAGTTAATCCTGCCTATAGATGAGTAAGGGGTCGAGTACTTCTTCATTCTTTTGTTCAAGTACATACCTATTCTATCATTCATTATTTTTTATTCCTTGGAGATATAAGTTTTGATTACCCATTGTTGGGGGAGAAAATGACATTGGTGTGGGGTAATGTTGAGCTGAGGAAGTACAACTCAAGGTTGAGAGCACGGAAGGTATGGGCATGCAGACATAGGGCACAAAGGAGCGCGCGGAAGTATGGTAAAACATGGGCACGCCCAGGAACAAGTTAAAACATGACTTAACCACTTTTGTAGACTAAGGATATTTTTGGGACATGAATTGCAGAGCACAAAAAATTATGGAGACTTCTATGTTATGGCAAGACTATTTTAGATAAGCGGAAGATTGAGCGCCATTAAGAGTTTTGAGCTATTAATAGGATCTGTATTAGGAGTTAACTTTAGGAGATCTATTATTAACACTTTCATGCTTTTGTATATTTATGTAAGGGCATATGGATACTATTAGCATGTAGCCTATATTTGGAAGGTGCATGGGCAGTGAAGGGCAAGTCCCCACCCTTATAAATATGTATTGATTTGCAAGGTTTAGGGATCCGATGTTTTGTAGAGTTATATTGTTGGTTTGTATGTGTGTGGATGGAATTCCCCTGAGCTTTCCCATCATGGGAAAATGAGGTGAAATCCAGGAATAACCCTGACAAGCCGAGTAATTCCAGAATGGGGTGTCCATATACCAATTATATTCTAATAAACAGGGACGAGATGAAATAACAAAGATTTTGTGGATTATGGGATCTGGGAAAAAGGAAATGATATATCCTTGATAATATATCGATCAGGAAAACCCAATTTGAATTGAGATTTGAGGTCTTGCTAAGGAATCCAAGATTGAGTGTGTTTGCAAAAGAGGTCTTGGATGGTGTGAATTCCTCACTTGAAAAGGCAGAGTGCATGAATCCAAGGAACGTTGGCTAGACAACGATCCTGGCATTGAATGATAAGAGATCACCACAGAGAGTGGTAATTAAATGAAAGGACATCACGAAAGCCATTACCATTCCACAGGACCCATGGTTTTATTTTCTCCTCAGATTTCTAAGTACTTTTGAGCACAAAATTACCAACCACTTTGATTAGAATAGAAACAATGAGAAGGTTGACAAAGCCAATGCATTTCTAGGAAATACAGCCATAAGGAGAGCCTTTTGCAATACCATTATCCATGAGCACCTTCCATGCTTCTTCCCCTTTTATGCTTCAAATTATCCATTGGGAACATAACACTTACCCTTGATACAAAATGTCAATGAGGCCTAAACCACATGAATCTCTAGGAAGGCAATAGGTTTCCCATGCAACTCTGTGGAAAACTCTACTGGTGGAAGCATTGTACCAAAGGAAGTCTTTGAACATTTTTCTAGCTTTTACACAAACTTCTTGGAAGGGACCCAATAGGAGGAGTAATAAACATGTGTGGCTTCAAGAACTTTGGAGAAAATTTGAAATTTTCCTGCTAAGGACAACAACTTAGTAATCTAGTAGTCCAACTTTCGAGCCACCCGTTGCACAACATATCGCCAAAGCTCCACAAGAGAAGCTTTAAAGGTATAGCGAATACCAATAAATTTGAACATTTCTCTATGGTTGATCATCTTCTAATTGTACATAGCCAACCAAGGGTGCGTGGAGGAAAGATTGTGTATAACACTACGTTTTACGCCATTGAATGTAAGAGCTAGAAGCTAAACAAAAAGTTGAAATGGTTGGGTGCAAAGTACGGAGTGAAACTGCATGCGTTAGTAAGCCACACAATATCAAGCATTCGGGTCGTAGCCAGGTACCAAGGTACACTGGTGAAGAGAATCCAGAATTATTCCTGCTTGCTATGGAAGTTCAGTGGGAATGTCACGTGGAAATAAGGAATATGCTAGTTTATACTCTACGTGGGATGGCAGCGTGCTGGTGGATGGTTCACAACGATGATCTCTTAGAATGGAGAGAAGTACGAATTGTTTTATCTGCTAGATTTTTAAGGAGCAATGCGCATACCCAAATCTATGCATTACCCAAATTGTTTTATGATGGTAATGATCTTGTTCAGCACCAC
This sequence comes from Taxus chinensis, assembly GCA_019776745.2. Taxonomy (NCBI): domain Eukaryota; kingdom Viridiplantae; phylum Streptophyta; class Pinopsida; order Cupressales; family Taxaceae; genus Taxus; species Taxus chinensis. Next base: position 20,876,915 of record CM034151.1, read on the forward strand.
GTTCAATAGTGTGAGAGACTCTGGACAGAGGGACAAGAAGCTTTACCATCTTCATTGCAGGTGCACAAGCTTTATTTCACCTTGCGAGGCTACACACACACATGGTATATCTATGCAGAGTTGAATAGAGAGACTGAAAATTGGCAAGAAGTTATTGCAGGTATAATTCAGACATTTGACTATTTTTCCACTAAACCTTTGGTGAATGAGGCATTATAGGTTATGAAGTGCTTAACTATGGGAGATAATGCAAAGGCTGAGGAGCTCCTTCAGAAGTTGTTAGGAGAGTCAGACTTGGGAACACTTTTTGAAGATGAAGAAACTGATGCTCAACAGCTTGGGTGTGCCTACCTAGAAAGAGAAAAGGGTAAGATGGTCTACATAGTTGATGATGAAGAGGTTGAGAACCTGAATATTGAGCACATAAAGGGTACGCACGAGGTCTTGGACAGTGCAACTGAGAAGGTGCACACTTACCATGCACCTATGAAGACCAAGAAAGTAAACATTGGAATGAATACTGAACCAAAGCAAGCCATTATTGGAGATTATTGGTTTGACTCCAAAGTTGCTAAGATAATTGAGTTGTTGCGCGACTTCTAAGATTTGTTCCCTAGAGGCTATCATGAATTGAAAGGAGTAAATGAATATTTGGCTAAAATGAGAATCAATCTGAAGGAAGGAGTGTGCCCAGTTTGGAAGAGGCCTTAGAGGATGAATCTGAACTTGCGTGTCAAGGTAAAAGTAGAAATTGACAAAATGTTGATTTCTGGGATCATTGTGCCCATTGAGGAGTCAGAATGGGTGAGCCCTATGGTGATCAACATCAAGAAGGATGGGAGAATCCAGATTTGTGTGGATTAAAAGGAGTTAAATTTTGCATGTGTGATTGATCCCTTTCCCATAACATTTATTAAATAAATTCTGGAAGGCGTTGCAGGGCGCAAAATATACTCCTTCACTGATGGATTTTCAGGGTAACATCAGGTAAGGATAGCAAAAGAGGACCAAGAGAAGAAAAATTTCACCACTAAATGGGGAATTTTTGTATACGCGATTATGCCCTTTGGACTAAAGAATGCACCTACAGTCTTTTTGTGCATAATGGTACAAGCGTTTCATGATTTTATTCACAAGTTCTTGCAGGTATATCTAGATGATTGGACAGTATATGGGCTTGTGAGGGATAACTGTGATAATTTGAGGCTGATCTTTGAGAGGTGTTAGTAGCTGAGCATCTCTTTAAATGTTAAGAAGTGCATATTTTCCACACCCTTTGGAATTTTTCTGGGACACATAATCTTTAAAGAGGGCTTGCTAGTGGATCCTGCTAGGGTTGCTTTGATTTTGGGCTTAGAGGAACCAACTAGCCAAAGCGAGGCATGTGGATTCTTGGGGCACACAGGATATTATAGGAAGTTTATCAAAGGTTATGCCAAGATTGTCGTGCCCCTGGAGGAATTATTGAAAGGCAAAGGCAAGTTCTATTGGGGTGAGGCACAACAACGCGTGTTTGAGACTCTAAAAGAAAGGCTTACTAAAAATCCTATTTTAAGCTTTCCTTCATGGTCCAAACCTTTTCACGTTCATGTCTCTGTTGTACTTTCGGTGTATAGGAAAACCTACAATAGGTTGAATAAATCAACACCCTTTCAGTTGGTGTTTAGCACAGAGGCAATTCTCCCTATGGAATTCATTTTACCTTCTTTGTGCATTGCGCACACAAGAGGTTTAGCTGATGAGCAATCACTTGAAGAACACGTTCACAAACTCATGTAGCTAGAAGAAAGGTGTGCCAAAGCACGATGGAGTAAGAAGCAAGAAGAAGCCAAGTAGAAAGCATGACATGATAGGCACATCATGGATGAGAAGCTTGAGGTTGGGAAAATGATACTTCTGTATGATTCAAAGTTTTTGCGCCACCTGGGAAAACTTAAGGTGCATTGGTTGGGACCATATGCTATAACTTATATACTTGATTCTGGCGCTTCCCAGCTAGAGGTGTTTGATGGAACATGGATACCCGGTTAATTCAACGGCAGTAGGCTGAAGCCCTACTATAAATAAGTCTTCTTGGTGATTGTAATAAGGTAGTATTTCCACTTAGATTAGATTTCCTTAATGCATTCCCTTTATATGTGTTACCTTTCATTGTTGTTATGCTTTGTCAATTTAGTTCAGTTTTTTGTGTAATAAGCGCGCTTATGCGCCTAAAGCTAATTACTATGGAAGTGTTTTCATGCGCAGCGGACCACTCATACCCTTAGTGTGGGGTGGTTTATATACAAGATTCATTTCCAAGTTTGATTGTCATTTGAGGATGGGTATGCATAAATAAAATTTTGTATGGGTGTTTTAGGGAAAGGTGCAGATAGATAAAGATTACTCTTGATTAAAGACCACTTATGGATGGACGCATAGTGTAACGTGAGGTAGGTTGTAGTAGTGGAAACTACTTAGAAGAAGGCGTAGTGGTGAGGTACTTTGGCGCATGAGGGCATGCAGAAGGATCTATGTAGCCAAAAAGTAGAAGGTGTGCCAAAAGGTTATGACTGTGGTAGGGAAATGAACAATGTGGAAAGTTGCTGAAACGAAGAATTAATGTTGAGGATGGTGGTAGGTGGAGAGTAATAAATGTGACAACTTTTTGAAACTTTATATAAGGACGTGCTAGAAAATCATTTTTACCTTTACATGCAAGATATTTTGAGCAAGTTGAAGGCGAGCAAGCTAGCAATACAGTTGTGAAGTGCGGAGAGCTACGAACCAGTTATATCTTGTCAAATTTGTGCACAAGATAGTCTTGCACTCCATTGGTAACGTGTTTGAGTGAAACAAAGGTGTGTGGGGAAGAGTATTGACATATAGGGTTTGGTTTTGAGCTAGGGCACTTGATTTTGAGCTAGGACACACAAATTTGGAGTAACAGAGCTCGAGGTAGGTAAAAGAACACACTTTTTTCAATTGATATGGCACCAAAAAGAGCACTTGGAGCTAGTACATGAGGAAAGAAGAAAACGGAAGTAGAAGTTGAGTTTGAAGGCACTCCAGATAAAGTAGGTGAAGTGATGAGTGATTGGCAAGCATT